>CM045464.1:9335727-9767730 GCA_024666655.1 Dascyllus trimaculatus | reverse complement strand
TCTCCGTCCTTTCCCTCCTAACCCTCAGTCCCTCCTTTTCCCCGGCACATGTGACTCATCTTTCTCCTCTTTGTCTTTTTTCCTTCTCCCTCTTTCCCCTCCTTCCATTTCCTCTATCAACTCCCTTCTCCTATTTGTTTCTCGTTTCACTTTTCTTGAGGTTTGGTTTCCTCTTCTTTTCCTCCTTGTAGCACTTCTCCTTTCTCTCTTTGCCTTTCTCCTCTCCTTCTTTCTCCCTTCCTTTTTCTTTTTTGTCCTCTTGTCTTCACCCTCCATTCTCTACCTCCTCCTCAGTTTAAGTACAGGGGTCATTTCCTACCCATAAGCCCCGGTGCTCGACGTGCACCCCGTTTTGCGGCCCGTAGGAAGGTACCAGTGTCTGCTGCAGTGTCTGCAGTGATGTCATTCTAACACGAACCATTCTGCCAGTTGTTTTTTTTTTTTTACTTGGAGGAGGACGACAGAACTGAATGAATAGATTTCCTCTCAATTCAGCGTCTGCTGGTGTTGTCATGGAAGTTGGCATCGGTATGTGACATTCAGGCAGTTGACAGATTACAGAGGCAGTTGCATAATTAGTTTGACATGCCACTGAGCACATGCAATGTTCACGCTTTTGTTTTGACATGGACATCAGCTGATTTTATATCACTATATTTGATCAAATGATATGTTTGTCCAATCACAGTTTTAGTTTCCTCTGCTAAGAACGATAGAAAAAGTCATAAAGTGGATGAAAAGTTACAGAAGAGGTACAGAAAATAAATATTTTTCTGATGAACAAAGCATAGGTTTTGATTTATACCACAATTATGTAGGATTTTATGCATGGTAACTAGACTAGATATAAAGTTTGGATGCTTGAAAAGATACTTACCGGTAAATTTAGTATAGCCATAACAGTGTTTCATTGATTTAACTTGTTTTTATGTGGTTTTGTGTAGTTTCAATGTGCATTACAGCTTAGTAAGTGCTACACACTGAGCATACAGTCACAAAAATGATATCACTTGCTTCCATGACAACATCAGTGAGATTATTTGGCGGCCACAATGGCCAAACCAAAGCAGATCAGTGAGTAATATCACCTAATCTCATCTCAATTCATTCCAGTTCTGTGGCAGCGGGTGGGATGATAAAGAAATGATGTCTGGGTTCATAAAGATGGTTTCCAAAGCATCACGATGTCACGCTACCGAGAATATTATATCTAAGCCACATCAAGGTCTAATGCATTTGCAAACCAGTAGTGTTACCATTGTTTTTATTCACACAAGTGGTGGTTTAGACTTTGAAAATGAAAACCCCAACCTCAATTTTGCAGTTCAGGAAACTATTGAAAATCAATGATACGTGTAATCCCATCAAGCTCTCCAGGCAGCTTAATATAGTTGCAGGATTGTTTCTCCATTTGGTGGTCTGGAAATGCAAGACACATTTAAAAAGAGAGGGGAGCTGTCAAATATTGCACTTAGGGAAACCATCTTTATCCACCTTTGCCCTTGCAGTTACTAACTACGGGTTGTGTGTTATGAGAATGGATCTTCTATGAGGTGGTTTTGCTCTGACAAATTTATTAGTGGATCTAAGCTACAAATGTGACTTTGATGGATGTGTTTTTATGGACTTGGTTTGTCTTTTCCAGTGCTTTTACGAGCATGGTTTGAGGTTGCTGTGTTTCTTGATTTTCTGTGACAACTGGTGCCGATCTTATGATCATTATGATGTTTAAGGCATGAAGTCAGTTTAATTCTTTGGAAATACAGCATCTCTGTACGAACTACTGTGGTTTCATTTGCAGAATGTACAAGCATGAAACGGTACAAAAGCGCCATAACCAACAGCCAGCATTATGTTTAGCTGTTGATTTAGTGTTTTTTATGGAGGCCTGTGTTAGGAGGCAGGTCAGGGGATCTTGTTTGAGGTTGTAGATTTCACCTATAATAAAAGAACATGTCTGGTTTACTGAATAATGCTCAAAAATGATGAATATTACCAGGAATATTGAGGATATTTTAGCCTACAGGGGTCTCAGTGTGTCAACGCAAAAGGCGAAACGTTGCCGTTGTTGCCAGGGAAGGTTTGTGTTTTCCTTCGGCTCTGTTGTTATGTTTTGGTCGTCTTGTTGCAGTGTGCGGCTGCCTGTTTTGCTGTGTCATCAAATCCCACCCACAGGAAATAGCAGAGGGATTATGGTTTTTTTTAAACCTATTGTAATCTTCTCGAGCACTGCGTCGACTACAACACTGTGTATAATCTTTGAAAGGCTTTTTGACTGTGTGTCTCCTTCTCTTTCCTGATAGTCTCCGGTCTCAGTTCCTCATCGCATCCGTTCCACCAGCAGGAGCACCAGAGAAGGAAAGACACTGTCTGAGATTAACTGTGAGTCCCCGCGCAAGGTCAACATGAACAAATACACGAGTTTAGATTTTTAAAGTCTGACTCTTTATAAATCTCCCCACCTCATTTCCCCCCTCTTTTCCTGTCTCTCTCTTTCTTTATCCCTCTCAGTTGGTCAGGTGAAGTTTGATCCTCCACTGAGAAAGGAAACAGAACCTCATCATGAACCGGTGAGTTATTAAATGTTTCATATGTTTACATGTGTGTGAGTGAGATTTGTGTGATTGTCATTTCACCAGTACCAGCATGGCTGATCCTTACCTAATCATAGGAAACACCCAAACCAATCCTAATCGGTCTTTGTTGAACCCAACATGAAGCCCATCAACACAGTTCACTTTGATTGCGGAAATGTTTGAATATTGCAGCTTTTGGAATATTTTGATCCCCATCCCGATCAGTAGTCAAACTTTAGGGAGCATCTCGTATCACTAATTCACTCAAAATAAGCCAGACTTGGTTCAAAAATAGAAGAACAAGTATGGCAGATTGTGAATGTTCTACACACAGGGTTTACAGTGTTTTTTTTTAGATTGCTTCCCCCTTTTTTAGCTCAGAGATGAGGTTAGATGTTAGAGGTGTCTGATCAGTGGAGGAATCGTGAGCATATCCTATTGGAGGAGACTCTGGTACAGACTCAGTACATGCTGGAAGGATTATGTGTCCCAAATGGTCTGGAATACTTCAGGGTCTCCCTGTGAATGCTGTAGGGTGAGGCGAGAGACTTGACACTTATTCTGAGTTCTGCATAGGAATTTATGGGAGAATTCCATAAAGCCAAAGATGGTAGTTGCAGAACACATGTTCCGCCCCCAGCCTTAATAAACCAAATCGTCTGCTTTCTTGTGCCATTGCTTTGACTTACACAGTCATGAAACTGCGCGCATGTGTAGCAGAGGTACAATTGTGGGGAAAAATGCTTTTTAAACCTTATTCTGAAGCAGTTTTCAATCATTTGTCATTTTGACCAGTGATTTTTGGCATGTAGCTTTTATGTCCCGTTGACAATAGAAATTGCACTCATGGGTCTCTCCCCATTCATTTAGATAGTTGCCTGGCCTTTTTAGCCCAGAAATAACTTCCCGAGGGTGTTGCTAAGTTAACTGCCGAGGACCAAGGACTTTGGTGTGTCTCTACAGAACATCACCTGAGCTATTTTCATTGGTGTCTTTTATCGATCCTTGGATCAGCAAAAGAACACCGTATGGATGCATTTGCATGAAACAGGACATGTATCCCTTCTGTAGTTGGCATAGTAGTGACACTGACTGACAGCCAGATAGCAACTTTTGACCCAGACATGACGGTATTAGCTTTATGTCTCTTTGCGTACAGGCATTGATGGTCACAAGTCCCACTGGATGCAGTTTCTAAGATCTTTGGCAGATTCAATCAAGTTCAAACGACAGAAGTTAGAGCCCTGCTTTTTTCCTGGCTTCAACCTTGTTTTTGCAGACCGCATGTTGGTTTTGTTGTTCTTTTTTGTTGGAAAAACTCAACAATAGCTTTAATAATGTGTTTTGGTTGAGCCATGCTTGCTTGGTACATTGATTCTTAGTGTTCCCAATCACTTTCAGATTTGCTGAAAGTTGCTCTTGCTAGTGGACGAATGGGATGGTTCAGGGTTCAGGCACAATCACAGTGTGTTGTTAGTCCTCCCTCACTTGCGTCCCACTTTTTCTGCCTTCCTCTGCGCTTTCCCCTTCCTGTACCCCCTCTTTTCAAGTTGACCAAGAAATTTCACCCTAAAATCAATTCTTTACCTTCTTCTGTCCGCCGTTTCTTCACCCATAAATTTGCATCAAAGTCATCAAACATAATCACCGGTGTAGGGCTTCGTAACATTCATCAACAATCAACTGTTTGTCCATCAATTTCTACCTGTCTCCTTGGAGGTGATATAACAGCATGGGTTCTCTTTTGGCTTTTAGCTCTCCAAGATTTATCCACTCGGGACTGCGGTGCTATTTGTAGCATTTTAAAATCAATAAACTGTTACCACATTTATATCGAAATAGAATATTAATAACACAACTTCAGAGTGATGAGTAGCAGCGTATGATGGCGTCTTTTTGCCTCAGAGACAAACAGATGGAGCAACTTTTAGCATATTTAATCGCTAGTTGTGTAATACTACAAAAATCAAACACAACCATAGTGACAATAAGTATTTTGATTCAAAGAAACTCTACCAAGACTACTGCTGCCATTTGTTTAATTTGTTTACTGATGGAGGTTATACAAAGTTTTCCCTGTTCATTTTGTATTTTTATATATGTTACTGCAATTTATTAATGCCTCTCCTCTTCAGTTTATTGCTGATTTTATTAACCCCCATCTGCTCCCATCCATCCCCTCTTCTCTCGAGATTAATATTCCTGTATCCTCTATCTTGCTGATCCATGAACTTCTAAACCTATTTTTGGCCTTAATCCATTTTTCACCCATCGTCCTCCTCCTTTCTCTCTCTCTCTCTATTGCCATTCCTCCCCGTTCCCTCCATCAGTCCAGGTTAATGTATTAACTAAGGTCTCTCTCGCTCTGTCTTTGCTGACCAGTGTGATTCTGAGCCCTATCTGGACTGTGTTGAGGAGCTCTACTATACCGCGAGATCTAATCTGGTAGTACTCCTTCTGTCTCTCTCTCTGTCTTCTACCTCTCTCTTACGCTGTCCACCTATATTGGCCGTTTTTCACTTTTTATTTCCAATCCGTCTCCATTTCCAGCCTCACGCCTCTTTTTTTTTTTATACTTTCCTCTTGCTCGCCACATTCCTCATCTGTCTCTGGCTCTCTTGCTTTCCGAGCCCTTACCATCTCTGTTCTGTTTTGTTTTCAGATTCTTTTTGGCTGCTAGACTTCCAACGTGTATTTTTGTTAATTTTCACAGTGTTGGTCCATCTATTCTGGTCCGTCCATCTGTCACTGTTCATTTTTTTCTTCTTCTTTGCTTCCAGCTTTTTTTGCTCACTAACTGGTGTTGTAGTTGTCATGGTGATAAGAGTCTTTAGTGATGTTGTTGTTGTTGTTTTCATATATGCATACTGTACACAGATTCACACACAAATGCATACAAACAAACAGAGGAAGGTCGAGGGGCGGTTTCAGTTAAAATTCAAAGGCATTCCTGCTCACAGTAGCCCTCACATCCAAATTTATTACACACAAACTCCACCTTTTAACGTTTGCTGCATTGTGTGTTACTTCTTTGACATACATCTGATATTTCTCTCTACAGACTGTGTCTCTACCTCTTATATCTTCTCTAACCTCTTACATGAGGCCTCGATCGTATGTGGGTGTGTCTGTGTGATGTTTTGTCTTCATCTCTCATTTTTTCATTTTCACTGTGTGCTTCCTCTTGCATGCTTTCTGTCATTATCTTTGAAAATATTTCTGTGACACAATGCTGCATTCACATTGTGGTTTCATGCAGATATCAAAGCAGAGTTTGATTCACTGCCTACAGAAAGGCATAAGGAGCACATCGCTTCTTGTAACTGCTGTGCTTTACATTAGAACAGGGCATGTTTAAAGTAATAAACCTAACAAGCGCAACCACATTTTAACATTTTAGGCTTGTTTTAATATCTTGCTAGCACAGGGGTGGCCAACACTGGTCCTCAAGAGCCACAATCCAGCATGTTTTAGGTGTTTCCCTCTTCCAACACACCTGATTCAAATGATCACCTCATCATCGAGCTCTGCAGAAGCCTGATAAAGATCCTGATCATTTGAATCAGGTGTGTTGGAAGAGGGAAACGGCTGGATTGTGGCTCTTGAGGACCAGGGTTGACTACCCCTGTGCTAGCCAGTCAAATCTCTTATATAATAGGGATTTCAGTTAGCATGTAAATTATTCTTGCTTTCTCTGTATTTTTGCTTTTGCATATTGTATATTCTAAATTACTAGCTAATGGGATTGCTTCAAATTACAATTTTAAACATTTGGTTGGTTGTAGTAGTGATAAATATTGTTCAGAAAGAGGACATAACTTGTGCTGACAAGTGATAAACTGATGTTGCTTCACAAGCCAAAACGATTGAAATCCACTTTTTAATCCACAATTGAAATCCCAACTTTTATGACAATTAAGATAAGATAAGCCCTAATTAATCCCAGAGTTGGAAAAGTTGCAGTGATACAGCAGAGTGTAGGGAAAATCGATAGAAAATACATAAGTACATATTTTTCCCTGTGTGGATATTTAGACCTTAAACGGAAAAAACACTCTAGACCTGGAAAATAACAATGTTGCTATAGCACAGATTCTTCCATAAGCAGAAATACTAATATAAGAAATACTGATATTACACAGATTCATGTACATGAAGAAAAAATGGTCTTGCATGTACAAAATATTTATAATGCACAGATTGACACTTAACTATGAGGAGAAAACAAGCCATTGCCAGTTTTCTTTTGGCTAAATAATTCACTTGCACCTAATATTTAATTTAATAGTTCCAGTTTTGTTAAATCTATCAGGCCACAATGTGAACTCGGCAAGAGTCAACTTTAAACACCTACCGTTACCCATATATGTTCACTGTGTACTTCTGTAAATGTCTGTGGTTATGAAGTACACTTGCTGTTTTATTGTGGGGACCATTATTTGCACCAGGCTGCTATAACTGTCACCACAGCAGCCCCTGCAGTAATTTAGAAGAGGGCTCCAGTGTTTGTCACTAGTCTAAATGGGGTTCACTTGGGCAAGATCTGCAGCCCTGTTTATGTTCAGGAAACAATCAGATAATTTAAGTTCAAATGGACCAGTTGTGATGTACTGTGTCACAGTTGTAATATAATTTGTTTGTCTTCTAGGATTTGCAGTTGGAGTATGGCCACGATTCACCGAGTCTGCTGGGAGGAAACAAGTAAGCCGTGCCTCCTTTTATTGTCCTTGTGTTTTTCTCATCATGCCCATTTCTCTCTTTTAACTCCGTCATCTCTTCATCTATCCATGGTTTTTCTCCCGCTCTTTCATCAATAGTTGCGGATGTCCTCGTTTTTTTTTTTTTTAGCATTGTAGATTGAGAGAGTTTGTAGACAAATACAAAGAGCCAGAATGTGAAATGGGGAGAGTTTTTCGTGCTGCAGGTTTCATGGTTTATTCATAATCGCAACTTGAGGATGTTCTGTGTGCAGCTTTTTGCTTACAATAGTGCTCTGTAAGCAGAATGCTCAGGTTCACATCAGGACAGCAGAATGTCCTCCAAACATTTAATTCCTCAGCAAAAGATCAGAAATTAGATATTTTGTCATAATCATGTGTATCATATTCTCTCATTTATACCCTTTCTTTAAAATGTGTTTAACCAACAGGAGTCTTCTCAAATCTGTGGAGGAGGAGCTGCAGCAGAGGTGAGTCAGAAACCTTTCGCATTCCGATTCACCAAGAGTGTCTCGATCTGCTGGTGTTCTAACCACGCCCACCCATCAGCCAATCATATTTTAACGGCAGGACTAATCGGACCAATCACACGCAACTAACGCTGCTGTAATGACTTCAGGCTGCCGCGGCTCTCGGCGATTTTGGATTCTTGCTGGGTTTTTATTTTCCCTCTGCGGCTTGCTTCACGCTTTGATGTCATCAGGAAAAGGCTGTGCTTCATAGGGGCTTCCTGCAGAGCATGACACACACAGACACACACACACAACAAACACACACACATTCTCATGTGTGCATTCTCACACATGCACGAACATTCATTTGGCCAAAGATGAGTTTCATCCTAGCAGTTACGCTGGCAAGTCGATGGAGAAATTCTTCTTATTTGCTCAAAAGATGATTGCTGTTCTTGTGCTTTGCTATTTTCTATGAGGTAATCTGATTATGAAAAATGTGTTTCTTTGAATTCTTGGTTTACATACAAGAAATACAAGAGATTTACTATCACACAGAGGGTACAAAGCTGTCTTATAAACTCTTATTTGCTAAATGTTACAAATTGTTTTCCCTGCAAGTTCCACTGCTAGATCAGCGTTGTACTTAAAGGAACTAGGTATTGTTGTTGAAAGTGTTATATCCTCTAATTGAAGCTTGTTTTTGCCGCTCTCTTAAAAACACGGTGGTTTCAGGTTGAGTTGTCTCCTGGTTTATCCCTTTCTGTCTCCTTTGATGAGCAGAGGTACCATTAGAGAAGATGACAGTGATCTTGCTCCAGTGATTTTTACATGTTCGTTCGTGTTTGAAAAATGCAGTGTAGCGGTTTGTAGACTATCAGGTACAAATGCAGCTCTGGGTTTGTTTTGGTGGATAGATTGTTGTTCAGGCTGTTATTATGCAGTAGTCCTAAAGCTTTGACAGCAGAGTAAACTGCGGTAAACCCAACTCTTGTTTTCTGAAGGATGAGGTGACTATTGACAATAATTTGCAAAGGCTTTTAGACTGTCTGACCATGAGTTTTTCTGTTTCCTTTTGTCACAACCTATTGCGTAGCTTAGCTTATTTGAATACAAGAAATGAGTTAGTATGGCATTGAATTGAAAGCTGCAGTTGGATGACATAAACAGTATATTTACTTTGAATGGATGTTTTTTTTAAAATATAGCATTCTCTTGAGTCTGTCGGTCGTAAGAAGATGCTGTATTTTAAGACAGACAAACTGTAATTTCTCAAATAAAAGCCAGTGTTTAAACTATGGGTTAGCCCCAAAAACAGCAGGGTTGGAGCGAACATAAAGAAATAATAGGGCTGGATGTAAACAAAAAAAATAGAAGAAGGACCAAACTGCCTGTTATGTAAAGGCTCTCGTTTTCATCTCTCAACAAAAATACTGTATTTATTCTTACTTTGCTGTTTTGATGGCAGTTTTTTCACTATCAAAAGACTGGCAAAGTGGAAACTACAACTGCTGGGTAGAGAGTGGAAACAGTATTGCTGTTAAAAAGAGAATTTCAGAGTATAATTTATTAATACATCTATCAGTTATGGCCAGTCTGTAGTATCGATCAGATTGTCTCCAGTTGAGATAAATGAAGGCTGTGGCTGATATTTAAGAATTTCCAAGATATAAATGATGGTTAAACTGTTGTGGTTTAACTAATTAGAGTTTAAGGTTATTGCTGAGGTTTGTGTAGATCTGTCTGTTCAAACTAGGGTTGGGCGAAATGGCAAAGTTTTCCAACCAGTTACCTGCAGTCCAACATTCAGCAATTACAGATATACACCAATCAGCCACAACATTCTGACCACTGACAGGTGAAGTGAATAACATTGATCATATTGGTACTGTGTGCTGTTCTACTGGAAAACCTTGGATTTTGACATCTGTGTTGATGAGACTTAGACGCCCAAATAAACGTTGTCCCACAACAAACACACTCCCTCATGCAAACGACAGTCCCAAATGTCACTGGTCTACCCCTGCAGGAAAATGCACCCCAGCACATGGAAAAAACATCAACCAATCAGGAACATGTTGAGGAACATGACAATGGCCCAACATGTTGATTTGACCTCCAAACTTCCTACACCCCATTCTGATCAAGCATCAACAGGATGCAGTGAAACAAGTCTGATTGACAGAGGCCCCACTGCACAAGACAGAGTACCCAAAGGATCCAGTGCCAACGTCCTGGTTCCAGACCCCATAGGACACCCTGAGAGGTCGTCTTGTCCATGTCCAATGGTTCAGAGCATTTTTGAGCACATAAGGAGGACCAACACAGTATTAGGCAGGTGGTCATAATGTCATGCCTGATCGGTGTATTTGCAAATGTGTTTGGATGTAGAGTGTACAGGTGACCTTTTTAAAGAATGCAATAATGAATACAAAGTCAGTAGTCTGGGTTTATTTTGGTTTTAAACTGGAAGAAACCGGCAAATTGAAGAAATTCACATGAAGGACAACTGAGCTTCCGGCTAATAAATAAACAAACTGAATGAATATGATCACGGTGCACAACCTCATATACAGTTTTTGGTGTAGTTCTCAAATATGATTCATGAGTTGACTTGACTTTGTAGCACTAATCAATTCAACAGCAACCATAAAATGTAACTTAATATTGCCCAACTACCAATTCCTCTCTTTACATGTTGAATATTTGTTGAATTCTTAAGGAGGCAAAATTTATTCTAGCAAAATAAAATGACAAAAAAGCTAAACCAGACCAAACCAGCTGCGGCTAGCTGATATATTTGTCCAATTTCCCAACTCTAGTTCAAACAGTACAGCTGAATTTTTGGTTGTAGAAGTAATCAGCAGCATATTGTGGCTGAATTTCCCTGGTTTTCAGATCAATAGGAAGTTGACAGATTTGTTGATCACAGTGTGAAAATGCAGTTCTACGTGTTTACCAGTATGTGTTTAGTCCTGCCCAGGGTACAGGGGTTAGAGGTAGTTTATAAACCAAGCTTCACTCAGCTCTCCCTCCCCTCCTTCCCCTTTCTTCGTCCATCCTCTTCCTCCTTTTCCTCCTCTTTCTGTTATCATCTCCTCCCCCTTTGCTTGCTCCCCTACTCTCCCCCTCTTATACCCTTCCTACCTCACCAACTTTTATTCCCCCACTCTCCTCCCTTCTACTTCCTTTCCCCCTCCTATCTTCACCTCCTCTCCCAGGGGCCATGTGGCACACTTAGGGGATGATGAGGATGAGGATGATGATGGTGCAGATGATGATGAAACTCACACTCAGTAAGTTCCCTCTCAGTCTTAGAACCTGGAAGCCTGTCCTCCCTCGTCTCCGCATCTCTCGTTTTCTTTTTCTTTTTTTCGAAGAGGAAAAGGATGAGGATGAGGACGAGGAGGAAGGCTTCCTGTCTTTGCCACAGTTTCATCCACGCATCTCTATGCAGCACACTCCCACCATCACGCCACATATGCCACCTGTGTTTGTGTGCCTACCGCCTGTGTGTTTTCCATGCTGTTACTGCTGTCTGGTGTGAAGTTTTAAAGCTACTAACAGTAACCCTGACCCTCACCAAGAGCCTGGTAATACTTTTTACAGTTTATATTCAAGTATTTCTACATTATTCTCCATATATACAGTGAGAGATATGAAATAGATGCTGGAGTTAGAGATGGGGATTAAACCACAGCATTAGCCTGTTAATGTAGCTCCATGTAAACAAAGCTACATGTCAAATCTTGGAAAGTTGTAGGACTTTTAGGTATTTTTGTTCGATGCAACATGAAGTCTGAGTTCACTTTGATTCCTTAGATAACTGGTCCTCATGACCTTGCCATCTTATTTGTTGTTGTCTTGTTTTGTTCTCCACTTGCGCCACCATCTGTGTGCCTCCTTGCTGAGTGTGTGTTCGCGTGTGTGTGTGTTGCGCACTCACGCTGCCGTCTGTCTTCTCCTGCCTCTATAAAACTGTAAATCTGGCGTCCAGCCTCTTCCCTTATTGTGTAAAAGCCAAATGTCTGCGGCGGGCCAGAGTGCCCTTTCTAGACAAGGATTTTCCGCCGCCGTCAGAAAAAGGCCTTTTGTGCTTTTATGTTTTAGGGTTTGTTTGTTTTTTACTTCCAGAACACACAGGACAGTGATTAGGAAAATGGAAAGAACCTGAACTTCTAAACTGACCGCAACCAGTTGTGCTGTAACTGTATTATTGTGCTGAATGAGCTGATATTTTAGGACTACAGTTGTGTCTTAAACAAAATAAAATCAACAACCAATGTAAGTGTAAAGTAAAACTTGAAACATTTAAGCAATGCTCCTTAAATGTTTGGTCTATAGAGCTAAAAATTTAGCTTTTAGACAAAGCTAACAATGCTGACTAGCTATTTATAATCACTAATAGGGTTGACAGGTGAAAAAAATATTAATTGTAGTGCAAGTGCTTTATCCAAATTGCAGGAGCAGCATTTTTTTCCCTATAAAGGTAAAATCACTGCATTTTTTTAAAAAAATGAAATGCCCCCATCTGTAAATCATATTCTTTAGACATAAGGGAGCATGGTTGTTTGGTAAATACTGCAGGGAATATTTCATTTTACTAATTTTAATATTTTTCATTGGGTAAAAAAAGGCAAAAATTACTTTTCCCATTAAAATTGTGACTCTTCGCAATTGCAGTATCTGTAAATATCTTTTTGCATGTAATTCAGCCCTAGTTGCTAGGTAAGATAAGTTAGTTGTGCTTTTCTTCTAATAAATCCAAAACCATACTCATCCTGCTGCTGAAAATGTTCTTTTTTACATTCTTCAAGTGTCAAACAGGAATTACTAAGACATCACCTGCATCCTAAAGGCCTAAACATCTAGCTTTTAGAAGATGCTAACCGTAATGGCCAGCAGCGTGGTTCATAAATACATCTGTAGCTTGTCACAAAGTGAATGTGCCTTAATTCTGCTCCTAAAAATGTTCATGGATATGTTCTGTTTCCATTTGCCAACTGTTAGGTTGTAGGTTTAGGATCAGTAGATGTAGAGAGTTCTGTGCTACACATTATCCAATTAGATGCTTATCTGTTCTACCAAAAGAGGCTTTTTGTCTTGTCCTTCGTTTTCCAGTACAGTGTTTGTATTCTTCCCCTAACAGGCTCATAGTTTAGGCAATGCATTAATAACATACCTTAGTTTCCAGCTCTGAATGTGTAAACGGTGTCAGTTACAGATCAGTTTTTACTGATGCAGTTTACAGTTAAAGCTTCTCTGAGGGCCCTTGTGTCTATCAGTCGCCTGCCATTCGTCTGAGTGTTCCTGTGTTTGTTTTCATGGTGACTGGCTTCAAACCTCTGTCCATTTTGATGTGTGCTGTGATTAGTCCTCTGTCACTCACTCATTAACAAATGGTGTCCGTCTCTGTGAATGTAGTGCTGATTAAAATGGTAATTATCTCTTTTTTAAAGGCATTAACAGGTGATTAAAGCCTCAAAATCCCTTGATTCGATTGAGAATAGTAACTCTTGCATGATAAAATATAGTGTTTAACATATTTTAACAAAAATATATGTAGTGTTCTAAGTGTTACACTGTCAGCATCAGTGCTACCATTCTCAGAGACGTTACACATTCTCCCTCTGTGGTTTTTCCTCTTGATTTGTACTGTTCAGTCTCACTTTGTATTTAGTGGTTAACCTTTTAAGTCTGTTACCACATGTCTGTCTCAGTGTAAAGTAGTGTCAGGCTATGGTTATACCTGTCATCTGAGCATTTGTTTTAACAGCCGATCGCTTCATAAAATACCACATCTTGTCTGTTCTCTTTTGTAAATTTTTTAAAGCTATAAATACATATGAGTAAGACTGTTGAATACATATGGATGCTAAAATATGGGACTCTTATTAAATTTGTCCTGTAAAATTAAAGCAAACCTTGCGTTAAAATGGCAGGTCAAACCAAAGCCTCCATGCTCATATGTTGGCAAATCTATATATTGTTTTCAGTGTGTTCTTAGTCATTTTTGAGTGTCTTATCTTACATTTTCTGTCTTCTCCTTTAGCAAATCAAGCACTATCATGAGGCCAAAGGTCCCTCCGCCGCTTCCTCCTAAGGTAACAGAATGTGTCAACTATCGTCACATGTTTGAGCTTTAAATGATTTTCCTGCTCAGAATATGAAAAAACAACTTGACTGTCCTCGTTATCTGTATTTTCCCGCAGCCCAAGTCCATCTGCTCATCCCAACAGCCGCCGCAGCAGCAAAAACAGGACGACAGCCAATCACACAGCGAGGACGATGGCGGAGGGGGAGGGACCATCAAGCGCTGTCCGGTCCCGGAGACGCCGAGCCCCGCCAAGCCCGCCTCCAACGTCCCGCCGCGTCCGCCGCCCCCGAAGCTGCCGCCCCACCGCCGCAGCAGCCTAGGTAACGAGAGCCCGAAGCGCAAAGACGTCGAACACTCTGCCCCAGAGGATGATGGGAGCTTTAGGCATTTCTGGGAGTGGCTCCACACGCCTCACACAGAGGAGGAGCTGGAGGAGGCGTGGGAGGTGCTGAAGGAGGTGAAAGAGGAGCAGGAAAAAGAGGAGGAAAAGGAAGAGAGTAAGAGCAGCCGATTGGTAGATGGGTAGTGTCCGCAGCCCCCTGTCGTTCCCCCCTCCCCCAGCGATTGGTTGTGTGGTCTCCCATTAGTCAGTCCTCGTAGTCTGATTGATTTCTTTGTTCATTAAGTCCATTAACAATAATGCTTTTTAATTTTTTTGTTTGTTAGTAGTTCCTTCCGTTCATCAGCCCCCCGCTCAATATAATTGTTTGTCTCGAGAGTCATTTTTGTGAAAGCTGATTGGTTGTTCAATCAATCAGAAGCTGCTACCACTCCCCCTCGCTTCCTAGGAGGAAGAAAGAAGAGGAGAAAACATTGTCCTGGCTGAACTCAGACTTATGATTACATGGTGGTGCACATGCAAATGAACAATATTGTTTATTATTATTTTGGTTCAGTTTTGATTCATTTACGAAGAAATCCTGTGCATTACCAGCTTGTGTATTAACTATCAGATTTAATTGAACAATTTTAATATTCTTTGTTCCATTTGGTAAATTTGAAAACCTAATGATTAAACAGTTCTATTGAAGAGTAATGCACAGGACCAGAAACACCAAAGCAGAACAAAACAAGTTTTAATTCCGTGTTTATAAGTATGTTTTTGGCAAGATACACTTATCAGAAACCCATTTCTGCATGACTGGAGTCTATTGGAATTGTTCTGTTTACATCAGTATGGGGATTTTCCAGTGTCCTAATTATGCTAAACAATTTATTATCTTATATTTCCGTGACTTCCACTGAAAAGCAATCTATCTTTTATTACCAGTCAATCTCAAGACTGTGTAATTGGCAGAGATTTGCTGCTTGTATGTCTCTCTTTGCGTATTTAAATCAATTGAGAGATCATAACACGTATCTGTTTTTGAGAAGGAGATATTTGGAATTAAAAACTGGAAAATGTGGTTAATTTTAGTCAGAATAAAAGGTCCAGTCATGCTGAAATTGTCCTGTAAACCTTCCTGAAGGTTTTTCCTCTCAATCATTGTGACAAATGTTTTTTTTTTTTTCAAACTCTTAGTACCAGAGTGGGACATTCAGATTCACTGGTCGCGTGCCAGTAGTAAATGAGACTTAACTGACCAGTACTGACCACTGTCCAGCTGGTGAAATGTGATGAATTCACACCGTCCTTCGCTCATGACTATATTTGATCCTCTGTATTCTTCCTGCTAGCCTCCCTCCTTCCCTCCCTCTCTGCTCCCAGTAGTTTGTTGTTTCTTTTTACTGTTTAACTCTTCTCTCCATCTTTGCAGCTCCGATTGTTCTCATTAAAACCGACAATGTTTATGAGAATGTGTCAGTGTGCGTGAGGCTTTCACTATGTTCCGTAGTGAAGTCTGCATCTCTCCACATTCACAGCTTTCTGTCCTTTAAACACTCACTCTGTCTTGGTTTCGGTGTTACTCAGACACACTGAGCTGCTGTCTGTGTTGTTGCTGCAGGTAACGGGCTGAACTCTCCCCACAATGGAGAGAGGGACAGTCCAGCAGAGAGGCAGTCCACCATGCCCCCTAGTGTCCCCATACGGAAAGACAAGAAGGATGTTCCGGTAAGCAGACAGCAGTGGAGTCTTTGTACACTGGATGCTTTCACAGAATTTATTAGAAGTCATATTAAGGCACATCATTCTGTGAGGCAGTGAGGCATGCATGCTGTCAGACGTTGTTGGTAGTACTTTTGAGGGAAATGGACAAGGAAAGGATAGTTATAGTTTTATTACAGCATCTAGAAGTGTCTGTAAATCCCACCATATTCATCCACTGTGTATGTTCAGTGGTGCTATAACAACAGAAACTTGTGTCATGCATCATTACATGTACCTTTAGATTCCCTGTTTATCAAATTGCAGCACCTTATGTTTTGTTTTAATTGCATTTTTAATGTGTGCTTGTCTTTGCCTCAGATGCCAATCAGTAATGGTCTTCCTCCAACACCCAAAGTTCATGTAAGTATCGGCCTCTTTATGCATCTCTTAATTTGAAATTGTTGTATTTAGCAAAAAATATTAATCTTAATGTGAACAGAGACACTGACATTGCATATTCTAGCCTATATTCACTCCTTTGTCACCTTAAATTGATGTTTTCAGTTGGTTATCCCTTAAAAAAGTAAATTCAGGTGCCATATTTCATTTCTTTATTATATTTTCATGTGTGGTATTATTTATTTTTTTATTTTGTTTGTTTTTACTGTTGTATTCTCGCCTTATTTTAGCTTACTTGTTTTATTTCAGTAATGCATCGTACTTGTATCTTATTATATCTTATAATATCTTATCTCTACTTTTAGGCCCTGCATTTCTGATCTTATGTCACTGTTTTGGTTTATTTTTTTAGTTTTTAAGCAGTATCTGGCTTAATAATGTCCTTTGGGATTAATAAGGTTTTATCTTATTTTGTCTTTTGTTAAATCAAATTACAACACAAGATAATTTGCTCCTTTGGTGAACAACACAAAGAAAAATCCCCATGAAAAATGCAATTTGTAGCTCAGCAGAGTGTTTTGTTCGCCACGCAGAGTATTTTACCCTCAATTAACTGTCAAAATAGAGCAAAACAATCCTCTGGATGAAGATATTAATCCTTTATTTTGCTCTTTTTTCCTCCAATTCGCAGATGGGTGCGTGTTTCTCCAAGGTGTTCAACGGTTGTCCTCTGAAGATCCACTGTGCCACTTCATGGATCAACCCCGACACCAGAGGTAGCCAACAGGAAAAATCTAAATAGTTTCTCCAGATCAAACCACCATGTCTCTTTTTGCGGTTGTCTAATATGAGCTGCTGCTTTGCGATAAGATCTGGCAAAATGTTTGTGTGTTTTTCAGACCAATATTTGATATTCGGAGCCGAAGAGGGAATCTACACGTTAAATCTCAACGAGCTGCATGAGACGACGATGGAACAGGTGAGACTGCAGACGTAGATTTTAAGATAATAGCAATTATGCTTCATGAAAATATGGTTATTTCCGTTCCTACTTTTAGTGTTACATGTGAGAAATTCCACAGTTATGATGTTTGCAAATACAAAAATGCAGTCAGAATAGTGCTCAATAAACGTGTTCTCTCTTTGCTTTGTGCAGCTCTTCCCTCGGCGGTGTACCTGGCTGTATGTCATGAACAACTGTCTTCTTTCCATATCTGGTGAGTTCAAACACTAGTTTACTACTGTGTGATTTTTCTGCTGCTCTCCTCTCGACATAAACTTGATCTTGATTGTTGACATTAGATTTTTTCTGATTTTGTTCTCACAACACATCTTGTATCTTACGTCTGCATTGTTCTTCTCTCCAACTTTCTCCTCTGTTCTCTGCTCTGTTATGTTGTGTTCCAGGAAAAGCCTCCCAGCTGTACTCACATAGTCTGAGTGGTCTGTTTGAACAGGCCCGGCAGTTACAGAAGTTGCCCGTAGCCATTCCCACACACAAGCTGCCTGATAAGATGATTCCCAGGTAACTGCAACCAGGAAGTTAACGCTGCCGATTATTTACCGACTCTTATTTCCTTGTGTATGACTTATTTGATCAGATAAATTCTGTCAGTCACTCCTATTTGCTCTGCTGTCTTATGTCAGTGCAATTAAAATAACCTCACAACAAAGCTTTCATCTCAGTTGAAGTCTGTATTTGAATCATCAGTGTGACTTAATGTCAACCTCGAAACTAAAAGTTCTGTTATGGGGTGACACATTTCTGTTTTTTTGTCTGATTTTAGGAAGTTTGCTGTGTCCAATAAAATTCCAGACACTAAAGGGTGCCAAAAGTGCTGCGTCGGTGAGTTCATAGAAAAGATGATTTGATTTTTTTTATTACATGTAGTACTGCATGTTTTATGGCTTTGTAATACTTAAAGATCAAGACTGGATTTGTTTAACTAAGTGAAAGCTTTGTGTGTTACAGTAAGCTACATAAACCTTATAAAAGATAGTCCAATGTTATGTTATGTTGGTTTTACCTTTGTAGTATCCTCTAGAACAGTGGTTCTCAACTGGTGCAGCCTGAGGACCCACTATGTCTCTATTAATAACAGCCGCGACCCAAATTGTTGAAGTTTGCTGTTCAGAAAAACAAATTAAGGTGTATTTGGATGTAATCTGAGCACATTTTGATACAAATTAGGAAAATTTTGGCTTATTTTTTGTTCATTTTGGTATATTTGGATGCTTATGCCACATTCTGGGCATATTTTGGCCCATTTTGACAGATTCTGAGCACATTTTGGTTCATTTTTAGGACGTTTTAGCATAAATTTCTCCAATTTCCTTCAAAATAGAAGACTTTGTACCACTACTTCTTTGGAGGGGGGCATGCTTCTGCGACCATCTAAAAATGGCTTCACGACCCACTTTTGGGTCCCGACCCACCAGTTGAGAGCCACTGCTCTAGAACACAAATGCAGAATATTAGTGTTAGCACTTGCAGGCAATGCTTAACAGCACTGTAAAACAACTAGAGCTTTTTTTGTTTTCACGAGATATAAACATTTTACAGGGAATATTGAATTTGATGCTCGCACAGTTCAAAGTTCCTAATGACCCGTGTTGTTTCCCTGCAGTCCGTAACCCGTACACAGGCCATAAGTACCTGTGTGGAGCCTTCCAGTCCAGCGTCATGCTGTTGGAGTGGGTCGAGTCCATGCAGAAGTTCATGCTCATCAAGGTCAGTTTTGCGCTAATCGAAACTCCACATTTGTGTCTACTTGCTTCCTGTCTTAGCTCATTTTTTACAGAATTAAAAAAAAAACCAACAAATCACCACACAGGCACATTTTTTTATTATGCTGGCAAATTTTTCAGATAATAAAAAGTTTAACAATGTATGTATTTAAGTTTAAAAGATTCTGAAAATATCAGTATCAAGACTGCTACATGCTCAAAACTTTACTCTTACAGATCTTTGACAGGTCTGCGATTAAAAAACAGATAAATTTGGAGTCAGGCTGCACAGTTATCGCCAAAATCATGATGATCAGAATTTTTAATCAATATTGACATTACAGTTATCACAACTATTTATTGATTTTAGGTAAACAATATTGTCATTGCTTTCACTCTCATGTTGTGCTACATTCATACTAAATTGTTGCATCAAAATAAGACTCAGTTGAATTCAGTACATCTCCTACATGCAACATAAAAATAGAATTGCACCCAAAAGGCTTCTGGTTATTGATAGACACTTCAAATTATCAACGTTCCATGGATGCATCATACGCAGGCTACAGTAAACACTAGCAAGGCAACTGTGCACAGAGAAACCTCTGGTTTTCACTCAGTTACTGCAACTTCTTAGACAAGTGTGTGACCAAACATTATTTTGAAAAGCGTAAAATATGAAACTCTAATGTCAGATTTACTCAAAAACCATGTGAATCAGTCTCAATGGGCTGCTTTTTATGAGCAGACATTTCTATGAGCACTGCAAGCATTTTAATCATTGGTATCACAGTCAACTAAGTTTGTCAGGATTGTTAGTAGTGTTATATTAATTTTACAGCCCTAATTTGGAGCTTTTTATGTTACACTATTTGAAAATGTCCATTTATAGCACAACATTAATCGGTTTCTATTGCAGAGCATACTACAGACAGATAACAGTAGACAGACTTCTAATACGTCTCTTTCTCACCCACATTCTCTTCATCCACTCCACAGAACATTGACTTCCCGTTGCCGTGTCCGTTGGAGGTCTTTGAGATGTTGGTTGTCCCGGAGCAGACCTACCCTCTGATCTGCGTGGCGGTCAGCAAAGGAACCGAACTCAACCAGGTGGTCCGATTCGGCACCGTCAACCCCAACTCTACCTCCTCCTGGTTCACAGAAGCAGGTGAGATTACTGGTTCCGTTATGTTAAACTAACAACACTTTAATGGGTACAACATAGGGACCAAATTAACTCTGCCTTCCTCTTCCTCCCTGCAGACACACCACAGACGTGTGTGATCCACGTCACTCAACTAGAGAGAGACACTATCCTAGTCTGCCTCGACAGTGAGTAGCTCATATATATTTGCATTTCTGCAACGATTCAGGTCAGAATGAAGAAGTTTTCGCAACAACCTTTCCTTCAGTTTCGCTCAGCTGCCCGTCTTTGTCCTCCATCTCTTTCTGCAGGGTGTATAAAGATAGTGAACCTCCAGGGCCGGTTGAAATCCAGCAGAAAGTTGTCAGCTGAGCTCACCTTCAACTTCCAGATTGAATCCATAGGTAAAGGAGAAAAACTTCAACAACATCTTACATCACAAACAAATACTCAGGACATAAATATTGAAACTGGGCTGCATCTAGAGCCAAAAGGTCGTGACCTGAAAAAATGAGGAATTAGGGGAAATTAAATTGACATTTCAGCTGATGTGCACAAGGTTATCTGTAATCCATAAACAAGCAGTTTTCTTTATTGTTGTTTCTGCTCGTTTATTTTGCAGTTTGCCTCCAAGACAGTGTACTGGCCTTCTGGAGACACGGCATGCAGGGACGGAGTTTCAAGACCAACGAGGTGAGATCGATACTGAGTGTGTCTGTACACGTGTGAATGTGTTGAAGAAGAAAATGTACCTCTGTGTGGCCTTCAGACATCATGGCAAGTTATTTAATCTCTCACTATAACAGGATTTTGGTTTCTGCTGTTGTAGCTGCTGAATTCCTAAAATGAAAGTGAATGAACAGAGGTAGATGTGGGTCACTGATGTTCAAACTTGCTCCTTGGAGTTCCACAACTGATAATTATTAGGGTCAGAATTACTGGAAATAACAAAATAGCGTTTAATCAACTCACTTATAACTTTTAAGCAATATAAATTCAGTTTTCAGAAAGTCAAAATACATTTAAGCCTGCTAAGAGAAATGCTCTGTTTGCCTGCAGTGAGTTGCATCATTGTGATCTCTGAACTCCGATGTGTGAATCCACCACAAACCTCACATCTCTTGCGATTTGACCTGCTTTAAACCGAGGCAGACACGGCTCAGTTGGTCCATATTTACTTCTGAGTCACACGCATTCTTACATTTACACAAGTTTGTGTAGTAGAGAGAAAGTGACACACATTCTGCATCTGTGATTTTAGCTCCGAGGAAATTCTCTTGTGTAACGTTAAGGCACGAACTCAGCACACAACAGCACACAACAGCGCTCTCTCCAGCGGTCATGTCAGTCATGTCGCCATGACAATAACGTCAACAATAGGGAAATAAGCAACTTTAAAAACCACCTGCGGGCTGTATCGCTGTGAATAATCTCCAGCTGCACTGTAAATTCAGTGTTATCGATAAACGGAAAATTTATTTAAAACTAGGAAAATATTCCACTTGATGAAGTTTTGTATTCACGCCACAAGGTTTTGGTTGCATCTGGATTGAGTTGTTGTTTGGCTCAGAAGCGGGCTGAGGTTGAGACTTTGAAAAGCTCTGATGAAGGTTATGTAGATATATCAGATCTGCATATTTACTTACTGGAACAATACAGTGTCGGAGTCAACATTTCTACCACAAATGCATCTAAAATTATGACATCATCACAACCTGTTATTGTTTTGTGGTCGCAGTAATGAAAATGAATTGCAGGCATTGCCTTTAAAGTCTTTATTCTGAGTTTATACAAATATCTGGTATATTAATTCACATACAGACTTAATGTCCTAAAGTTGTGTTCAGACTTAAACTTTATCTCTGCAGTAAAAAAAACACGTTTAAATGAAATTAATCCAGCGGCACAGCAGGAATAGAATACAATAGAAATACTGTATGGATCCCAGCAGTACAGAAAGATAAAAAAATATATAAATTTAATGTAAATATAAGTAAAATGGAAAAATATACGTAGATACAAAATGCACCGTAAACTGTAAAATATGATTAAAAAATGTGACTAAAATGTTAAACCGTAAACCTTAATTTTTTTCTAAAATGTGATGCAACATTATCTGGCAAGGTGCTGCGTTGGCAAACCAAATGCATGAAAGTAATAAAAGCCAAAATGATCGGCCTACTCATAACCTGTTTTGCAGTGTTTGGCCTGGTGATAAACTTTCACACTTGTAGATCTGCTCTTAAAGGACTGTTGCTCATGTATCATAAGAACCTAACAGCTGAATTCTGATTCCTTCTCTGTCTGCTGGAGGTTTTGTCCTTCCAGCTGTCATCCAGTGTGTTTTATTGTAAAGTCTTGACCTCCTATAAAGTGTCCTGAGATGACTTATGTTATGATTTGGCACTATATAAATACAGATTGAATTGAAGTCATCTCCACCAACGCAGCCTCTTTCACCCTGGAGGACTCTGCACCAGGTCCAGCCTCCATCTGTTATAAAAACTGCTTTTTTTGAAATTTACCAAACAGTACATTTACTGGTTTAACCGCGTGGTACCACTACGGCTAGAATGGATGCAGCTTTGTTGTGCTTCATCTCTGTTGCGACAAATTTGGCAGAGTTGCAGTTGAGAATTTGTAGAACTGATTCACTAACATCAGTGTTGTTGTCTGTAAGTGCTCCTATACGGCCGGTATTGACTCCTTGATTTACAGTTTTGCTGCAAAACAAGTACAAAATCCCAATTTTTACTTGAGCTTTTCAAGAGTCACTCTGACCTTGTGCTAAGTAAAAAGATGCCTCAGTTTCTAAACAATTTCCAGTGTTGTTCATTTAAGCCTCACAGTGTTGCAGCTGTTACTGACTAAATCTGGGGATGTTATCTGAGGTGGAAATTAAAAAAAAACTAGCCTCAGGGTTGAGTCTTTAATGCACCACCTGCACACATCAGGTAGCGTAAACAAATGATGTTTTATTAACTACTTTTCCCTGCTTTTAAGGTCGTCATTAATATTTTACTGTACCATGCTGCATTTTCACCTTTCCTGCCTTTTTTTCCCCCTAATCCATCAGATCACTCAGGAGATCTCTGACAGCACACGCATCTTTAGACTACTGGGATCAGACAGGTGAGAAGCGACACAGAAGCATGCTTAATTCTCACTTCATACCCATCACACACACACACACACACATGTAGGTCTGTGTTAACACCCTCTCTGATGTCTCACCACTGAAGACGTGCCGACTGTAGAGATCCAGACACTGAGGACAGAGGCCTCAATCTGCCCAGGTACACTCACCACTCTCCGGCCACAGACGGCCTCAAACTCTGCCTCTTTCTGTCGGGACTCTGGAGGTCTGCTTCATGTCAGATGTTATCGATCAGGAGCGTTTAGACTGAGGGGAAGAGAGAGTGAGATTTTACCTGTTAAACTATGAGATTATGGACACCAGACTCATCTGTCTCATGTTTTATGCTTTATTTGACTGCATCTTTATTTCAAAAAGGCAGAAAAAGACAAACTGGAGCAGTCGGATGCTGCAAGTTTTGTCAGTTTTGACGAGTTTGGCGTCCATCTTCTCATTACTGAGAGTCTTTTTAAGCTATAAGGTGTGAATGTGTGAGCATTTGGGTCCATTTAAAGGAGCATTAACAGCTTTCTCACAGTTTTCCTCAGGGCGAGCACAGTCAACCTTTAGCGTCAGAGCAAGTCATCTTCTCTCTGCTGCATTTTTTCCAAATAACTGAGCTTTTACAGGCTTGGACCGTCTCCTGCGTGGGTTGCTGGCTGCATATTGCTGCAATAAATCCTGGGTCTTTATTTTACTCATTGTTGCATTGTCAGAAAACTAATAACATGCTGGGGATTTAACAGCTTTTTAAAAAATGTTTTCTTATCCTTCCTGGAAGCTAAACTGGATGCTCTGTGTGTGTTTTTGTGTTGCAGGGTGGTGGTGCTGGAGAGCCGGCCGACGGACAACCCCACAGCCCACAGCAACCTCTACATCCTGGCAGGCCACGAAAACAGCTACTGAGACACGCAAACACGCATAAACACACTCTCTAAACACACCCCCCGGCCCCCATCACTATTGCAGACAAAAAGGGGAGAAAGCAGCTCATCTTAAATCCACCGCTAACCTAGCAAGCCCTTCACCTTGTGACTGGGAGACAGACGTGTGCAGGTTTCCCAGTTGCAGCCATTAAAAACGGCACCGCAGTGTTCGTCAGCGAAGTGTGTTGTGTTTAGAGCAGGGTTTCGGGTTCGAGATAGCCGAGGAATCTCCTCTCTGCACCTTAAAAGAGTGACTCTTTCCTGATTCCATCCCGCCCCCCTGCATTCTGCACACTGGGAAAAAAACAGCGCCCAACACTACTTCTACTACTACTTCTACATATACTACTACTACTACTGCTTCTTGTGCTAAAGCTTCACAGAAGGGCCATCTTGCACAGAAAACCTTTCTCTCATTCATCGCCCTTTCCTGTCTCCTCCTTTTCTTTTCTTTTTTTTAAACCTCCCCCCTTTATTTATTGTGGCATGACGTAACTTTAACAACCAGGATCCTGTTTTTATTTGTTGTTTTTTTATTTTAAAGGATAAAAAAGAGACTAAAAAAAAGCTTTGCCACTTTTCGCTAGCATCAAATTCCAGCACCCGCCACCACACACACACACACACCACACACAAGTGCTTAATTGACCTCTATTTAATTGTTGTAAATATAAATGTAGTATTTTTTTGACAGAGACGAACACTAAAAAGACTGGTCGTGTAGATAGGGCGTGTGTATAGTTGCAAATGTACAACTGCGGAGACGAAAACGGGCGCGGCGGGGGACGGTAGATTCACCTTCACTGATCATGTGACAAGAACGCAAACAGCCCTGCAGTCTCCTCGGCTTTAGTAGTCCGATATTACTCTCATAAAGGCGCCGGGATCGAGCCGAGCGAACACGGGAAGCGACGCTCGATCGGTCACCCTGCATGCGACGCCGCCATGGCTTCCTGCTTGTTCGCACCATAGCAACCGTCGTCAGGGCAACGGAGTTCCGTTCAGTTTGTTCCTCCATCATCCTATTCATCTTTTTATGCCGTTTTAAAATCTGAAAACTCTTTATTTGTTCTTTAATGCTATTTTCTTTTTTGTTTTCTTTTTTTTTTATCAAACCACTGGTGTTTAAAAATTTTGCACAAAGAAAAATTGTATTTCATAAACAAATGTGATGTCATTATAATATATGACCTTGTGTGTATGCACTGTGTGTGTGTGTGTGTGTGTGTGTGTGTCTGTATGTGTGTGTTCGTAGACATAGAATATGCACATACGAGTGCATCATGTACAGATCTGGTCTTTGATGAGTTACAGTTGTGCATCAATCGATATTAAAAGCTGGATTTACACAGAAATAAACGTTTAGATTTTTCCATTAGCTCTTATTAGCTCCAAAAACTAACATTTAAATAGAAGAAACCCCTCTCCGGTCATTGATAAAACCCTAAAACCTCAATTATGTGTATCAAAGTTATATATTCAGAGTTTCTGTCCATGAAAATAATCCCTTTTAGATGTCCCTTTACGCTATTGCTTCCTTTTAGAATGTGCAGCTCGAGCACACCAGCTCAAATTTGTAAAACTGGTCAACACGATGATGAATTGTAACATTGGAGTAATTCAGCTGATCCAGAAAGTAATCCTAAAGAAGAATAATGATGCAAAGATCCTGCAAGTAGATGGGATTGGTTTCCTTGGGTTTGTTATAGATCATCACTACACTTTTTGCTTGTAGGTGGAAATGCTTATTGGGCTCATGAGGCACCATATTTACATGTTACCAAGGTCTATTTTCACCAGAGTGGGCCTTTAAACACAGTAAAAGTAATGGAAATGATTACAGATACACTATAATTGATCTGGAACTACAAAACTCTCATCTGATACTAGAAAAAGAGTCAAACTGAAGCACTACTTCAATAAAGTATGTCACACTAGGGCCTTGTAAAACATGAGAAGCAGCTAATATTTGTAGCTAGCCTGTCTTCAACCAATCAGATTTTCTCATAGAGGGTTTTGCTGTATTGATAATTGTATATTTACTACGTTGGACCCCTTGTACATTGTCATACAAAGTCGGAAATTGAGGAAAAGTCTCGCTATCCTGTTTATTTTATTGATTTAGTTCAGAAACCACCCTGGAAACGTAGTCCAGCTTCTGCTTTTAAGTAGATTTTAATTTCTGTGTAAGTCCGAGCCTTTTATTCACTCCAGTAACATTTGGAAAAGACAGTTTAAAGCTTCAGCTGTGGCTCTGTTAAAGGCCGGCGTCTGTACCGGAGATCACACTACATGCATGTAGATGCGCACTGTGTGGTGTGTAGGAGAGTCCGTGTGGCAGTACACTACCAGTCCTTACAAGCTGTGACACTCGAGGTTTCTTCTGTTAACACTAGTTTAGCCGAACCTAACTGAGGTTGAGAATCTGTAACGCTGAAATCTTCCAGAGCTCCAACATGTTTGCCTTTTCAAACGACTCCATTTCCACAACTCTGATTTCTCATCTGTTTTCTCCACGTGTGTACAGGTGTAAACTGAACTTACACAAAACAACCAGCTGTGTGATGAATATGTAAGATTTGTATAGACACAAAAGCAAATTTAAATTTAATAGAAGGTGCAGTCTTTCCATTAAAGGTCCTCGGAAGAAATCCTAATTCTAATGACGGCCAAAAAACCTGCATCTGCTGCCATCTTGTGGTTTGTTACACCTCGTGTCCACAAATCAGCAGTAGTTTAAAGACTTTTTCCATCACCATCTAACAACCTAAGTCCAATTAATATAACAGCAAATGCAGCGTTGTCTCTTAAACGTTAAATGGGAAAATGTATTCTTGGATCACAGGTTTCAGCTCCGTACAAGACGTGTCCCTAAATGTCATGAGGTTGGCTATCAAAGGGGAATATCGGCATGTTGGGGTCTGACAATTAAGGAAGAGATTTCAACAGCTTTCTCGTTTGTGTGCAGTGAAATCTGATTTACTTCCAATGTTCGGAAAATTCTAAATTTCTTCGTCCCTTCTGCAGACATTCAGTGCCAGGACTCACACTAAAGCCCCCACACACTATTCACTGTGTTTTAATGGTGTATAAACTGATAATCTCACTTGTGAAGTAACTTAAAACAAGTCTAGTTAACTGTCAACAGTTTGAATTCCTTTTGAGGGTATAAATTTCCTTTTTATGGCATGTGCACTCTTCTTTTTTAACTTAAGAGTGTTGCTTTGCGCCTGGAAAACACGAATCAGAAAAAACTAAAGACTCCCTTCACTGCAATAGGAAAGACAAACGTCAAATCTGTTGCGTTTGTTCCATATCTAGGTCAAGAAATGTGCTCAGACTGAACATAATTTCACAATTTATATGTTTTGAAAGGATTTTTTTTCCTCTTAAAGATTAGATTTCAGTCAAATCTCGAAAAAAAATTTAATTTCTTGTGAAGTGCATCAGTGCCCCAGGTTAGCAACTTAGCCATGATCTTGCTAAAACATGTGCTTCCTGCCAACAGCCATCAATACAATACAGACCTTACATAATTTCAGGGCTGCAGCCACGTTTTATTGATAGTTATATCAGCAAAAATTGTGTTATTTTTGTCAAAAAGATTGAATTCATTCATTGATTTGGTGCCACTCGATCGCTTGAATCATCAGTGATTGTCTCGAGCCCTGCTTGACCGAGCTGTTTAACAGTTCGTCATGCATTCTGGGTAAAAAATAAATCAAACATTCCTTTAACGTAATGCCAGAATATGTTGTTAAACCTCCTCATGGCCACATTTAGATGTTCTACCTCATGGTTTTCCCTAGACAGTATAAAAAAAAAACAACATTTCTGATTCTAAAAACAGCCGTCAGCAGCGTATGACGTTAGTGTCAAACAAAATATGTTCTATAATCTCTCTGTGTCCTCTCAGTTGGTGTGTAAATGAACAAAAGTTACACGAACGCATCATAAATACTAAGTAATTTCCACTGAAAGTGGTTTTTGTCAGTGGATGGTTCTCTAAAAAGCCCCATTTGTCTTGAATTTCGAGATTTGAAAACGTCCCCATAGTTGTCTTTTCGAGCAGTTTGAACTTCTTCCGCCTGTTTTTGTTTTTCCGTGCACGTCTGGGATCTTTTTAGTGTAACAACAAAGTTCTCGTGGGATCTGTTTCCTACCTTCTGCCATCGTAAGACAGAAGCGTAATCTGTAATTCTGAAAGCAGGTGCCAACATGGCTTTCCTACTTGCTGAAATGTTCAAGTCTGTTTAAAAACTGCAGCTTTACCTGGATCAAATCACATGTGGAATAAGTCACAGGGTCTGTTTGGCAACCAGATGTGTTAATTTTCTGAATCTGACACTCTTAAAAGTATAATAAATTGGCATCAAGATAATTTTCCTGTTGCTAACTACATCTATTCGGTGCTCAAAGCAGATTAAATCCAGTTCCTGTGAGTTTATTCCGCCCTCTGTTTGATCCAGGTCTCCTCCCGATCTTAAAAACACCGTTAGGTCACCTCTGTACTGTCGCTTTTACATCACCTTTGTCTTTTGTTTTCATAATGCCATGCATACGTTATGAAATGTATATAGTGTAAAATAAAAATGGGTTTGTTTTACATACTGTATAATTGCCTATATTTTGTTTCAGAAGTGTAACAGATTTATGAGATGACAGGTTAACACATTAAAAAGAAGGAACTCAAGCATTCGCCGTCTTGTGGTCATTTTTTCATACAACACATTTGAACTTATTACAGAGACACAGGTGGAAATTATACATTTAATTCAGCTGTGATGCTTTTAGCTGCTTTGTTAATGTTATTAGAAACACCTGTGCTTTTTATACTATGACAAGTGACATGTTTGCTGTGGTAAAAGGTAGTCGTACTTTGTGCTGCATCATTTATATACCTTATACAGCTAAAAAAGTTGGAATATAAATGGTTCTGCTGTATATTAATTTTGATGTTGATGGAAACTTGAAACTAGTTCTTGTTGCAGAGCTGCATCCTCCATCTTCAATCTAACTTGCACCATCTACAGGTAAAGACAGTGATTAATATCCTTTTTCATGTTTGTGTGTGTTAAAGGCTTCATATTTTACATTTTAATCATGTCGCAGGAGCCTTTTTTGTCATGTGGACCAGCAGTTCCCAGCCTTTTAGGCATGTGACCCCTTAAAATAAGAGTAATATTCACTGCATGACTTATAACTGCAAGCTTTTGAGTTTGTTTAATCATCTTGTGATCTTTCGGTTTTAGCTTCCGACTCTTCAGGGAGCCTAAACCCCTAATTCTGGAACATTATCCTCAACAATGTTCCCTAAAATGAAATAACTAAATGGTGCAGCTGAATTGAACAGGCTTTGCTCAAACAAGGACCAAATGGCTGGTTTAAGTGACTATTTATAAAAGCTGTTATTATAAATGAACTACTATCTGTTTTTAGACCTGAGTCCAGTTGAAACCTTTATTTCAAGGCTCTGATTCACAGTGGTGCCCTGCAAATGCCCAATTAAGGTAATTACACTTAATTTAATAGAAGTTTAAACAGTTTTAAAGTTAAAAATATGTCTGAAGTGAAGTCCTGAAGCCTTTTTTCACAAGGTTTCTCCCCCAATTCTGTCTTCATAAATGGGATATTCAAGAAAACGCAGCCTTGTGAACAGAGATGATAACCCCAGTTATTGGAAGTCTTTAAGGGGATACTAAATAATAAGTCAACTTATTACAGAGAGCTTTGTAAGTACAAAAAGACAGCGTTGTTCCTTTCAAGTGGTGTGACCACACTGTCCTCTCATGGAGAACACAACGATGGATTCAGAGAACAAGAAGTGTGACACACAGCGTGAAGAGACTTGAGGGTCTGAGCACAATGGAGAACACTGGAGCCTTGTGGAGTTGAAATAATCAACCAGCTGAGCCACAAGACAAACAGTCAGTGTGTAGCTTTATTGAACATTGTCACATTCATCTCTCTTAACAAAACACTTCAGGTCAGTGCATAGAAATAATTGCCACGTGGACAAAATGTCAAAATAAGGTACACAAACTATATGTCCTCCTGAGTATATGCAACAATAGGTCATTCTGGTTATACAAGGTGAAAAGTTGAAGTGGAGTGAAAATGGCTCCATGTGAAGTTTGCACAGATTTAGAAGTTAAAGTGCAAACAAAGCTCCTTCATAAAAGGACAAGAATGAGAAGGAATGTGTTAGTTGTGTGGAAATCTTTAAGAAATAGAAACAGAGCTGGAATATATACAGTATAGGGATAAATGTGCCCTCTCGCAATCATGTTTGTCGTCGTATTTACATATTAAGTGACAAAAAAGGTTGTTTTCTTAAATGCACAGGTAATAGTCACAGTTAATCTACTCAAAACAAATCATTTGGTGGCAGCAAGTCACTGTTCGTACAACTAAGTTTGACAAAATAACACTGATTTACAAGCCAAAAAAAAAGCAACCATCATTGCTGTTTTATTAAAATAAATCTAACATATCAAGTGCTTTCCCTCAGTGCGAGGGCCAGGGGCAGGATAAAAATCATATTTCAACACATTTAGAGGAAAAGTTGCATAACTAAATAGCTTATAACTGTACAGCATTTATACAGCAGTTAGGTCTCTGCTTACAATTATTAGTATGTCTGTTGAGATGTTTGTGTTATATTGCATATTTGCTCATTTTGCATGTGTTTTTGTAGAGTCGTGTTCACACAGCTGTTCCACGGTTTATGTCCAGGTGTGCCGCTTTGGAATTCTTCTCATGATCGCCATTGTTTTGGTGTTCTGGTGTTTTCTCACCTCCCTTGTCCTTCTTATCGTCACCGGTCCTGTGGGAAAGAAAAAGCAAGAGTGAATTTCATATTTCAGTGTCAACGTGGTTTTATTTTTAGTAGGTATTTCTACAATTTGGGGCAGATCTGATGCAAAATGCTGCTTTGAAAGGAAAGCTTGTTTTCTGTGGCTTTTCGAACATTTTTGCCATTTCAACTCTCTTTTAGCTGCAGTATCAAAGCCATTCATGTGCATACTTCCACGTCAGATTCTTACTTCTTCTTGAAGAGCTTCTTGAACGAGCTCCTGAAGCCTCCTTTGTCCTTGCGACTCCTCTCGCTGAACTGGGCGTGGTTGTTCTCTTCTGTCGTGGTCCTCCATTTTGAATCATCACCCCATGACTGGATTCCAGAGTCCTGTTGAACACAGTATTGCATTTACTTGAGTTGCTATGAAAACGGAGTAAGAAATCTAAGAGGAGGAATGAAGTCATTTCTCAATTTAAATGCCTATTTTCTTGTTTTAAGGTTCAGCAGTTGTTAATGCAAGATACTAGAAAGTGTCCAAAACTGATCTAAATGTTGATTCTTACAAACAAATTTCCTGTAAAGACATTCATTTGTTCACATCTTTGCTGAAACCCACAATGCTGAGCAGCCCGTGAAGATCCTGGTTCTGTTTCTCGGCATCCACTCGGTTCATCAGGGGTGCTTGGACCTTACGCGACGGGGTGGTGCTTCCTTTGCTGCCCTTACTGCCCTGGCGCTCCAGCTTGGCGTGGCTGCCCAGTCCAGTCCTTTGGAGGTGGTCTGTGAGAGGTGCACTGTCGCTCACTGTGTTTTCCATCTGCAGCCCGTTCAGTGACTAAACAACAGAGAAGTTGATTTTTATACATGTAAAAACACTTTTCTATTTCCACTTTTTCTACATAAAGCTGCCTGCTCACCTTGCTTTTGCGCTGGCTGGCCTGAAGGGGGCGATGCTGGTAGCGGCGCATCATTACAGCTTCATCTGGAGACACGCAGCCCCGGTTGGGAAGCTTGCTGTACCCGTTCCCTTGGCTTCCACCGTTACCAAACACATCCCGGGTTGTAGACACATTGGCTGCCACTGTGTGATGCGACGCTGAAGGAGCTTTGGGGCACTTCACAAACGCAATGTCAATGGAGGAATCCGAAGAGGCCGAAGAGCAGCGGTCGAACATACTTGCATCTTGAAGGGAGCCTCCATCCTCCTCGTAGAGACTCTCCATCCCTGGAGGGTCCGGAGGAAGAAGGAACTCTCCGAGGGCGTCGGCCAGAGCAGAGCCCGGCTGAACCTGACGAAACTCTGCAGGTCTGGAGGAAAGAGGGTGCTGGCAGGACATGGACCTACCAGGCGTCTCACTCTCTGGGATGCTGCCAAGACCTGGAAGCAAAGGGTTGGTTAATTAGTTCACTGATGAAACAATTGTTCCAAATGAATTTAGGTGACACTGGGTTGCATGGGACACAGAAAGTGACCTCATAAACAACCAAATGGGTCTACAAAGCTGACAGATATAATATGGGACAGCTATGCTGGTGTCAAGACACTAAGGTACCCAGTCTTTTAAACTGGAGATATTGAGTGTTCTATCCTGGGCTAATGGTAAATCATCTGCACTTACTTAACGCTTTACTACCTTGAGGATACTCAAAGCACTTGATTGAAGAGCTACCGTTGTTTGCCTGTCATCAAGAGCAACTTTCGGTTCAATGTCTTGCCCAAGGACACTTTGCCTTGTGGCCCAGGATCGAACTGCTAACCTTATGATTTGTGGACAACCTACTCTACAGACACCACAAGGGACTAACAATTTGAGTCAGATCTTTATCCTGCCATGAGATGAAATAACTATGCAGGCCTTCCTTTATGAGGTGGGATAATAGTCAACCCCGTGATAGAAAACAGTAACTTGAACATGCCCTTGAGCAACAGAAGTCATTCATAGGAGCTTCACATGTGCTATTCATAAAAGTTTAGTACACTTCAAACAAAGTTGTTTGTATGAATAGTTGTACAAACGCAACTAAAAGTGTTCCTGTTCCAAATATAAAGATGGACGGCTCTACCTGGACAACAATAAGTTTCCTACTTTTTGAAGCTTAGTATGATAGCTTCGGCCATCACCATCTTGGCAGTGACTGGCTGTACCTAACTCTAAGATAATCCAAAAATGAGCGAAGTAGTAGAGGTAAGGTGGATCAGTCAAACATCTCTGCACCCATGTGTCATTCAAAGTAGCTATGCTGCTTAACTGTAAGACTGATTCCAATGTAAATGGGTGAGTTATATAAAATTTCATCCCCTATGCAGTTGTTTTGAACAGTGAGATTAGCTATAGAGATAAAAGCATCTTATGTACCAGACTGTAAACATGTTTATTTGTGCTGTAAAATTGAACTTTTAACATTGAGATTTATGGGGACTGACTTGCTTTTGTAACCAGCCTCAAGTGGCCATTCAAGGAACTGCAGTTTTTTGCACTTCTGTGTTGGCTTAAATTTTCAGTACCGGAATAGCCATAGCCGAATCCTGCAAGGGATCAAAACACAGCGAATTGTAGAACGTTTGTATTGCACCTGACACTGATTCCTGCCAATGCCTAAAGTATGTCTGATCAAAAACAAACCACACAGAGATCATCGGTTACAATAATATGAAGCTTCTACGATCACAGACCTGTTGGTTTGTGGTTCCTTGAGTCCAGATCGTGGCTGAAGAGAGGCAGCTGGGACGGCCACTCTGCATCGTAGCAATGAGCTTCAGGTTCTTGGTCCCGATCCCAATCCTGGAAACGGTGGGACTGAATCTGCTCCAGAAGACACTGTTTCCTGCGCTTCACCTGGTTAGCATGATCCCTGTGAGGAATTAATGATTCAGAAACTTTATTTACAGCAGCAGCAAACAGCTTTTTACAGCTATTCTATGTCATATCAGACAGACAAAGTTAGCTACTAGCTGTATATGAAAAGACACGAATGCAGGAAGTAGTGGAGACCAACCAGAGCTAGAACAACAGTGATCATTGTCATATAGGTGATTATTTTCTAACAGGTCAGTTATAGCAATTTGATGAGGCAATAATCCGACAGGGTTGTGTGTCTGTTCGCTTATTCTGTGTTTTTCTGTCCCAAGGTGGCCAAAAGTAAACAATGCAGCTTTAAAAAGAGACAGACAATAGAATAGAGAGCTGCTGTTGATCTGCAGAGTTTATGCTCACATCATTGCGCTGCTGCAGGGGTACGGTGAGCCGATGCTGTTGCCTTGAACTCCTCCCTCTACTGTCTTCAACAGCTGTTTCATGGTGGACCTGCAGAGACGAACATGCAGAGTCTTCACACAGGTTCTAATTTTGATGTTTCATTTGAACTCGAGCTGCTGTGTTGTTGTTCGCACTTTGTAAATCCTGACCTCTTCACCTCCTTGCGGTTGAGCAGCAGCAGCTCCTGGTTGTGCTGCAGCAGGTGGTGATACTGAGCTGTGAAGGACCGGAACTGCTGGACGCAAACTAGCAGCAGGTAATAGTCTGGATGGTCTGCATCAGTCTGCCTGAGAAGCCCCTAAACACAGAGATATCCAAAATATATAGATTCACGGAGGGAGGAGCTGATGCAGTCTTCATTTTTCAGCATCAGTAAGATGTTAAATGTCTTTTAAGTCTGTTTCAGTTTATTGGTCACTTTCCTTTCCTTCTGTATGATCTAGATGTTTAACACTGATTAATTCTTTCTTTCAGACACTTTTAGGAACTGTATTTTAATACAATACTTGAATAAATACAATTAGTTATTTCCCACTACTGATAAGCTACAACACACTAATAATTCAGCTTTACAGGAAGGTGGATTTTATGACCTTCAGGCAGACATGAGGAAATAAAACAAAGCAAAAACCAAAAAGTTCATTGAATTATTACTGTGTATGAAATCTGCTAATACAGTAAAATGTAAGTTTGAATTAAAAAAGTGAATTGCTTTTTAAAAACATATGTGTGTTGATCTCACCTGTAGCAGCAGCAGATACTCAGGGATCCTCTGAACCGGCTGAAGGAGCAAAGTGTGGAGCGACGGTTTGGATTCATCTCCCATTATATCACTCTGATGGCAGCAGCGAACAGCCAATCAGAGCACGGGTCGGCACAGGTGGGCCAATCAGGACATAAAGAGAAAACAAGTTAGTCCAGCAGGCTTGAAATGAACCTTTTGGATCACTAAGGCTCCTGGTAAATCCTGTGTCCTGTTTCATCCTGTTTTACCTCGACGAAGGCAGAAGACTTCACGGAGCTGGAGGCGAGCATGGTGACGACGGCCAGACAGTCTGGAAGCTCCTTCAGGTAGGAGACGTAAAAATCCAGGAAGTCACTCTGTAGGGAGACACAAAGAGAAACGCTGTCCAGGTTTACATCAGTTCACGTCTCATCCACTCGCATATATATTCCTCTGAATGTCCTGCTGTCACTGTCAGACTGGTTTGGACTGTTTCATTCTTAGTTTGCCATCAACATGTGTCAGGTGTGTGGATAGAAACACATCTAGACTGATTTAAAAAGCATCCATCTGCTTGTCTTCTGCTGAGGAGAGACTTCATGATCATATATACAGTCTGGTTTGTGAATATTTGATGACGACACACACTGTTTTCAAGACAAGTTCACATGGGGCACACCTGAAGAGGCATGACTTTATCTCTTTATAACATTTTAAAGATAAAAGATTCAGTAACAGTTGAAAACCTTGATTAGTTTTCTTTCTTTCGTTCTTTTTTCTCTCTCTGCTGTTATTTTCCTTCCTCCACTCATCACTAAGGGAGCTCCTTCAATGCTCGGTGAACCATGTGCCTTTCATTTTTTTTAAATAGCGAGGTGTTCTTACCAATTACTGCATTTCCTCCCTCTCACTCTGAGCCAATCAGCCACACATTGACTTTAATAGAATTGACTCATTAGCTTCAGTGCTACACGCCTGTTTTTGGCTTTCAGCTGGATTTTTCTGCCACCTGCATCTTCAGAACATCACAAAACATCCTAGAAAGGGGTTTTAGAACTTTAATTCCCCATTTTTGCCGAAATTCCTCCTTCAATCTGACTGAAAAGTAAAGTTCTGTAAGTGTATTCACAAGTTTTATTTTTTTAAAAATCCATGACATTAGCATCACCAGTGGCGGCTCAGTCTTGTGTGTTATAATTTTGTCAACCAAAGTCTTTTTTTTGCCAGCAGTCGTCTTAGAACAGGAATCTCTGTTGTCTTTGTGTTAAATCTGTGGTCAACATGGCTCGGCTGGAATTTGACATTTCATTTGTTCCCGTCGTTGCTGCCAAAGTGAATCAGATTCATTATAAAGGTCTCATCACAAGGCTGAATCCCTTAACTTCTGCAGATTAATTTTCCTCTAGCAGAAATCAGTGTTGAACTGTCGAAAGATTTCAGATTAGAAGCATGAAAACTCTATTTAGCAGCTGTTTTATATCACGATTGTGTAAAATAAGTCATAGATTCCTTAAAAATATGTAAAAACACAAAAAAAAGGAGATTAAATCATTACATTTAAATGTGTATGGACAGAGAGGCCTCACGCTTACCAGGCTGTGTTTTTGCAAAAATGAATCAACAAACTAGTATAAAAATGGAGGGAATGCAGCTGTAACACTTGTTACCTTCTGATGTAAGAGATGTTAAGAATTCAGAGACATCCACTTCACTTGCTTGTAAATGATGCGCACTGACAAATCAACTACATCTATTTAAATACCAGCAGGGACATGTCTCTAAATAGGTTTTAACCTTCATTTGTTCCTTCTGTTTTTTTCTGCTTTTTATTTAAAATTTTTCCTTTCTGTAGCTGAAATTTTTATTTTTTGTTTCGGAAAATTCTTTTACAATTTTTTTTAAAAAAGCTCGAATCACCACATGCAGTATTTTTCCAAGTGTCCCAGATGTTGCTGATACTAAAATAAATAATTCACGGCTTTACTTAATATTCTAGGAGATATTTTACCACCTACATTTTAGCTTGTTTCCACATTTTTCTCCTTTCTGCTCCGTATAAACACAGCCTACACTTCCCTCAATTTTTGTAATGTGACTGTTGGTCACAGCTGAGTCGCTGATGCTTTCTGATGGCACTGAGGAGCATCGAATTTTTAGTTTTTAACAGAATCTGGTTTATGCAAATTATTTATTTTTGCTCCCTTTTTAAACCAGACATGTTGAATAAAGCGGTTTTGATGAAATATTAGGACTTTAAGCTTAGATTTGGTTTTCTGATGGAATATCACGCCACAGATGAGCAGTTCAAGGACTGTCAGAAAATGGAAAATCCAATGATTCTTCCTGTTTTTACAGTTCCTGATAAATATTTGCAATTTTTGACCTTTTTGCAAAAACCAAACCACACTGGTGGGTTTTAAGGTTTGAATTTTTGAATTATGTATTTTACAGAGAAAAAAATGGAATCAGCGTGTCCGTATCTTTGTCATGTAGCTGCTGGTTGCTGCTGAGCCACTGTTGGCTTCATGGTTGGACCAAGGAGCACATCTTTTTTTATTTTTTACAGAACCTGATTTTTGTAAATTGTTTATTTTAGCAGAATGTTTTGAGACGTGCAGAATAATGTGATTCTGATAAAATATCATTATTTTAAACACAGACTTAGTTAAGTTTTCCAATGGTGCATCACAGATGAGCAGTTTAAGGGCCATGGGAAAGTTGAAAATCTTCTTTTATGGTTTCTGGCTCGAATAAAATTTTGGCAACTTTTTCAGAAATAACAAGCCTTTCAAACCTGTTGTGTGCTGTCAGTGCCTCTGTTTTATTTTATTAATTTTCTTTTGCTTTTTTGACCTGGTGCAAGCATCTTTAAACAATATTTAACAAAGGCATTTTGACTTTCTTTGAGAGATCGTCAGGACTCAGACATGAAATGCAAAGCAGTTTTTTACACATTTATCCATGCAGTCTCCTCTGAGTTTACCTCTTTGCTGGTGAGCCTCATGAATACATCTCCCATGATGCCTTGCCACTGGCACTTGAGCACTCGTTCCTGCAGAGTGTGGAGGAGCTCGAGGTGCTGCTGGATCAGAAACCTCAGAGAGCTGGGAAACGGACTGAAGACACAGAGTACAGGTCAACTATGAAGAGTATTTACGTTTCTATCACATAAAAAACATGCATGTGAAATGATTTTAATGAAGGATGTTATTGGAAACATGTTGTTCGTCATGGCATTTATAGCACCTCTATGAAATCTAGCATTACTGCACATTTAAATGCAACTATTTAAGGAAAAAGTAAATTATTATATGAAATTTAGCCTCTTTGTGGCAAATATGTGGCTCATTTTCAGCTTCCAGAAGTGACTCATAGTTGTTCTAACATGTAACAAACTAAACATTCTGACAATTAGCGTGGCAGACGTCTGGCAGAAAGTTAAGCAGGTTAAAATAAATGCAATTATTCACAGATACCAGTGGACCCAGTTCGGCTGTTCATTGGGAACACGTGTGCTGCAGCTCAGAAGTCATTACATTAACAAGCAGCGGCTTTTTAAAAAGACTCTCTTCTCTGTTTCGCTGGTGTTTATAACCTGCTTTTATTTGATTTATTTATTTCCTGTCTTTTTCCTCACTGTAAGCTCTCAAATTAGATCAGTAGCTGCTCCTTAAATATATTCTGTTGATCTGTGAGGATGAGATGGGTTCGGTGATATCTGGGTCATTCTTCTTCCCAGTTTGCCTCCTTGCCTCCTCCTCATGTGTCACAGGATAACTTCATGTCTGGTTTTGACCTCCATGAGACGTGACCTTTTGTATGTAAGCGAGCTGTCCTTGCGTGTCTGCACTTCTTACCGTTTGTCCTTGGATGTGAGAGCTTCTGACCCGTTGAAGGAGATGTTGGCCTTCAGTAGCAGAGACAGATGAGAAACATAAACTCTCTCTGACTCCAGCAGCTCCAGGGCTGCTCTCTGCCTCTTATCTGCTAACACACAAACCACAATATGCTGTATTTTAAAGTCTCTCCAGTCATTATTGAACCCTGAAAACTCATGTATGTGCATCAAAGTTGCATATTTAGACGTTTGCTTCTGTAAAAATAATCCTTTCATCCCATAAACTGGCTCAGACGTAACTCTAGACCTTTGCTTAGTCTGCATGTGCAGCTCTATGTCCCTATTTCTTTCAGTCATTTTGGCTTTATCCCTTCATGTTGGACTTCAAATGTTTAAGTCCTTTATAAGGTTTCTGGTATGGGCTTTTTTTACCATAGGTACAGTGTTCAAACAGGAATAGATGGACATTTTGGGTGTAACAGTCTCAACCTATCTAAACTTTAGTATTTACTAATTATTAATAAAACAAATGATAATTAAACGTATTTGTTGGAGATTTAAAGTGACAGTTGGTGGTTTGACTCTGAGCCTAGTTGCCTGGAAACATCCCACTGTTGACAAAACTCCAAGAACAAGACAGAATGTGTTATTCCGTGAGCTTTACAAGTGCAAGTATGGTTTTAAAAAAATAAATAAAAATCTGATCTCTGAGAAAAAGAACTGTGAAAAACTGGTAGTAAGGGTAACAGGGAAAAAAACAGTTAAAAATGGTAGAATACTGGAAAGTTCAAAAACTGTAAACAATGAAAAAATATTGGCAAATATCTGCAACGTAGTGATATTTTTAAAAACACAATAAAGCAGTGTAATTAATCATTTTTTTGTTTGTCTTTTTTTTAATGTAAATAAATGTTTTTTTGTGATTTTACTAGATATTATCCATAAATTAACTAAGCTGGGAAAATCTGTAAAGTAACAGTCAAAAATGATTCACTATCTTTCAACTTAATATACATAATTTTATTTTACGCTACGGCAAATATCTGTAATGTAATGTAATTTTAGCTGATTTAAATGCTGTAAAAATAGTGTAACTTTACAATTAAACATTGCAAAGGAACAAGTTATTATTTGTAAAAATATAGATTTTTGATGTGGTTATATTTACAGTTATTTTTTTAAATAATTGCAAATATATTTTTTAAATTTTTTTTAATAGTTCTTATCTGTAATTTAACAACACATGGGAAATCTCTACAATAGCAGTAAATTAAAGCTTAGAAACTGTTAAAAGATGCATCTTTTATAGTGCATGTGAATTTTGTTTTGGAGGCTGTTTCCACCTTTTATGCTAAGCTAACTGGCTGCTGGTTAAAGCTTTCCATTTATGTCAGACTGTTCCTTTAATGCATGAGTGTGTATGAAACTAAAGGTTGTGTCAGCTGCAGGTTATCATCAGTGTGTTTCTCACTGCTTTCAGGTGGAGTGTTGGGGGTCTCTGGTTCCTCTCTGCTGGTATTTCTGTCTCCCCACACTGGAGATCGGGTCGGACAAACTCTCTGCTGAGCCTCCTGCTCAGAGACGGACGCTGCAGCACAAACACTCACGTGAGTAAAAACTCCTGTCAGACTGACATTTGTTAACATAAATATACCACAGACTGACTCTGTGTGGACGTGCTGCTCCTCTGTGGCGACACACTGTGCGGCAGACTGGAGAAAAACTGCTGAATGGCGCTGAGCTCTGATTGGCTGGGCATACAGATGTGTTCGTCCCCTGGTGACGTCAGCACATCAGCCCTGGAGCCTTTTCTGCTGTTGAAGGAAAAGAAGATGAAAACAAGTCATCTGCCAAGCTCTGCAGCACAGTTTATCTTTTTGCTTCTCTGCCATCTGTCCATTCAGCTCTGAGACATTTACGGATTAGAAAAGGACGACTGCAGATAAGTGAAGAGTTATTTCTGCTCTACCTCTGTGGAGCAGAGATGATGTCTTTGTAGTTTTCCGACTGCAGCATTTCTATCCTCTTCTGAAAGTCTCTCTGTTGGCTGGAAATGTCCTTAATGTGGAACAAGGCCACATTCAGCTCCTCCTGCAGGCAGAGTTTTACCAAGGAGCAGCTTTAGTTTAGCTCTTAAAGGCATCAGAACATCAGATTCAGTCAGCTTCAGCTGCTTTGACAATGTTGAACTAAAGTGGAGTAAAATCTGAAAAACTCTATATTTTTGCTTCCTTACAATCCAAACTGTAAATCAGAGAGAGAATAAAGGTCAGTGACTTTAATGTTATTGAACCTGTTCTAAAAACTGTAAAAGTGCCACTTAATTAAACGTGATGAAACAGATATGAAGCACAACAATGCTGCATCCAGTTTAGTCCCTGTAACACCAGGAGGCCTCTTCAGTCAATATGCTACATTTGACAGCTTTAACTAAAAGATAAAGTATTAAATAAATAAATATCCTAAAAAATAATAATAATCTGGAGATAATCTGCAGCATGGGTGCCAGAAAAATACATTTAAAAATATATGTAAATAAAGATATTTTAGATATTTTTCAGCCCTTAATATGCAAATAACAGCAAATATCTGTAAAATTATATTTTCAGTTGATTTAAAAGCAGTTTAAAAATATAGTTTTATAGTCTTAAATACAGAACTTTACTTCTAATATTTGTAATATAATGATATTTTTTGCAGATTTAAATTTTACAGTCAAACACAGTAAACGAAATAATGACTATTTGTGAAAGTACAGATGTATGATGTGGATGTTTTTTACAGTCCGCATGTAAATTAATATATTTTTCTGTGATTTTATCTGCTACTATCTGTAATTTAACATAACAGTGAAAATCAGCGAAATAGCAGTTCTAAAAATATTTAATAATTTTAAATAATTCTACTAGATGTCTGTAATTTAGCAGTCTTTAAAATCACTATCTGTAAAATAACGGTTCAAGAAATTATTTGCTATTTTTCAATCCGTAATATACATTATTTTCTTCCAAATAATAGCAACTATCTGTAATGTAATGATATTTTCAGCTTATATAGATACAGTGAAACAGTGTAATTTTACAGTCAAATATAGAAAAAAAACCTTATTACTATTTGTGAAAACAGATGTTTGATGTGGATATGTTTTACAGTTTTTGGTCTTTTTTTACAGTCAGCATGCAAATTGATATATTCCTTAATTTTATTTTATCAGCTATTATCTGTAATTTAACATAACATTGAAAAAAATGTATAATTTTAAATAATTTTACTAGATATCTGTAACTTAATGAAACAGTCTTTAAAATTAAAATCAGTAGAATAACAGTTAAAAAAATTATTTACTATTTTTCAGTCCTTATTGTACATAACTTTATTTCTAATAATGGCAAATATCTGTAACATAATGATATTTTTGAAGATTCAAATGCAGGAAAACAGTATAATTTTACAGTCAGACATTGTAAAATAAATAAGCACTATTTGTGAAAATACAGAAGTTTGATGTGGATGTTTTTTTACAATTTTGGCCTGTTTTTTACAGTCAGCATGTGAATGAATATTTTTTAATTTTATTTTATTAGCTATTATCTGTAATTTAACATAACTTAATTTTATGTTAATAATTTAACATAAAAATTACTTAATAATATTCAATCCTTATTGTACATAATTTTCTTCCAAATAACAGCAACTATTTCTAATATAATGATATTTTAGCTTATTTAAATGCAGTAAAACAGTGTAATTTTACAATCAAACATAAAAAATATATAAACTATAAAATATAAATATTAACTATTTGTGAAAATACAGATGTTTGATGTTTTACAGTTTTGGCCTGTGTATTTTTTTGTACAGTCAACAGAACAATGATAATCTATTATTATGTACTCTCCTTAAATTACACATTTTTCTTAGAAATAGCAGGAAACATCTGTAAAATAATGATATTTCTGCCAATTTAAATCCTGCAAAAAGTCATGTCATGTTTACAGTCAAACATAAAAGTAAGAATTACTGTGAAAATACAGAAATGTGATGTTAAAGTTGTTGGAAGTTTTGCCTGTCCACCATGTAGAGGGTAAACACTCCCTTTGACGTAATGATTCAATCACTTGTATGTAGGTTAATGAAGCTGCTGTCCTAACAACATGCCTGTCAGTGTTCAGTGTGCTGCTGCCTTCCTGTCCAGCAGATTAAATTAGTTTACAGTCAGATGCTCTAAATCATGTTACTGAGGCTCTAAACCCAGAATAGACTCTCTATGGGCGTTCACTGTGTTTTAACTGTGTCGAATCCGCAGCACCTTGAATGTGTTGAGCGAGTTCTTGAGGCCCATGATCTTATCGTCCACGTCGGTCTGGTGTTCCTGCAGCTTCTCCTCCAGACAGTGGTCCCTCAGGCGCAGCTCGCACAGCTCCGTCAGCGCGGCCTGGAGCCCCTCGCGCAGCTCCGCCACCAGGCCCTGCAGCTGCGTCACAAGGAGCAGTTTAAGTGTTTTGTTTTTTAACGAAGTCTTTTTACGAGTTAAAACGAACAAAAGCTCAGTGTTCCAGTGTCTTTCAGTTGCTTTTCATTACCTGTAGGCTAATTCTTTACTTCTTTTAGTTCTTTATTTCCAAATTTTGGGGGGTTTTTCTTTGCAAATAATGATTCTTGTGAGGTCGTCTGCACCCGGAAGTCACAAGTTCTGGTGCTTGACATTTAAAATTCACTTATTTCACTCAAATATTCACTTGAGGGTCACAGAGTTTGTACAAAGTCTTTCAGTTGATCTCGAAATGTATTGAAATCCTGTCTGTGTCTGACTTTTTTGTATTGTTTTACATCCCTGTAGTCCGTGTAAATAAGCTAATTTAGATTTTATTTCCTCTATGCTGCCTTTATAGGTGTAAAGATCTGTCCTCTTCTTTACTTAGCTGGAGTTTTTACCTTTTTATATAACTGTTAAGTGTTTTAATTCCCTTCTTTAGGCTTCATTTTGATGCTTTCCTTCCTGCTTTTCAGCTCTTTTAGTTCTTCTCCCCAGTCTTTCATGGTTTTCCATCATCTAATCTCACTCCTCCCTGATAATATCCTGCGAGAAACGTATTCTTCATCCGCCTTCCTTTCCCTCTGAAGCTCCGTTCCAAGTTTTCTCCTGCGTAGCTGATTGGATTTATTTAGTTGGGGATAACCGAATCAGCTCATGGGAACATTACATGGGCCGAGCGCTTCTTTCTCGTCTCTATCTCTCCATCTTTCGGTCTTGTTCTTTCTCCCAGTCATGTGAAAGGCATCAGGCAGGAGACTGAATGGAGCGCCTGTCCTGTTTTCCCGCTGCTGCTGCTCGTCGTCTCTGATGGCCGACAGAGTTACTGTTCACCTGGAGGCTGCACAGCGGATGTAAGGAACCGCAATCAGCTCCTTTAGACATGTGCTTTAGGTGTTTAAATGCTCATGAGTGCGTAGAATGTCAAAGCTGTGAACTCAAGCACCACATTTACACATCATCCAGATGCACCTGAACACATCATTTGTGAGGTTTTTCAGGTTTCTAAACAGCAGAGAAGCTCGCCTATAGGTTACCCAGTTAGCTCTACTCCACTCATGGTTCTCCTTTCCTGATCCACAGTCTGATCTTCAAGCAACTTCTCCTGCCTTCGATGGTCAACTTGGTGGCCCTTCAACTACTGTTGTGCAATTCCTGGTAACTCAGAGGGAACTGTGAGTTTTCCTATTTACTTTCCAAGCTTTTGTGAGCTTTGGTTTACCCAGAACTCCAAACTAAAGGGTCAAAATATCCCCAACCAGGGCCGCCGTATAGCTCACTGAGTTAAGGCGTTACCACGTGGGCGCAGGTCGCCAGCAGCCGGTCGTGAGTTTGAGTCCGGCTCATGACCCTTTGCTGCATGTCTCTCTCCTCTCTACCCCCTTTCACCCTGTCTATCAATAAAAGCTTCAAAAATCTCCCCCAGAAAAATTAATTAAAAATAAAAATCCCCAACTAATAAGATCCTCACCCAAAAGGCAAAAGTCACATGTTCCAGTGCATAACCTCTTAAAATTCCCTCATTTCATTCAATTATTTACCTCTACTTGTACAAAGCCCTGTCCAGGTCATACTTTTTTAAACCTTTGAGCTTAAATTTGTCCTTGTAATAAGATCTCTACCTCATTATTGATGACGTTGTGACTCTTTTTCTAATTTTCCATTGCGTTTTTTAAAGATTTGTCCTTCCTTTAATGTCCTGTTGTTACTGCACAGCCTTGAGAACAGTCACTTTTCATTTCTCTGCACATTCTATGAGAGAATGTGACAAATAAAACTCTTGAATTTTGAAACACGCGGTTTAACCGAAACAAAATGGCACAAAGATTTTTCCTGAAAAGCTCGTGCAAGCGTTTTCATTTTAGGCATCAATCTGTCGAGCAAATGTCCTGAGACCTAAACTGAGAAAGATGCTATTTTTTTTACAGCATGAATTATGATTCAAAGAGCACGGACAATGCATTTGCAACACTTGTAATATTTGTGTGGTTTTGCAATATGCAACACAACAACAGATATCCTGTTGTCTTTCAATTTAAGCGATTTGTGTGCAAAGTTTGCTGTTTGATTACTGTGTTAATCTGATCTCAGTTGAAAGAAATCTCCGTCCATCTGCCTCAGTACATATCCTGAGGAACAATGAAGTTTCACAGCATCAAAGCAGTTAAAGTCCCTCTGCGGTCGTTGATCAAACCCCTGAAAACTGCATATTTTGCATATTAGTTGCACATTTTGAAGAGGACATCATCCCTTCATGCCTTAAAACGGTTTTAAAGTAGCTTTTCATGGTTGCTTCCTCTAGAATTTACAGATTTATCAAGTCTTTGCCTCAGTCTTCACCCAAGACTCCACTAGTCGCTGCATCTCGAGCACACCAGCTCACCTACGACTCTGCCCAAATACAGTAAAACTTAATCTGGGAGTAATTTGGCCACGCGTGTTTGAACTGGAAACCAATTTTTGGCGAAGAATAACGGTCCAGAAAGTTCTACCCTACCAGATGACTGGATTGGTTCTTTAGGTTTGTGACATATTAAAACCAGGAAGTCTAATTCTGTGTTTTCGAGACCGTCATAGATGCATTGTAGTTTCAAGGTGGGAATGCTCAGCCATGGTGTTAACATGTTGGGAAAATAATCTGCTCCTCTGCTCAGGAATGCCAGCTGACCAGAGAACCTCTCACATGACTAGACTGACCCTTCCATGACGTTTGACCTGAACATTTGCTTGAAATCCTGAGAAGATCAAATCAAACTTCAATAATAAAAGCTACGCAGTTGTCAAGAAGTAGATTAGGAGCAGCTGAAACCAAACAAAAACCTTTTGAAATGTGAAATGCAATTAAAGGTTTTAATGTAGAAACAGTCAGATCTGTTCCTGATAGATGGAGGGAAGGTTCGGTTGATTTATTTCATTGGGAAATCTACTAAACCGAGTATAAACTAGTGATTATCGGTTACTAAGAGACATAAACAAAGTTAACTGTGTTTTTTATTACCTGAGCGATCTCCAGTCCAGCTTCTTCATTTTTTTCTGTATCTAGAGAAAAAAAAATAACACAGAGACATCAGATACATTTTATAAACATGATTTCATACTGCCTAAATTACAGAAGAGTATTAGGGCCACGCATGACGAAAAAAATGATAGGAGGTAGATTTTCTTTTCATCATGCACTTCGAGAAAAAAGACGAAATGTCGAGAATAAAGTTGACCTGGTTCGGTAAAGTTGGAAAGATATTCACAGATTCGGACTTCCGGCATCAATAACTCATTAGCGATACGCTGTCAAGACATAAAGCATGCCTCTTTCCCATCGTTTTAAGGTAGACAATGTGCTGCAAGCCCAGTTTTATCAAAAGTAGCTGTCGTTCAACCTGCAGAAATAGCATAGGTGTCTATGCACAGCCGGCTGTGTAATGAGTCCACAGGGACCGTCTGCAAATTGCAAAATGTTCAAAATGGACGCTAATGAGTTACTGATGCCGGAAGTCTGAATCTGTGAATATTTTTCCAACTTTACTGAACTAGGTCAACTTTATTCTCGACATTTCGTCTTTTTTCTCAAAGTGCATGATGAAAAAATATCTACCTCGTATCATTTTTTTTCTCATGAGTGGCCCTAATACTCTTTCGTACGAAATAAATGGCAGTTCTTATCTTGAATATAAATGTGCTAATTTAACATAAAACAATGAATCTCACTCTTGTCTCAAGAAAATACGGAGGATTTCTGTTTATTCACAGTTTTATTCCTTTCTCCGTACCTTCACAGAATCAAAAGAAACTGTGAAATCTAGGTTTTGGGTTTCACAGAAGATTGACGTTTCTGCATGCTTTACATGATTCATAATCAGTATTCCTTTTCGATAGCTTGTCAAGTACGAGTGTTACTAATTCTTCCAAAAAGTTGAATGAAACCGATATTTTATTTTATGATAGTAGAACCTCTGATGATTCTTTGTTTATGTATTTATTAGAACAGTGGCCTCCTCATGATTTCTGTCTCAATAAATGAAGCTGATTTCCAGTTTTCTTCTGATAAAGTGCAGTTTAAAGGCTGGCAATTCAAGGACGTTCGCTTTCAAATGTTTAATTTTAATCTTACTTATTCGTGTTGATATCAACTCTGAGCTCAGTATTCCAAACTTCCCATCCTTTAAAAACTTAATCGTCCCAAAGTGAATGCACGTGTTTGGGTATCATGCATAGTTCAGATGATTATCAGATCAATATGGGACGGAGTGTGTGTCTGTGTGTGATGTGTTACCGTGGAAAACATTCACAGAAGGGCTCATGTCAAATATTTTATGGCGGAGGACAGTTCTAGGACATTGTTAAGGTTTAAGTGTGTTTCTGAAGTCATGTGAAAGTTCTACACAAGCCTCATTTAAAGTTTTGTAAATCATTGTGTCCAGTAACTTGAAAGGAAGCGGCTCCATTAAGCGTCTCCTGATGGACTCACAAATTAGTTTCTGCAGATTTGACGCCCCTGAAGTTTTGAGGGACTCTTATTGTTAAAATGGTGCATCAGGAAATTATGATGTACGATGGATTTTCTTTTAAATGCGTCGCTTTGGGGGACAGTTGCATAAATGCACAATGCGTCTGTTTGTTGAGGAAATGTCACAAACCGAGGCTGCTGTTAAAACTCCAGAAGGGTCGTCCGAAACTCGCACTTTACATGAATTATCATGCATAACTGACGAGGCCCACGGGGGTCAGCGTGCTGCGCGGCATTTCCTAGCTGGTGAACGAGCCGGAGAGCGAATATGTAATGTCAAAGAACAGAGTCTTTCTGTCTGCAGGAGCACACAGTGTGGCAAATCTCCACTTTTGACTGTGACAGGCCAGAGGGAGGAGATGCTAAGATGTCAAGATGCTGTCCTAGAATGGCCTCAAACTTCCAAACAATAAAAAAGTTGGTTAAAACATTGCAGTTAGCAAGACTTAATAGGAAAACACGTGATGTTCCTTACAGTTCCTCTTTTATTTTGAATTGTATTGCATTATATTCTATGTCTAATGTGCGTAAGGCTTCTTTTTCTGTGTAGTGAGCCACATTTTTTAAAGATAAAAGCAAAAATGTTATTAATCCCAAAGGAAATTCTTTTGCTAAATATTGCTGTGACAAAATAAAATGACCTAACATAAGAAATGCAGTGCCTGAAATGTACAAAAGCAATACAATATGAGTTCGAAACGTTACTGAAATAAAATAAATAAGCTAAAATGAGGCTAGAATAGAAAAGTAGAAGTAATGTCACACATGAACATGACACATAGCACCTGAAAAATAAGGTGAAAGTGAAATATTGACAGTGACATTGATTGAAATTTGCCTCTGTATTTGCTTTTTGTAGCTTTTCTCCTGCAACATTAATGTCCAAAGTTAGATTAAAAGTAAAAAGCAACCGCAGTTCAGCAATACCAAAGATATGTTGTGCATATTTTAGTGCCGATGTTCAACAATGCACCTTTTCACAGCAGACATTTGGGCTCAGTAGCAGCAAAATAATGACGTTAGAATCGGCTGCATTCCATTTAGCTAGGCCACTTCCAGGTTCCTGGTAGTGCACACGCTGGCTGACTGAACCATCTTTAACATAATTAGCTTCCTCTGTGCTTTTCCTGGGATTGAAAATATCTTCCATGGAAAATGTCCACAAGGGGGCGCTGGCGTTGACATAAAACTGCGAAATGTCATTTATAATGCGCATTAATGTGATAATGTGAAAGATCCTCAAGAAAAATGTCATCTGATATACTGTTTTTCGACTCTTAAATGTCAGTATTGGTAATGGCGGCAACATTTAGCATTGACCTCTATCCCTAATCATGTTTTGGTACTTTATTAGCTGCTCGGAAAAATCAATTTTCAGAGACTTTGTGAATGCGGATTTTGCAATTACATGCCTCGTGGCTTTTTGGCTCGGAGACTAATTTCTGTGTTACAGCCCAGTTAATGGTTTCTGTAGTTGTACATTTAAAAAAAAAAGTAATCTGGAGAATAAACTCATGAGGGGTCATGTGTAAAATCATATGAATCCCATAATGTCAGCTGCAATCATTCAAGAGAAGAACATCTGAGACCACTTGATTCAAATCAGACCACTCTCTGGTAGGTTTATGTTAAAGAAAAGTGCAGGTTTTCATTATTTTGCATACTTTTTGTTAGATTTTATAGCCTGAACAGTCAGTTAATGGAAGTAATACTTAACTAATTCATCATAAGCATCACAGTTGCAGAACTTTAGTCGGAGAGGATCTCTTTAGAAGTTACAGTCATGTCTTTTAACTCCTATTTTACCTGCCAACACGTCCTCTGTCTTCTCCTCTGTCTCTGTTTGTCCATTCTCCATGTTCAGGTTATTCCTGCTCAGCCCAGTCCGGTGAAGATCCTCTCAGCCGTCCAGTTCTGAAGTTCCTGTCCGGTTCAGAACGACCTCAGTCCACTCCCCTGCCTTGTTCTCCTCTTCTGAACAAACCCTATCTTTTGCTGTGATCACTCACTTTCTCTCTTCCAAAGCATGTGAGTCCTGTGATTTCCCTTTTGTACAAAAAGCTCCTTGTCTTCAGAGAGTAGAAGGACAGAGGGGAAAGATCAGGAGGAGAGAGAGAGAGAAGCTTGTTCATCGTACAGTTGCATACTGTGGCGAACTCATTACATTTAGAGAGGCGTGACTATTTTTTAATGAAGATGATATTTGACTGCCCTGATCAGAGAAATGAAAGAAGCAGTTACTGCAGTGGGTAGATGGTGAAACTGATTATAGTCGAGGACATCCCAGTTCCAGTGAAGTGTCTTTAGAAGCCTGTTTCTAGCTGTAAGATCAGGTGGCGCTGCTTTTGAAAGAACATGTTGGTGGATGTGGGAGTCTTCCACAAGGACATGTGAATTTTATGTCTTTGGATCGTGTTTCTTTTTCCTTTTTCCACGTCTTTAACAAATCATTTAATTAGACATAGAGATCAGGGACACGTTTAAACCAAACAGCAACCTCAGGAGTGAAAGCAAATGTGGACGTGTCAAGACCGGCAGTTCCTCAAACGGCCACTTGAGGCTTCCCCCAAAAGTGAGTCAACCCCCATAGACCACCATGTTAAAATGTCCAACTTTAACGCAGAAATACACATGTTTAAAACCTTGTGTGAAAACTGTATTTTTTCTTTTTATGAAAGCTGCACAGGGCAATTTTTTTTACATTACTCATCCATTTAAATTGCCTTAAGGCTTAAAGTTCTGCATATGTACGAATGTGGGTGCCATCATAGTCCATGGCATAGTCCATAATCCTGCAAGACTCAGCCTGGACTCAGGCTCCACCTCTTTGTTCATTTTTGGATTAGCTTGGAGGTAGGCTCTGCCAAGATGACAATGACCAGAGGTACTGGTGTGGAAAAACTTCAGATCTTTCACAACACTTAAAACTACCATTAAACTACAAGACTTTTGCTATTTAAAGTCAGTAAGTACCAAAATAACAGTGCAGTCATGTGCAAACATTGGATTTACCGTTAATTTAGCAAAATACAGCAAAGCAAGACTGTTCATACATCCACATATTTATACCTTGATTGATATCTGGCCCTTTGGTATTTTAATTTCACATTTATACCTCTTTACATGTTGGGAATATTCCGTCATTTCCATTTGTCATTATAGACGCATGAATTTATGGTTGGGAACAACACCATCTGACTGCCCTTAAACATAATTGTGACAAATTCCGACACAGCAAAAAAAAATGGAAGCCTGTAGGCCTACAACAGCTTTATTAGCTACTTTTGCAACAGTTTCTATCAAATAGCAACCACGGATTTTGGTCAGGTTATCTGATATTATAAATACCCATCTTTTAGATATAGTATTTTAATGTAGCTGGTTGGTATTTTAGGTCAAAAGGTAATTATTAACTATAATCTCAATCATAAGCTCAATTTTGCAGATCTTTCATTGGTTTTATGTTGGTATTTGTTGGTATCACAATACCCCATCCATCAATCCATCCATCAATCCATCAATCCATCCATCCATCTTCCATTTATTCAATGTCGAGTGGCAGTGGCAGCAGAATAAGTAGATTATTCCAGACGTTACTCTTCCCAGCAATGGTTTCCAGCTTCTCTTAGAGGATCCCAAGCTGTTCCCAGGTCAGATGAGATACATAATCCATCAAACAAGTTCTAGGTCGGGTGCCCCGATAGCCTAGTGGTTATGTCACGGGACCCGCATGCCGAGGCACAGCGGCTGTGCCGGGTTCGAGTCCGACCTCGGCCATTTACCGCATGTCCTTCCCCACTCTCTCTCCTGTTTCCGTTTCTATCCACTGTCCTGTCCTCTCCAATAAAGGCTGAAAATGCCAAAAATAAATCTTTAAAAAAAAAACAAGTTCTAGGTCTACTTCCAGTTGGACATGCCTGGGAAACCTCTACAATGAAGGCACAGTGGAGACTTCCTAATCACATTAAACCATCAACATCAACTGCTTCAATATCATCAATTATTATCATTATTAACATAATTATTAACATTATCATCATCATTATTATTATTATTGTTATCATCAGTGCAAAGTAACAGTGACTCTACCTTGAACTCCCTCTGGATGTCCAAGCTCCTCCTCCTGCCTCTAAGGCTGAACTCTGTCACCCTACAGAGGAAACTCATCTTGGCCGCTTGTATCCATGATCTTGTTCTTTTGGTCACTACTTAGACCTCATGACTATAGATGAGGGTTGGAACATAAATCGTCCCATAAATTGAGAGCTCTACCAAATCCATCTGCCCATTTCATGCTCCATTTTCCCATCACTTGTGAACAATATCCCAAGACCCCCAGACCCCTTCACTTCACCATCAACTCAACCCAGTGGAAGAAATCCACCAGTTTCTGGCAGGAATCATGGCCTCAGAGCTGGATTTGTTGACTCTCATCCTGGCTGCTTCACACTTGGCTGCAAACTGTCACCACAATGAGCTTTAAAGCTACTGTTTAGGAAACCTGTGGCTAACGTCACAGCGGGTCTGTCCACTGTTGCCCATAAAGTTGGAATAATTTAGTTTTCAGACACATTCCTCTTGTATTCCGATTTATAAACATCAGTAGTCTCCTTTGACCAGGTTCAGTGATTACATACTGAGTCCATGCCTGTGTTGTCCTTCTCCTCCTTAAAATCTGTATGCAGTAAGTCCATGTTTTCAGAATTGGCAGCATAATTTTCAACCAAATTTGGCACAGAAGTTCCCTAAGCTCTATGCCTCGTCCGACCCAACTGGCAATACACCAAAGAGGGCTTGCGCTTTGACAGGATGGACACAAACAAGACAACATTGCTGATTTCCTTGGAATATCGCAGAGTGTGGTCTGTAAAATCCTCAAACATCATCAAGAGGAGGGTCACTGGAGGCCACGGAAATCTCCAGGACGACCACGACAAACTACCAGACGAGATGATCGGCAACTGTTTAATCTGTGCCGTAGAAATCGGAAAATGCCAACGAGCCGCCTTCGTCGTTTGTGGAGAAGACACAGAAGTAAAAAAAAATTATTCCAGCTTTATGGACAACAGTGCATATATTCAATGTCTTAAACTTGCAAGTTGGCCACATGGGGCCTGCGCAACAAGCTCTAAACACAACATAGACACTACATGCTATAATGACTCTATAAAGCCTTGAGTTGTGTTTACGTTTTATCCAATATTTAATGTGTTTAGAGGTCTGTTTTGGTCCAACCACCTCCCGAGGGAAATATTCAGCTCTCAGAAACGTAAAGTGGCAAGCAGGAAGGGAAACTTTAGAGTTATTTCCTGTGGGTTCATCAGTGAAATGGTCCATTGTTGATGTAAAAAATGATAACAGCTGCTTTTAAGTTACACTCCACCATATATCCATAGCTAAATATCAAATAGAAGCCATTTGGAGCTTTGAAAGACAACAGCAGCTGTGGTCATGTTGGATTTATGTCAGTTGCACTTGATTCCAATGTTGACCAATTAGTTTTTATCAAAGTAAATTACTTAGCTTAAACCATTTCTTTGCTGTACATCCCTCTGTTTAGCATGTTTAAGATTCCCTAAAACTAGATTTAAAGTAATGTTCAATGGAGCAGATCACAATGGTTCAATCAGAACCACTGAATTCTGCAAACACAAATTCAACAACAGTTTAACTCGGAAGCAGAGGATTGCATCCACGTGGCATGTGCATGTGTTTACCCGATGATTAGTGAGACAGAAACTTGTTTTTCTAACTCTTCATGTCGCTGTGTTATGAGTCTATTAGTCTGTCTCTTGTCATGTTTACGGCGTGTGTCTCGTTGTTTCGTCTGCGGTGGAGACAATAAAGCCTGGAGACAAACAGCTCAGCTGCTCCTCACATACAACAAACCTGTGTTTGACGGTTACATCATTCTCACACATCATCTGATGCTGCGGCTACATGTGAGTTTGTGGAAGGAGAATGTCCCGTTCATTGATTTCTGCTTAAAAACAAACCAAAACTTGTCTTAGTCTCCTAATGTAACTCGGTTCAGGCGAAAACACATTCTGATGTTTTGCACACAAGTTTAAATGTTGTTAGTCTCCAGTTTTAACATTTAAAACTGCTGTACGTCTGTCTAGTGTGTCCTCTGAATAATATGAACAGATAACTAAATGCACAGATGGTCACAAGATACAGTCATCAGTGTGTCTGCATTTGATGACACTATAATGTTATCATGCAATTATTAGACACTTCATAGTTTTTAACTCCGGCAGATTTAATTAAATGATCAGTGAGTGATGGCGCCTCAGCAGAGTTTCTACTGCCTTTGTAGCTGCAAACACTTCAACGTTTTCTTAAACTTGTGTCCACGCGAAGATAAAATGCATCAAACTGTCCATTCTGTCCTGTGCCCATCTCTTATGTAGTAGACCTGCATATATGCATTTCACATTATATCTTCTATGACAGGATTTACAGCACAAGAGCGAAAAACTGTAGTCAGACGGTTGTAATAAACAAGCTGCTGTGTCCAGAGTCTGAGTCTAATATGATTAAAGAGTGGCAACGATGAGGATCACGATGGAAGAAAAGTCAGAGGTCTTGAGTCTTGATGGCAGATAAACAAAGCGAAATCATCATCCAGGCAAATTGGAAAACTCAATCACATCTTCCAACAATGAGTGATAGTTTGGTAATTACAATATTTAATAATAGTTTCATTTATACAGTATATAATTTGTTTACATACATGCAACATGACATGCTGAGGATCCATGGTTCCTGCCCTATTATACCATTTTAAATGTATTTTTATTCAACAACAAATATATATTTAAGATAAACTGAGACAAATGAAACGCCATCATTAATAAATCTCATGTTTCTCACAGGTTCGCATGCCGGTTAAGACGCCTGGGATCTTTCTTCATGGAGTTTGCATGTTCTCCCCGTGCACGCCTGGGTTCTCACCGGGTACTCTGGCTTCCTTCCTTCCAAAAACATGCTGAGGTTAACCGATTATTCTAAGCTGTCCGTAGGTGTGAATGAGAGTGTGCTTGGTGGTCCTTCTCTATGTGTAGCCCTGTGATAGACTGGCGACCTGCAGGGTGTCTCCTGCCTTCGTCCGAGTCGGCTGGGATAGTCTCCAGCCCCCATGTGACCCTACAGAGGATTAAGCGGTGTATAGATAATGGATGGACGGATGTTTGCAAAAACACCAGAGGAAAGATAGATCAGCAATTCAGAATAGCAAAAAAGGCAATAATGGACATGTAAAATTAAATAAACTACAATAAATCCTAAAATTTCTTTTTTTATTTTAGAAATTGATCTTACATGCTGCTATCCTCCTTTGGCTGTATCAGTATTTTATACTGTTTTAGTCTGTTTTACTAATCGATTTTGCTAGTTTTACATTGTCTGTATATTTAGATTTTCATACTGTCTGTCTGTCCAACATTTTTTGCTGCCTATTTGTGAACCTGTACAGGACTTTGGTCAACTCAGGTTGTTTTTAAATGTATTATATGAATAAATTTGATTTGATTCAATAGAACCTACACCGATCAGCCACAACATTCTGACCACTGACAGGTGAAGTGAATAACATTGATCATATTGGTACTATGTGGTGTTCTGATGGAAAACCTTGGATTTTAACATCCATGTTGATGAGACTTAGACACTCAAATAAACATTGTCCCAGGACTAGAACACTCCCTCATGCAAATGGAAATCCCAAATGTCACTGGTCTACCCCTGCAGGAAAATTCCCCCCACCACATGGAAAAAACATCAACCAATCAGGAACATGTTGAGGAACACGACAATGGCCTAAACTTCCTAGAGTCCATTCTGTTCAAACATCAACAGGATGCAGTGGAACAAGTTTGATGGACAGAGGCCCCACTGCACAAGCCAACGTCCTGATTCCAGACCCCATAGGACACCGTGAGAGGTCCTCTTGTCCATGCCTAATGGTTCAGAGCACTTTTGAACACATAAGGGGGACCAACACATTATTAGGCAGGTGGTTATAATGTTATGCCTGATCAGTGTACATGAGTCATTCCATTTTAAAACATTAGGGCTCTTCTGCTCAGCCATTACTGGTTTGTATAAACTATGGGTGTTTAAAATGGAATCTGTGAGTTTTTAATTTATCAAAATTACTGAGATTTTTTTTAAAAAACTGTTGCTTGACGACCCACTTTCAGCACGTTTCTGGTTTTGAAATTTGAGGTTTTGTTTAAACGACAATATCTCAGGACCTATTAAAGATAAAAGCCAGACATGTTCGCTTTTATGTCTCATCATGTCATTGACCATGTAGCGGACATAGACTTTTCCCTCTCTCTCTGGAATGCTACGTGAGAGGTAAAAACAACATTTGAGTAGACTTTGCGTCTACTCTGACCATTAAACTGCCACCTTGAACACTATACAGGCCTGTGAAGCTAACCATCTTCAAGAAGGATCCCCATTTGACACTCAACTTCAAAGGGACTGGCTGCAAATCACACTGATTTGGTGAATGTTTTCCTGCATCCCCCTCATGGACTCATTTAAAACTCTTCCACTCCTAACTGATAAGGAGAGGCCATAAATCGCGACCACATACCAGAGGAACAGTTGGAATTGTGTCTTACCTTCATCCATTCATACAGGAACGGACTAAATAACTATTGTTCTGTTTATTTTTCTCATGTGTTTGTACCTGCATCAGCCTCAACATGATGTCCTATATCAACTGTCCAAAAATCGCATTTCTAAGTAATATGAGAACGAAGATAAAGATTTATAAGAATATTCACATCTCTAACATGGACCCACAGTGCCATCTAGCGACGTCAGATGCACGGGAATGCCGACATTAAAACAACCAATTGTAGTGATATGTTGTCATGAATTAAAAGTGATAGTGGGGGAAATCTGACATATTTTGCTACTACATTTCATCCAATGTGTTATATTCACCAGTGATAAGATGGACGTGATATATATATACAATTGCATATTAACATATAATGGTTTTTATGTTCATTCCCTTTCTGGTATAATCGATCGTCTTATGATGTATATGTATGTTACCAATCTTTTGTTTCATATCATGGGTCATGGTGAGAGATGGATAGATCGTTTTGCGCACATAACATACTTTTTGTATCTCAATCTGAGATGGCAATTTGCTCTTCTTTTAGACAAAGAAACAGAGTCAGATTACCAGTCTTAGCGGGAAACGGCTATCCACGCCCAAAATAAACACCCACCAGAAGCCAGAGGATAAAAAAGTGGAAACCCGCTTTGTCCTGTGCTTTTTGCCGTCTTTTCGTTTCCTGGCTTTTGCCGTCTTCCGTTCCTGGCTCTCTCTCGCCACTTTCTTTTTAGGCTCTAGCCATTTTCTTTTCTTAGGCTCTTTTCGTTACAAAATTTCCTTGCTATATCCTCATTACCATCCTTCCTTATATTCCGCGCTTTTACCTCTTTTGTCTTCGTCTAGTTGTTAAGTCAAATTTTTGCGCGTTTTATTGTTGTGGCTCTTTGTTAATCTTTTTAGACCTTTTTATTTAGATTGTGCTCACCCTCATCTAAGTCCGAGCTGCTTCACTTCTTCTTCAAGCCGAAAACTGTTCTAACAGAACAGCTTTTAATTTTTTTAGAGATTTTGCGGCTAACACCAAACGCCGTCAAGTCTAACAGAGCCACAGTTAATAATCAAGTTATTCTCCATCAACCCGGACGACAGCGCACTCCGCGCCCGGCTGCCTACCACCACCGACCACCATCTGTGTGCCAACGTCGGGATCTTGCTGGCAAAATCCCTGGTACTACACGGCTGTGAGGGCTCCAACGGCAGAACGTTGCCTAGCAACCGAGACGACGCTCCGGAAAGCATCCACAGAGGCTCGTCACTCAACGGTTCCATACGTTCCAGCTCACGGAGGCTCCGACCAGACCGCTCTGTTCAAAGTAGGCAAAGCCCACCTCTCTATCTGCTCCTGATTGGGTTGATGCTGTAATAACTTGATAACAGGTTTAATTTTAGCGTATCATTCGTTAATCTAAATCAGAACTTTAGATCGTTGGCTAATTACCCGTCTTTCACCATCATCCTCGTCATTCTGTTTGATAATCTGACATCACACATTCACCATACACACACTCTGACTCAACTGCTATAGCTCATGTATGTATATTAGTAGATTAGTTAATAAATATATTCATTTAGACCAATTCCTGATTCTGTGTTTTTCTTTGTGTGGGAACTGAGGTCAATTTAATCAGAATTCACGACTTTCAGCTAAGAGACTGTTCTACTTCATTCAATTAAAGTTTCTTTGAGACTTAATCTAGAATGATAATTTTCTCAGTAATCTGAGATGGTGCCCCTTTATTAACGAGTGCAAATTTTAATTGTAAAGTGTAGTTACGCTACATTTAATTGGTGCGGTCGTACACTACATATTTTGGTTCCGCCGTGCGAGGCGATTTTAAACCAATGTTCCCCACAAAGAAATACAATTTCTGCTAAATAAATCCAGTGAGCTAAAGCAAGCAGGAGCTTCCTGTCCATCGATTCAGCTTGTTTTGATGTGTGTGAGCACTGACATTTCTTTTTCTAAACGTAAACTTTGCGCATAAATTTCAATCTGAGCCTTAAGACTTAGTTATGACCCAGACCTTATAACTTCGTGGACGCACGTTGTTACAATACGTCTGCGATTAACTGCAACGTTACTGTAAATAAATCTTCCAGCCGTGTGACGGCAGAATAGCACTAGTGAAGCTGCAGTGCAGTTAGCTCCGTGCTACGTAAACTCCAAGGCGTCGCCGTAAGCCTAACACAACCTAAAACAGTGTCAAACTTCGCTGCGCTGAGCCAGGAATGCCGATATACACTATGCAATTGATTACATTTGCTGCGAGCCCCCAGAACTGTAACTGAGCTTTTAATTGTGTGAACCGTACAGCGGGTATCCCCGGAGGTTCATATCTTATTTTCTTGGTACCAGTTATTTGTTTACATCGCGCCGCCGTGCGCTTTCTGCAAAAGGCCTGTCTGACGAGTCCCTGCTGCTGCGCAGGGCCAGAGCAGAGATCTCGTCCTGAATATTGTTGGGTTTTGCTGCGAAGTTCCAGAAAGCTTTAGCATATTCAGACCCTCGGTGTTAACTGTTAGATCAGCTACCTAATAAGTTGACAACTGCTACGTCAGTCGAGGTATCTTGTGCTTGTGTGTACTTAGTTCAACACACGTTTTTATTGGAAGTGGGAAGTCCCTGCTGTCCGGTGAAGAGTGGAGCGATTTAAATGCTTGTTAACCAGTTGTAAGCCTGCAGTGCTTTATAATTGTTAAATTCACACAGACGTCCTGTGTACTCCTTTGGCTAAGGCCGCCGCGCCGAGCTAACTAGATTAGCAGCGCTTGTGCTTGTGTGTACTTAGTTCAACACACGTTCTTATTGGAAGTGGGAAGTCCCTGCTGTCCGGTGAAGAGTAAAAAAAAAATTAAATGCTTGTTAACCATTTGTAAGCCGCAGTGCTTTATACTTGTTAAATTCACACAGATGTCCTGTGTGCTCCTTTGGCTAAGGCCGCCGCGCCTTGCCGTTATCTGAGAAGATCCCAAGCTAACTAAGTTGGCAGCGCTGCAGTAATCACCTCTGTGTCCCCAGAGAGTGTGAATCGATCCAACTTCAGACCTGCGGGTCTATCAGGGGGCGGGGCTTACGCTTGACGTGCCGACGTCATACACCCAACCCCTCCTACGACACTTAGAGCAGAAACAAGTTTGGCTCCATCTGGTGGTTGCTTTGAGCTGTTGAGCTTGATGTGAAATACTTTGAAAATCTTCTTACAGCAACTGATGCATGTCGCAGAAAATGACTAACACACGCATGATAAAGTAAAGCATGGTGATTTTGTAAAATGTAAATGACCTGTTGTGATAAACCACTGTCAGTAATCATTTACACAATAAATTCCACTCACATTAATCCATGTTTGAATAATAAAATCACACTCACTCTTTGAAATTTCAGACTCAGCTTCTGAATTCAGAACCTAATATGATAATAACTCATTACTGTAACACAAGTCAGTTTGAGTTGTCTTACTTTAACTGTGTCAACTAATCAGTTGAACATCTTTAAAGGGAATATTTAACGTACACTGCAAGGTTTTTAATTTGATTTTCATTTCATTTTACACTACATTTACCAGCCTATCTCCTCTTTAACAAATCTCAAGGCTTAACTTTCTCTTCATCAACAAAGAATAACCAAATCAAATAAGTACACCAAGAGTGTTTGCTCGCAACACTTAAACAAATAATCAAACACTAAACACGCAAAAACCACAGCAGTGTACAGAATCACTTGAAAATAGTTCAAAACCACTAAACTGCATGCAAATCTACTGCACTTCCTGTCGTTGCTGTTTTCTTTTGTTACTCTTTTCAAAGTAATAAGTAATCAAGCTCGTTGCTCAAACAGGCCTACCTCGTAGTTAAAACTTGTTTGTTGGTGTCAATTTTTCTTAACCATCGTCATCAAAGATGGCTCTTGAAATATCCAGCCACAGTGACACCCTTGAAAACCTAGAAGTTGCGCTAGTGGACATGACTGAAGACCTGATACCTGGCTTTACAAACCGTGTTCACCAAGCAGATCCTTCTGGCCTTGAAACAATCATGGAAGGGCTCATCGATGATGCCCTCGCAAAACCACTTAAAGACAAACCCCTAGCTAAAATGTTAGGAAGCATGGCTGCAGTAATGTCTGCACAGCTTAAACATTCATACAAACTTTTAGAACAGACAACCAGTACACTAAAATCTCGCTCACAAGAAGTTGACCTTTTAAGAAAAGACGTTCGAACAGGTCAACAAGAACATGATCGAGATCAACAACTGTTAATCGAATCCCAGACACGTCTTGACGATCTGGAAGCCTAATTGAGTACTCAGCCCAAGGTCAGGGACACAGAGCCTGACGATGAAGAAACACGTCAGCTAGAAAAAAAAATTGACAGTTTAAAACAAATTCTCTCTGAACAACGAGAAGAGTTGATAACTACCGAAGCAGAATTAAAAGAATCCAATGAAGGCTTTACTGAAACTAAAGTCCTACTCAACAGAGCAGTGAATGAAATCAAAGACTTAAAAGCTCAAGTCAAAGTCTATGCTAAACGCAAAGACATTGACCAAAAGCGGAAAGAAGACCTAGAAAAACAACTAGAAGATAATAAAGATAAACTCACAAGTTTACAACGATTACACAAAATCAAAGAGGAAGAATTAGCTGATGTCGAGAGGGAATTGAGATATTCCCTGGAGATAACCCACCATAAACAAACACGCCTCGATGATGATGTCATTGAAAACAGGAGAAACACCTCATCTCCTCGTGATGTTCGAAGGAGGCCGCTTTTATCCACCTCTCTTTTGCCTACACTGGAAACGGTTCCACGCTTCCGAGACAGTAAGGCACAGCTTGACCAAGCCAAAACAGCATCTGCTCTTCGATCCTACTTACCCTCAGGCAGCTTCCTGCCTCAAGGCCCCACCGATCGGGATCTAGACAAGATTGCTCGCAATATATCTTACTTTGAACCAGGTCTTGCCGGTTCTCATGACACATACACCTACTTGAAAGACATCGACTTCTACTTGAGAAAGTTTCCAAACGCTTCAGTAGACGACAAAACCTACTTAATCAAAGTGACATCAAGTCGTGATGTCAGCAGCTTCATTGAACGCCAACCTGACTACATTAGAAATGACTACGATCTACTGTGTCAGGCCCTAGAACAGGAATTTACTGATTACATATCGCAGACTGGGTTGACCACTGCGCTGGTAATCAAACAGGGACAACAGGAGTCCCCCCCAACAATATTACCACCGACTTCGTCAAGCTTACTTTGGTTCCCGGAATGAACCTGGGATGGAGGAGGACTTGAACTTCAAAACTCTCTTCATTCAGAACCTCCATCCCACCACCAGTCATCATTTAGGGGTTTCGGCATGCCCCCGCACCTTATCCAGTCGGCAGCTACGGGGACTAGCCCTGAAAGGATTTGCTAGACAAACGCAAGATCAAACCACACAAAACCCCTAGGGGACTCGTCGGGGACAACCGTACTCCAGACCCAACGAAACATAGGAAACCACGAACATACAACAGTGCAGATAACAAAGGGTAGAGTAGATAAAGAAATAAAAAACCAATCAACAAGACAAACTCCAAGTGGGGGACAAGGTGTGGCACTACATCTTTGTCCAACCAACAGGGAATACAAAACAAAGTGGGGGTGAAACAAACAAAAACGAGAAAATAAACAAAATCTTCAGGCGCAACAAACAAGGTCAGGACCGTACCTCTAGAACCCTTGAGGTAATTGAGAAAAACTGAATTGGAAGGGAGCAATGTATTCCATGCCCCTGCAATTCTTGAACTCGCATACGGCTAAATGACCAATCAACCATAACCAAACGACTCTTGTAAAGACTCCCTGTTCAAGAGTCTGTATATAATGTTAATCATTTTTCTTCCTCTATGTTTATATATCTCTGTTTATTTTATTTTTTTTCTTTATCAGACTAGAACCACGTCAATCTTTAAGTATTAACGTAGGACTATCCTTTAAAATGCCACTAGGACAACCTAAAAAAAGTGTTAAGATATCGTATTTAGTACTAGCATACATCAACCCAGATCAGAGCAGCAACTGTTGTGTCTCTTTGTTCCTGATCACCTCTGATGTCCTCAACCTGACGGCCCGAAGTTCCCGGAAGGCAATCATCGAGCCGAGTGGGGGATATGTAGCGGACATAGACTTTTCCCTCTCTCTCTGGAATGCTACGTGAGAGGTAAAAACAACATTTGAGTAGACTTTGCGTCTACTCTGACCATTAAACTGCCACCTTGAACACTATACAGGCCTGTGAAGCTAACCATCTTCAAGAAGGATCCCCATTTGACACTCAACTTCAAAGGGACTGGCTGCAAATCACACTGATTTGGTGAATGTTTTCCTGCATCCCCCTCATGGACTCATTTAAAACTCTTCCACTCCTAACTGATAAGGAGAGGCCATAAATCGCGACCACATACCAGAGGAACAGTTGGAATTGTGTCTTACCTTCATCCATTCATACAGGAACGGACTAAATAACTATTGTTCTGTTTATTTTTCTCATGTGTTTGTACCTGCATCAGCCTCAACATGATGTCCTATATCAACTGTCCAAAAATCGCATTTCTAAGTAATATGAGAACGAAGATAAAGATTTATAAGAATATTCACATCTCTAACATGGACCCACAGTGCCATCTAGCGACGTCAGATGCACGGGAATGCCGACATTAAAACAACCAATTGTAGTGATATGTTGTCATGAATTAAAAGTGATAGTGGGGGAAATCTGACATATTTTGCTACTACATTTCATCCAATGTGTTATATTCACCAGTGATAAGATGGACGTGATATATATATACAATTGCATATTAACATATAATGGTTTTTATGTTCATTCCCTTTCTGGTATAATCGATCGTCTTATGATGTATATGTATGTTACCAATCTTTTGTTTCATATCATGGGTCATGGTGAGAGATGGATAGATCGTTTTGCGCACATAACATACTTTTTGTATCTCAATCTGAGATGGCAATTTGCTCTTCTTTTAGACAAAGAAACAGAGTCAGATTACCAGTCTTAGCGGGAAACGGCTATCCACGCCCAAAATAAACACCCACCAGAAGCCAGAGGATAAAAAAGTGGAAACCCGCTTTGTCCTGTGCTTTTTGCCGTCTTTTCGTTTCCTGGCTTTTGCCGTCTTCCGTTCCTGGCTCTCTCTCGCCACTTTCTTTTTAGGCTCTAGCCATTTTCTTTTCTTAGGCTCTTTTCGTTACAAAATTTCCTTGCTATATCCTCATTACCATCCTTCCTTATATTCCGCGCTTTTACCTCTTTTGTCTTCGTCTAGTTGTTAAGTCAAATTTTTGCGCGTTTTATTGTTGTGGCTCTTTGTTAATCTTTTTAGACCTTTTTATTTAGATTGTGCTCACCCTCATCTAAGTCCGAGCTGCTTCACTTCTTCTTCAAGCCGAAAACTGTTCTAACAGAACAGCTTTTAATTTTTTTAGAGATTTTGCGGCTAACACCAAACGCCGTCAAGTCTAACAGAGCCACAGTTAATAATCAAGTTATTCTCCATCAACCCGGACGACAGCGCACTCCGCGCCCGGCTGCCTACCACCACCGACCACCATCTGTGTGCCAACGTCGGGATCTTGCTGGCAAAATCCCTGGTACTACACGGCTGTGAGGGCTCCAACGGCAGAACGTTGCCTAGCAACCGAGACGACGCTCCGGAAAGCATCCACAGAGGCTCGTCACTCAACGGTTCCATACGTTCCAGCTCACGGAGGCTCCGACCAGACCGCTCTGTTCAAAGTAGGCAAAGCCCACCTCTCTATCTGCTCCTGATTGGGTTGATGCTGTAATAACTTGATAACAGGTTTAATTTTAGCGTATCATTCGTTAATCTAAATCAGAACTTTAGATCGTTGGCTAATTACCCGTCTTTCACCATCATCCTCGTCATTCTGTTTGATAATCTGACATCACACATTCACCATACACACACTCTGACTCAACTGCTATAGCTCATGTATGTATATTAGTAGATTAGTTAATAAATATATTCATTTAGACCAATTCCTGATTCTGTGTTTTTCTTTGTGTGGGAACTGAGGTCAATTTAATCAGAATTCACGACTTTCAGCTAAGAGACTGTTCTACTTCATTCAATTAAAGTTTCTTTGAGACTTAATCTAGAATGATAATTTTCTCAGTAATCTGAGATGGTGCCCCTTTATTAACGAGTGCAAATTTTAATTGTAAAGTGTAGTTACGCTACATTTAATTGGTGCGGTCGTACGCTACAACCACATAAGTAAACTGTCTGGCTGTCTCTTCCACAACTGGTCATCACACCCTCATGGATGCATCATCTGAGCCCAGCTTGTCAGAAGTAATCAGATTGGATCAAATCGTGAAAATGGGTTGTTTAAAAAAAGAAAAGGAATTCAGAAATTAGATTAGTTGGTATATGCAGCGCTGTTCAAAACTCTTTTTATTAGGATTAATGTACATGTGTTGGAAACAATTAAGGCCTCCAGCAGAAGAGTCGATTCAGGGTAGAGTTCAGCAACAAAATTTAATAAAACACTTGTATCATGCAGTGTTCTGTATATATGTATATTTTGCACTTTATATTTTAACTTTTACAGTGATAAGGTAGACAGTATGCTACCTGTTAAGACTTTCAATACAGTAAAAAAATCCCCCAAACTGCTGTCAATATAAAACAAAAATAACACATTTAATTTCTGTCATTGTTTTCATTACAACTGATTGTGTCATTGTGCCTCCTAAAAGCAGAGCTCCAAAAGCTGATCTTTCCACAAATGAGGAGCTCTGAATGTCCTACATTATGTTAACCTTTGGAGACTTAGTCCTTTTATGATTTAAAACATGTGTCGAATTATCCACCGTGTAGCTGTGAATCAGTAGCGTTGTTATTCTTCAGCGTCTGAGGCTATAACTCTGAATGTTTTATGAATAGTTCTGGATCTCAATAGTTTGTTTGTTTGTCTGTTTTTTGGGGCTGTTCTTGCCCCAAACAAAAGTCAGGTCTCATAACTGCTCAATGCAAAAATTCTACAGGCAATAGAGAAGTAATTTTATTTTCTAATGCATGAATGCAAAGTGAAATGTGTGATAATAAATGTGATGTATTGATTTGAACTCAATCTATTCAGTTTTTTTTAAATTTATTATCAAGTCACTGTTTTTTGTACCATATATTTAAAACAAGTGTTTTACAGGAAAACCTGCCAACCAAGTATAAATATGAGGGATAAGACCTTTAAGTGTTACATACAATGTGAATTCACCATAATATTATATATAGTAATGATTTAAATCTCACAAATGATAGATATCAAATACTTTATTTGACTATAGTTCATAATAAGGTTGAGACCCTACAGTATCATTAATTATGGAGATTATTCTTAATAGTTCTGTACTGTGGTTTTGATTCTACAAAAATACACATGAAGAGTCAGTAAATCCAAGGCTTTGCTAATTATATGGATTTTATTTTATTAGTCAAACTGTACCTCTGTAAATCAGCATAAATCTGAATAATTTCAAGGCACACATGTTAAAGAACCGCTGCTCTGTAATGCAGTTGCTGTCATATCCATATGGAACATGTTTAAGCAGAGAAAGAACATTTTATATTCATGTTATTCTGAAATACCTTGAAAATGGTGCAATTACCAGGTTAAAATCAAAGGATCTCTGGACTGGACTAAGTCCCCAGTGTTTCAACATCCTAACAATGTCTTTGTTGTTAATATATTGTTTAGTGAACCAAATTTCGGTGCAAAGTACAGTTATTAACAATAAATAAAGACTAATATTGACACATTTGAAAATGTGAAATTAAAATTGCACTTTTTTTTTACTGTATTTAAATCCACTACAAATATAATTATTTTACATATATTTGCCTTTATTTGAAGGAAAAATAACATATATGAAGGACTGGAAAATGCTAAGTGATTGTATCACTGTTATTTTAAGGATATCTACATATATAGCGAAATAACAGAGAAAAAGTACAGGCCTACTGACTGTACAACAAAATAAACCATACAGCTAACACAACAACACGGCTGTTTATAATGTCCACATCAAAAATGTGTATTTCTAAAAAAGCTGTAAATCATTTTTTCACTGTTATTTCACAGAGATTTCGATGTGTAGTAAAATCACAGAAAAAGTATTCATTTACATGTATGTTTGTAATGCTTTAGATACAAATAAGTACTTTTTAGAAAGCTACAATAATACTTTTACTTAAATAAACTGTCTGAGTGCTTGTTTCAGTACTGGTCATGATATATAGAACAATATCATTCGTGTTTCCTTCGTGTTTTGCCTCTTGGGTGTTTTATTTACCGCCTGAAGGCTAAGCTCAGGGCAAAATAACGACTTCACTTGCCCCGCATCACGTGACTGTCTGCCTGCGTCAGCTGACCGCCTCTCAGCGCTGTTAACTTCCTGCTTCTGTTGTTGTGTGCTTGCAGTATTTGTGATGCAGTAAAACTCCTGCTGTGGTTCACCTCCGGCTGAAAATGGAGCGGTACGGGTCGGACACGGAGGGGGACGAGCAGGAGAGGCCGCTGCTTCACCGAGGACCCGAAGATAAACTACAGAAAGGTGAAATAAAAACACCTCAGACTAGCTAACAAGCTAACAGTGAGGCTGCTAAAAATGAGCCTCGTAACTGCTAACATATGTTTCAAAGAAGCCGCTGTTTTATTCTAAAGAAGCAAGAAAGAAACATTTTTCTGACTTAGGTTGTGTTTGTTTAGACGTTTAGCTGTTGTTGTTTAATTTTTGGGTCACGAAAAACATGAACACCTGCAAAATATCATCAAATACAACCTGAAAACGACCAATTCATCTCCATCACTGCAGTGTAGACAGAAAATTCTATGAATTTTCATTATTGCAGGCCTGTTTTACTGGATTAACTTAAAGAAAATGTGAACAAGTGTTCATGTTGTGTTACCCAAGATTTTCTTGAGCTTGTTTTCCCACCTGACTTTATAACCAGCCTCAGTCACGAGTTTTGGGACTCCTGCTCTGCCACATCACAAGACAGATACCTGAAGTCAGCTCAGTTCAAATGCAGGTTTAAATGTCTTGCATCAACTGGAAACAAAAGTTGTAGCTCTGAGAAGCTTTGAGTTGACAGTTGAGCAAGTTTCGATGTGGATTATTGACATAGGTTTCAAATTGTGTTTGCTAAGTAAACATGGAGACCTGTCAGATAAGGATGCTGCAGGATGAGCTGCCGTTGTTTTTAATTCAGTCATGGGGAGGAAGATCAACATAGGCAATCTTTAAGATTTGAAATATCTTTTTCAAGAGGGACCTGGCATGGCAGCAGCAGACAATTTAGAACAGGGGTCTCAAACTCCGGTCCACGAGGGCCGCTATCCTGCATGTTTTAGATGTTTCCCTCTTCCAACACACCTGATTCAAATGATCAGCTTGTCGTCAATCTCTGCAGACGCCTGATAACGATCCTGATCATTTGAATCAAGTGTGTTGGAACAGGGAAACATCTAAAACATGCTGGATAGCGGCCCTCGAGGACCGGAGTTTGAGACCCCTGATTTAGAAGCTCGAGGCATGGAAATTGCCATTTTTGCTTGGGAAAAAATTACTCAAACAATTAATCAGTCATATTAGCTTCTTAGCTAATTAGCACATTAGTTTGCTGTAATATTTTTCTTAATCAGTAGTTAAGTGGCAACAGACAACCTTATGAGTCATCATCTACTAGAAATAAAGCCAGCTGAATGTTGGTTTTGAATGCTCTCAAATTCCACAGTTGTCTCCCTGGAGGTACATTTTTTTTTAAACCTACATTTCTGTTACATTTCCTTCTTTGCCATCTCTGACAACAGGACTCTTTTTTTTCTTTTGTGAGGTAGAGTTTCCACAACTACTCTTGTTGTTCTTTTAACCATAAAACGAGTGTTAGTTTACTTTGGACATTTCAGATCTTGTTACAGACAGAATTGCATAGTGAAAGCGAGGGTTCAGGGCCGCGGGTGTCATACTTCTGCAGTCATTACACTGTACACTTCATATTTACTTCATAATGATAAGGTAAAGCAAAAAAAATGTCTGTTGCCACTTTAGGGTGATACTACACTATTTTTAACTGTGAATTTGGCACAGATGTCTGCTTAAGTCTCACTTTTGCATTTTTTTAACATAATTTGAGGATTACTCCTGTGCAGGTGAGTTCAGTGGGTAGAACAACGTAGTTCAGTGCAGTGTAGATAAAAAATAGACTTTGTTTCAAAAAGATACAGATCCATTTTGAAGTTATGAATAACTCATAAAGAAAATGACAATATTAGTCTTTCTGCTTCTGTTCTGTCAACGTACAGAGAATACACACAGAGGAGACTACTATACTGATGCTTCCTGCTGCCTTGTGTTGCAACAGACAGTCATCTCACTTAGTATTAGCCAGTAGATTATCCATATTGTGTAATACTCCTGCTTAAATACTGCCCACACATAGTATTACTTTATTATAATACCATCATTTCTCCCTCTTCCTCATCCTGCAGCTCCAGCATGCTGTTCGGCTCGCTACACTCTGGCGTGTCTTTCCTCTTTCGGCTTCTTTGTGGTCTACTCCCTGAGGGTGAACCTCAGTGTGGCCATGGTGGACATGCTCAACACCACCCACCAGTCCAGCCTCAACCACAGCAGCTCCGTGTGCCCTCCTCACGCCAGCCCTGCTCCACCCAAACACAACCACACGGTGAGCGAGAATGTAGCCACAGCTGAGTCAGGCGAGATTTTAATCTCACTGTAGAACATTTCCTCCTTCAGTTTTGTCCGATTTGTGTAACAGTCATGAAGTAGGCTGTCTCCGGCCTCTAAAGATCAATTTAAACCCAATCTAAGAATTTGTTTATTTATAGTTAAATGGGTGGCACAGATACATATTATACAGATAAACTGAAATCAGCTAATAATGCAAGAATCATAGTGTTTGTAGTGATTGCTAAAATGAGACGCCCCTTGTTAGACGATTGACATTGGTATGAGTGTGTTTGTGTGAATGAGAAACACATTGTAAAATGAAAAGAAGTTACATGGAAACTACATACAGCAAATACAGTTGTAAACAAAAGTTTACCTACACTTGTAAAGACCATGATATCTTGGCTGTCTGGAGTTTCCAATGACTCCTACAAGTCTGAATTTTATATGATGGAACCTTTGAGACACATGTCACAATAAAAAAATCATGCATTTTGGTTCTTTTATAAATTTATTATAGGTGTTCTGGAAAAATGACAAAATCTGCTAAGTTAAAAATAAACATGGAGCAACTTGAATTATCAGTTTTGGTGACGTACAAAGTTGTATTAATCGCATTTTCAACTAAATTATTGTGCTTTGAGTATGTGAGCTCAGTTCTACTTGTGTGTTCAAAACTTAATTTTTTATTAACATTTTTTAAAAAGTCTCTTTTTATAGCATCAGTGCAGATTGGTGCTGGAGTACTGAGTTGCCTCTTATTATGCTGTTGATCTGATTTTAAACTTTAAAGAACCAATTCGATCACACCAGTTCCCATTTCAGACTGGCATCTTGTTGGCAGACTTTTTTGGAAAATGATGATTAGCATTGCAGTCTTGTCTTTGTATTTGTGTCTCTTATTCCCGGAAAGAAACTAAACTGGTGAGGATTGTGTGAATCAAGAGACGGACATCTGACAGTCAGCAGTTTGTCCGAATTGAAAGAGTGAGACAAGGCCAAACAGGAAGCTGAAATGATGCACAGATGTAGCTTTTTCCTCGTTTTGTCATCTTGTATTGTTAATTACACAATTTCATGAGGGCACTATGCTTGGATAAAGTCACCTTTATATATGCATGTGTACAGACAGACAATCATAAAAAGTCCTGTGACCGTTTTAACTCTTCCCTCACAGGCCAGTGTGTATAACTGGGACTCTGAGACTCAGGGCTGGATCCTGGGCTCCTTTTTCTACGGCTACATCCTGACTCAGATCCCTGGAGGATACCTGGCCAGCCGCTATGGGCCCAAGTGGCTGATGGGCTTTGGAGTCCTTGGAACTGCAGTTTTTACGCTGCTCACCCCTGTGGCTGCTGACCTGGGTGCGAGCTACCTTATCGCTGTCAGAGTGCTGGAGGGGATCGGAGAGGTAAATGATCAGGGTGAAACCAGAGATGAAACTGTTTGTGCAAGCCTGGTTTTAGCTGCATATTTATCATCTGTGCTGCAGCCAAATTGCAATTAATCTCCGAGCCAGAGAAAGCATAATGCAGATGGCTTCAGTGGATGGATAAGTAATTACTGAGCTCTTCTCTTGTTGTATCTGTTGTGCTTGTCTTCAGGGTGTCACATTCCCTGCTATGTACACCATGTGGGCAGCCTGGGCTCCACCTCTGGAGAGGAGCCGACTGCTTACCATCTCATACATTGGTGAGTCACAAGTGTCAACACAAAGAAAACCGGATGTTCAGCTCATGTTCAGCTGTTTTTTATTGCTAAAATAAGATGAGATTTGATAGAACATTATTATTCCTATAAAAGGAAATTCTTGTGCTAGATGTTGCTCAGAAAACAAAATTAAACAAAACAAGAATAGGTGCAGTGCCTTGATAGAAAGCAGGAAGATAGAAGTATGTGACTGAAAATAGAAGAAACTTTAAAAAAAAAAAAGCTCAGATAAGACTAGGACAGAAAAGTAAGAAGCAATATTGGCAATGATCCTGAGGTAGCAAAGTAATATTACACATTAAACTGACATGTTGGACATTACGTTGAATATTGCACATTAAATTGAAATATTGCACATGAAAAATTTAATATTGCACATTGTATTCACACATAGTACATGACATACATACATATATCACACAAACTAGTGAGAAAATCAACACTGCAAGTGACATTTATCTTATTATTCAGATACTTCAGTACTATTTGACCAATGGGAAATCAAAAAATATAATAGTTTGTCAGATAAAAATGCAGTTTCTTTATGCTGGCTGCTGCTTCGGGGCACACAGTGCTGCATGATGTAGTCTGAGGGAATCACTGGCATTTGTGATGAACTTCCCAACTACTTCCAATTCATAATTTCTTATCAAACGGCACTGCAGCCTTAGATTTAACCACAGCGAGGAACTTGGTGGGTCATATCTGCGTCACTCTGACCTAACCACATAATCCTGAGTGCTTCTGTAGAAGAATTGATTCTCATTCTGGGAGGTTTTATTACTGGGAATCCTCACCAGGCAGTTAAAACTGAGGAAACCTCTTTGATTTGCAATGAAATGTCTTCAGGAACCAAACCCATGATCTGGATGACTCAGAATTTGCACAGACATAATCTAACCATGTACACGTCAGTGGCGGCCTTTTCCACCTCTTACACACCGTCATCTGTCCTTTAGTCGTTAGCGTTGACTTGTTTCTCTGTATGTTCGCTATTCAGTAGTTACACTGGAGTTCACACCGTGTTAACTCAGACTGTCCTTTTTCTCTTCCCATCCAGGAGCCCAGCTGGGAACAGTAGTGTGTCTCCCTCTGTCTGGTCAAATCTGCTTCTACCTGGACTGGACCTACGTCTTCTATATATTTGGTAAATGATGCATTTAAGTACACGAGTCATTCCATCTCAAATCATCACATTTTCAGAACAGTTTCTGCTTGAGTATCTCTGATTTGTCTGCAATTTTTCAGAGATTGTTTGATCTAATTGCAGATTCTGTATCAGTGGTGAATTTTCAGGCTTTTATTTTTGAAGTATTGTCATCCAGTCTTAATTTTAAATGCGCAAAAACATGACAGGCAATTTAAAAAACAAATCCTAGAAAGCAGTTTTTATGTGAATCCAAAATTTCACAGATATTATTTTAAATATCCATAAGTTTCAAGCAAATCAAAGATGGTCAAGCAGAAAGACCCTGATGATTTGAGATGGACAATGTGGGGAGGAAACAATTGTTTAAAAGGTAAAATCCATCTCTTTTTGTTGATCAACAGTCTCTCCCAGAATTGCTGTTGTTTTCCATGCATTTTTGAATATTAAGACACTTATGATTGACAGGGTGGGAACTGCTAAGTTTCTTTTTACACATGGTGCTTTAATGAATTAGAAGACTATTAATAACAAAGAGTAGAAGCCAAGTGTAGGAAACATATCAGAGAAACATGTGGAGCCATGTGCTGAAATAAACACCATATTGAATTTACTTTACTGATGTTTTATCTGGTCTGATTGGGGGAAAACGCAACATAATGTCAGGTTCAGTCTCTGTCAAGGATTCTTGCAGAAGCTTTCTTGTTTCTCTGATCTTAAGTGGTCTCTCCAATGATTCGTCAACACTCATCCGCCACAGTAAGCTTCAGATGTTTCTAGTGTCTGTTCCTTTGTTCCTCTTTAGTCTGTTGAAGCGATGATTCAGCAAGTTGAAGAGGAAAATGTGCTTACAGATGGAACTGCTGCAGAAGTCACACTTTATTTACTTGGTTGGTTTAACTTAGCTCCACTGAGCAGATGTTAGTGTTAAGAAACAACTGGTATTGATAGTGCAGAGTTCAGTTTCAAGAACAGACAAGCAAAAACACTGTGTCTTCTAAAAGCCTTGTCACAATCAATGCATCTAAAGCCACACGTCTGCTGTCAGTGGACTGTGTACACACTGTTATGTGATATATATTGGATAATTGCAGTTCACCAGTGTTGGTTTGTGGTAAAATAAATGCTTGTTTATTGTGTGTCCAGGTGCTGTCGGTCTGGTGTGGTTCGTCCTCTGGGCTTGTCTAGTCTTCAACAGTCCAAACACTCATCCTCGGATATCAGAGCGGGAGAGACTCTACATCACCAACTCACTCAAGAATGAGGTAACGACAGAAACCTGGAGATATTAAAGCAACAAATTCCTCATACACAGACAAAAGAAAGCACCCGGTGGTAGTTATTTCATATTTTTTAAATCTAAAATGCACCTCATGGTAGATTTTATTCTGAGTATGCTCTTTATACTCTTGTTGTGCTCGCAGGCATTTCCGGTCCAGTACAGTTAACCGGCACTGATGTTACATAATCTCAGTTTAGTACAACATTTTGTTTTCTTATCTGTTCTGCTCGGCTGTTTGGTCACAGCACTCAGCATGAATCTGCAGTTTGTGATGACACTCGGGCGCAGAGCAGCCCTAAATGTTCACAGTGATGGTGAACACTAATGCAGGGGTCATTTCTGCAGGGACCTGAACCCTGGTGCTTCTACAGAATCTGCAGCAACCTTAAAGCTCCACCAGCATGTGCAGAATCCCTTGGGAACAAATATACATGATACATTTACACAGTTTTGCATCTAAATTTATTTGTATGCAGCCGTCAGACAAGCTAATATGACTCTAGACGACAGATCAAAAGAGTTTTAATCAGAAAACAACCAAACACGCAACCTTGAAGGAATAGTTTGGTGGTGTTTCCAACAGTAGATGACACTCGATTACACCCTCGGCTTGGAGAAGCAGACAGGACAACCAGCAGAAGAGCAAAGTAGTGTACATTATTTTACATTTTTCACCAGAAAAGCCTTTCTGATGGGGGATTGAAGCAGTTACATAAGTCTCCCCAGAGCCACCAGACTCTGTTGTCAAAGACAGTCATTTTTTTTTTCAGAAAACAGAGCTGCTGCTCTACTTCTGCTTTAGTCAGTTAATTCATGTGTTATTTTGTGACTGGTGTTTTAGTGTGCAGATCCACAGTAGTTGAATGTAGGTGTAAGGCTGCCATTTCCTGTACATTTTTCCTCCCCATTTGAATATTTACTTTTTCAAAACCCTCATTCTGTAAGGGAAACGACAGCTGCCTCCAAGCAACGACCTACATGCCGAAAATGGCAACTTTTCATGAGGGTTGTGCAATAAATCAGCCCTGCTTGGGTCTTTAGTTAAATTGGTCATTTAAAAGGCAGTGCTCACCTCCCTGCATCCAAATGTTCCATCAAAACAATTCCCCTTAACACTAATTTCTGGAGAGACTGTTGCTGCATGCTGGGCTTTAGCACCATTCAAGATGATTGTGCATTTATTTCCACTAAAGCAGAATAACAACACATGCAGCCAGACCATTCTCCAGAGCTGGAACAGCATTTAGGAGGTCAGTCTGGCTGTATGAGACCACACAACAGTAAATCAGTAACTCCTATATCTTTATACAAGATTGTAGAGCGATATAAAAGCTTTAGTTTCAGGTTGGAAAAGGCTGACAGCAAGGTAAAGCAATAAAAATATCCTAAATATACATGTAAAAACTGATAATGACTTTTTATTAGGCGACTGAAGCAGATTTTGCAGCTGACAATAGCCACATGAGTACACTGGTTAGTTTCTGTGAAGGTCCTCATACACAGACTATGGATAAGTATCTCATACAACCCAAAATATTCTGTTAAATGGAAAAACACATGGACATTTTTTACTAGCAGAAGGAGATAAAACCACCAGTGAATACAACAGACTACAGGTGGAAGGTAGACTGACAGTAGATAATTACAATCACTGTCCTCTTCTCTTGAAATAGATCATTTTAATGTGTTAAATCAAGTACCACGACCTACCACTGCACTAGACAAGCCCACAATGACCTTTAAAGTTGTTCCTGCAGATGTAGCTGTTTTTAAGGGATGAAGAGTTCCTTGATTAATCTTTATTTCTTGTGTTTCTGTTTGGCGCAGTTGTCCACCTCAGTAGGTTACATCCCCTGGAGATCCATAGTGACATCGATCCCGCTGTGGGCCATCATTGTGGCTCACTTCTCCTACAACTGGACCTTCTACACCCTCCTCACCCTGCTGCCAACATACATGAACGACATACTGGGATTCAGCATTAAGCAGGTAAGATGTGAATCCATCACCTCAACTTTAGAACTGTATCTTTACAAGAGCATACTGACTTTACAGCTGCAGTGGACAATGTCTCCCCTGCAGACTTCTCTCCTGAGTTCACCAGTTTAGTGAATTATTGGGGTATTAGCTGAATAAGTAGTCTTCCATTAGAATTGCATCTTCATGTAGAAGGCTGTATCAGTTTATTTGACCTTAGTAATCCACCACAAACTGTTTCTGAACAAGTTTGATGCGAGAAACAATCAGTCCAGCTGCTGAATCTTCACTCATATTAGATTTCCAGGGTCAAATCTAAAAGTTTGTTCCGACTTTCGTGTAACTTTTGCGGTTGTTGGTGCTGTTGTTGTTGTACTTCAGCCATATGGGGAAAAACAAAGCGAAGCAGCAAAGCCCCAAATGACTAAGCATGTATGTAACATTAGAACTTTTTTTACACAGCTCACTAGGGAAAAGGAAGCAACAAAAGAAACCGATGTTTAACAAAAGCTGATAGTATTTTTTTATTAATGGTAGAAAATTAACACAATTTAATCCACACAGTTGGAAAAAGAAGAAAATAATATAACAAACAGAAGACTTCTACTAGAAGCGTATTTGATGTATTAGGAACTATAATAACAGTAGTGTAACTGGTTGTGCACATCTGGATATTTCACATTGCTAAACATATGTGAAAACGTAATGGCTTAAAGTAGTGCAAAGAGTCTATACAAGGTGCAGTTGTAAGTAAATGTATGTAAACGTGTAGCTTCAGAAAATAAAAACAAGGTGCATAAGATAGTAGATGCAAAGGTGTAAAAATGTCCAGATTTTGCACATGTAACTGTCAGTCGATTGAATTGAAGCTATATTCTGTTAAACTAAAGCACAAAATCATAACAAACACTTTAGAAAACATCCAGCATCACAGGTTTATCATCACAGAGTCTAAAGTAGTTTTTCTCAGTAATGAAATGCATATAATGTAAAAATGTTCATGTTGTATGTTTGCCTCTCCACAACAGAACGGTATGCTGTCTGCTCTGCCGTACTTGGGCTGTGCAATCATGGCTGTGCTCAGCGGACAAGTAGCTGATTACCTTCGAGAAAGCTGCCTGTATCCCACCGTCATCGTCAGGAAGGTCTTCTCCTTCATCGGTAAGGAATCACTGTAACTGATGACATTCAAAACACCACATCTGCTGCCTCTGAAGATCTTTTCATCACTGTGGCGTTGTTCCTGTAGGGATGATTGGGCCTGCAGCATTCCTGGTGGCGACAGGTTATACAGGCTGTAATTACGTTCTGGCTGTGAGCTTCCTCACCATCTCCTCTTCTCTGGGCGGACTGTCGGCTTCTGGCTTCAACATCAACCACCTGGACATCGCTCCTTCGTAAGAATAACTCCTTTCTGTCGCCTAAATATAAGTCTTTAAAAGGTCCAGTGTAGGATTTAGGAGGATAATCTGACAGAAATTGTATAATAATATTCAGAATTATGTTTAATTAGTGTAAAATCACCTAATAATGACAATAGAGTTTTCGTTATGGAAGAATGAGCCGTTTGTATCTACAGATGAAATGGGTCCTTTTCCATGGAGTTTATCATGATGCACCGTTTCTACAGTAGCCCATAATGGACAAACTAAACATTAACTGTCTTTCCATAACACATTTTCAAGTGTTGCATCAGAAAAAGTTACCATAAACTACAATATTCTCAAAAAACTCTGTTAATGTGTTTGCTTTAGGTGGTTTTAGGCTTTTTTGAAAAACAGTTTATGTCCATAATTAGAGATAGATACACATTTTTCAAATAATTTCTGACGTTTTGAACTTTTAACTTGCGTGACTTATCAGCAGTTTCTGGCTGATACCAGCTGACGTGAAAGAACAATTCAAACTCTCCTAATTGAAAGCAACTCTTGAAAAATCCTCAACATTTTTCTCTCATAGGTGGCCAAAATTTTGGTTATCCTTCTTGTTTTTTTCAGCAGTCGCCAAGCAGCTAGTTTTGTGTCCGGTTTCTTCTACTGTTTATTATAGCCAGGCAAAACATTGCTAACAGCGCCATCTTCTGACGACACTACACAGCCGAGTTTATTTAGTCTAAAACAGCTAATGGAAACCAGCCCAATTCACCCGTTTTTTCTATAGTTGTTTGTGCCATTTAAAAATTTCACTTGACAATTATATGGCTGCGCAATTACTGGCTCTAGTGAGAACCCTTCACATCTTCAGCTTGTTAGCAGCCGCTGTAGGTTCTCCTACACACTTGGAAGGTGAGCTGAGGGTTATTCAGTCGGCTGCAATCTGTATTTTCACCACTAGATGGCACTGAATCCTGCAAACTGCACCTTTAAATACTCTGCAAGGAAAATAATTCCTTTTCAATAGTATCACTTTAGTGGTGATTAAGATGACGCTTAGTTTTGTAGAAGGATGTGTTTCTTGCACGTTTGTCGTCATTCTTGAGGGGATTTTGCAGAGCTGCCCATGTTCTGGTCACAGCACTTCCCTTACTGTCATTTGGTGTTCAGTGGAAATGATGCAGCAGTTATAGAAGGAACTGTGTCATTCTCTACATCAGAAGAGGTGTTATCAAAATGATGCATTTGGTCATAATCATACCTCCAAGGACATTTCTGTACATGGATAAGTGTAGCCTTACATCATTACAGAACATTTATTAATTTTTGTATTTACCTTCATAGGTATGCAGGTATTCTTCTGGGAATCACCAACACCTTCGCAACAATTCCTGGCATGGTGGGACCCGTCATAGCGAGAGACCTCACCAAGCATGTAAGAAACTCACACTGTGGTTGAACTGTTGTGATGCCTGGTCAGCAGTAAACTGTTCTTGCTGCTTACATAAACCAGAGTTCACTCCGGGGCTCCTCACCTCCAGTGTCCCTGGATAAACAGATGGTGTCCTTACTTTGGAGTGACATTCCATTTCCTAATTGGTTTAGCAAGTACAGGATTAACATGTCAACATTCGGCCACCAGGGGGCAGCTGCGGTCCTCTGTAAAAACCAGCTGTCACATCCAGACTGTCATTACAACTACCTTGATTCCTGGTTTAGTATTAATGCAGCTTGACTGTCATCTATAGCTCCTGAAGTTCAGTTTATTTATTCAAGTGGAGACTGAAAACACAATGGCTCCTTGCAGTCACGACAGTTCTCAGTGTAGATTTTGACATTGAGGCATAACAACACTGTTGAGGATAGTCAGTGTGTTACTGAAAGAACTAAACAATGCAGCCATTCATATGAACAATAAATTGTTACCTCAGAATACAAGGATGGTGTTTTGCCTTTGGACGAACCTTCCAATATGACCTTACATGCACTTACTGGCCACTTTATTAGGTACATCTGTAAAATTTAATGCAGCAGTTCTGCTATGATTTCTACATTTTCATTGTCAAAAAGGTGATAATTCCACTTATTATTAGTCATAGTGCATGTTGGTGGGGCACTCAATTGCATTGCATAAGTGTTCCTAACATTTTGGCTCCCTCATGTCTGTTAATAATGTGGAGGGAATATTACACACACTTTTAAATGTAATACAGTCCAGTATACCACCACCAGCCACTGTGACCTCTAGAATAGTAGAATTAGAGTGTTTCTGTTGTGTTGCATTACATTCAACAGGTGTACCTAACAAAGTGGCTGGTGAGTTGGTGTACACCTGTTCTAAATTTAACATTTATACCGTTATTTTTGTGTATTTTCAATCAACCAGGAACATCAGTGATGATGTCTCAAACACCAAAATTAACCTTAGCACTTTCTGCGATGCCTGTAAGCTGAAAACAATTCACAAATCAGACAGTTTTTCACCTTTAACATGATTTTTTAATATACCAAATAAAACCAAATAGTACAAGTAACAGACATTCTTAAATCAGGAATAACGGTTTGTAAAATTAAGGCAACCAGACTTGCTTTGGTTTTTCTAAGATGTTTTGCCTTTTATGAGTTGTTAAGTCACAAGTCAAAAAGGGTTCACTTATCTAGCAAAGGATTTCAAGACTGCATTGGAAGTGATTTTGTAGAATGCCTCTTCCATTTACTGATGGCTGTTCCAGGTTTCCATATGACTTCTTTCACTGCTCTTTCTTGAATTTTAAGCTTTTCTGGCTAAAATGCAAATGTAAATGGAAGACTTTGTTCATTGTGGAGCCCTACAAGGGTTACCATGAAGATTTTTGGATTTTTCATACCTTGCAATATGCTTTACATTCACTCTGAGCCACATGAACAGCTATGGTGTTGGTCTGGTGCAGTTATAACACATTGGCAGTTTAGGAAAACACTCTGCGGATGCTACAGAAAGGAGAGATGATGGGGCTCTTTATATGATCTACTTACTGCTCAGTATTCTGCTGCTGGTTGTGAGCACAGATGCTCTGCAGGGCTGTGATGGTGAAGCTGCGGCTCAATACACCCTGTGGTTATTCTTTAGACTGCTTCTATGTGTTTAGTTATAAGTTCAGGAATACAGCAGGTTCAATAAAACACTCAGCCAGCTTTACTATCATTTTGTCAGTGTTACAACCATTAGAAATGAATATGTAACAACCATACTCGTAACGGTGACAGCTGTCATCCCAAGACTGCAGTCATGCAGTCTGTCTCAGCAGCAGTCAGTGACAGTGCTGCTGAACCAGCTCCTCTAGTTTTCCCTCTGAATGCAGTGGTGCAGACTTGCGCCTGACAGACACAGCTGAGGGTGCACTAACTCTGTGTCTGTCTATAGGCGACATTACACTGTGTGATAGTGCAGCTCTCATGCAATTGTGACTATAGAGAATAAGTGCACGCTTGTTTTTAATGGTTGCAACACTGACAAAATGCAGTGGTGATGTGGGTGCAGTTTTGGTTTTGCCGCCTGAGCTCCTAAATAACCACATCTGGTGTAGATGCGCTGAAGGTGAAAACAGTAGCAGCTGGACTTATACACAACATCACAGCAGCAGCTGAGGCCCGACCAATAACCATATATCCATCCACAGCTTCACCATCACAGCCAGAGCAGCTGCGCTCACAACCAGCAGCTGTATACTGGCAGATACTGGCCTTTTAAAATGAATACTGAGTCACCAATGCATCTTGAAAAGTATCACATCATCTCTTCTTTCAGTAGCATCTGCAGTGTGTTTACCTAAACTGGCAGTGAGTTATAATTAGACTGAACCAGCTGTTCATATAGATTAGGAGGAATGTAAAGCATAATGCAAGGAATGCAAAAGTAGTCCTCAAAAAATTCTTGCTGTCACTTGAAGGAGGGTTCATAGAGCATTTGTCAGTAATTTAAACTGTGTACACTCCAATGTTTTGCCTTTGGAGTCAACAAGCGTTTGCCTTAGCATGTTACAGGACTTGGAGTGTGCAGGGATGCAGTTTTAGAAAAATTCAGGAGGGTGTTGAACAGATACTCCTTCGACATAAGGATTAGCACCATTGTTCTGCTGATTGTTCTTTTCCACTCTGGTTTTGACAAAGGTCCAGTTTGATAACAACACTTCTCTTTTGTGTTTATGCTCCTTCTCCTCTCCTCTGTCCTTGTGGGCATGTTGTGAGAGGTGTTGCTCTTTCTTAACCTCAGCTTCTGCTCTTGTGAATGGTGAGAATCCAACAGTAAATATTGCTCTTTGTATATTTGATTTCTGCATACTTTGATGCTGAGGCTTCTGCCATCTTCAGTGTACATTTCACAGTCAAAGAAGGTCAGAATATTTCCTTAGGCATCCCTAAAGAGTGAACTTGACATTGCTTTGCACAGCACTCATGTTCTCCGAAGGCTTTCACTTCCTGTATTTTGATTTTGACCCAGGTGTAATCCTAAACTAATGGTTGGAATCAGTTCCTAGAAAGGAGATCACGGCTCTGCACTCTAAATCTTCCACTAGTTAGCCAATGGAATAGTTGTCCTCCTGTCTGTATTGTGGAAATCCTCATTTATTTGAAGTAGGTTGTATTCAGGCAGAGGTCAAACAGGGCACCGATGTGGTCTGGGGTGATGTTGGTTCTGCTGGATAAAGTACTGCCCTGTAGCAACCGTTTCTATACAGTCCTTAATGCTTCTGAAGTGGGGATGGACGTAAAGAGAGAAGCGACATCATAGGTTACCATGGTTTCATCCGAGTCCAGTTTTATTTTTCTATCCTTGTTAACAAAATCCTGTGAGTTTTTGATGTGCTAAGTGTTACCAAGCAGAGAAGCTAGGATGGTGACGAATTTGAGTTTGAAAATACTGTTGATAACTATGTTGATGCTACTGAGGATGGTCTGAGTGGTGCTACTTCCTCGTGTATCTTGAGGAATCCATAAAGGCAAAGGGATGGCCTCCCAGTCAACAAATGGTATTATGCTTTTTCACTTGTAAACAGTTTATCATCTTATTGTAGCTGCCAGTAGATCTCAGCGTCTCATAGGTAGCTTTGTCACTATGAAGACTGGTCACCTTGGCGTAATATTCTGCTGTGTTCAGTACTACTGTGCATCTTCCTTTTGTCAGCCAGGAAGATGGTGATGCTCAAGTTTCTTCTTAGAACAGCCAGTGCCTTCCTTTTCAAGCCTTTTCGCCCTAAAAAGAAAGGCAGTGGCATATCTAAAAAGAGACTGGAGCTTCAAAGTCTTGCTGGCTGACAAAGGAAGATGTGGTGACCAGTTTTCTCAGTGATATAGCCATCTGTGGGACACTGAAGCAAGATCCTACCAGCAGCTACAAGAACATGATAAACTGCCTACAACAGTAAAAACACTAAGCTATTGACCAAGCTCTGTATTAACATTTGTTACCCCGGGAGGCCAACCAATTCAGACCGTCATCAGTAGCATCAACTTAGTCATCTTATATACTGCCAAACACCTAGCCACAAACCAGCTCCTCTGCTCTGTACCCCTTAACACATAAAAAATCAAACAATTTTTTCAGCAAGGTCAGAAAACTAAAACTAGCAACCTATAATGTCATCTCATATCCATCCCCACCCCAGAAGCTTTAAAGACTGTAGGGAAACGACTACTACAGCACAGCACTCTATCCAGCAGAACCAACCTCACCCCAGACCACATATGTGCCCTGCTTGTGTCTCAAATGCTGGACAGTCTCCATATGGAAGATGCAGACAGCAGAGCCCTGATCTTCTTTGCAGGGATTGCTTCCACTTACTGGTTCAGGTATGTAGATTAACCCCAATTCAGAATCAAAATACAGGAAGTGAAAGCCTGAATAGAACACATTAATTCAGCAGACAATATCAAGTTCACTCAGGAGACGTTGAAGGACACAGTTCTTGGGCTATATGGTGCACGCTAACGATGACAGAAGGCTCATCATCGACGTATACAGAAAACAGCATTATTTACTTCTTGAATCTCACCACAAACTGGATCACAAGCTGGAGTTATCAGAATGCTACACCTTCGGGCTCAGAAAGTGCTCACATGGACAAAGGGAAGGAGAAGGAGCCCTTGACACATTAGAGAAGCACTGAAAACATGTGGTTATCCAAACTGGACCTTTGTCAAAACCACAAACACTCACAGAACAGACAGAGAGGAAAGAAACAATCAACAAACAACATTGTTAGTCCTTGTGTTGCATGAGAGTCTGGAAAAGCTCGATAGGATCTTATACAAATGTTGCATCGAAGTGTACTTAAAGGACGAACACTGGGGGAAACGAAACCTCCACTTTACAAACACATAGTTGCAACTCAGAGGAGCCAAGTCCCTCGACTAGAATTCAGCAATGCTCTATCTGAAGGACAACAGGAACTCTTCTCAGCGCAATGTACACAATGGTTCGAAAGACAAGTGGAAGAAGCTGTCTACGTCAAACTGAAACACCACTTACCAGCCACTTAGAATGCAGTGCTGAGATCCCTCACCAAACAGCTTATCACCCTTTCACACCTCGACTCACATGATGGCCCGATGGGTTAACAACCCCCATAAGAGGTTAAATACCTGGAACTCCCCAACTGTCAGAACTGAAGCAGCAGATCAGAGGTGAAACATCCGTTGCCTTAGTTTCACACTTACATTTACCATAACCTGGATGACTGAGAATCTTCAGACAGTGGGTTACATCTTGACGCTGATATCTATATCCAAGGCATCAGTAATTTGAGTAAATGTCATGATACTGATACAAATAGTTGGCATCATAATACAATAGCTTACTAAAGACATGGTCAATTGGTGCCTTAACTGTTTTATTTACGTCAATACTGACCAATAACTGTCCTCCAGAACACCATAGAAGAATGGCAGACTGTCTTCTACATTGCTGCAGCCATCAACCTGTTTGGAGCATTGTTCTTCAATGCGTTTGGTAAAGGAACAGTGCAGCCCTGGGCGGTCCACACATCCTACTCTCACGGAGACTGAGGCAAGCGACAAGCACCAGACTCATCCGTCAGACAAATGTGAATCACCAAATTGACAAGTCTCAATCACAGGCTCACTCAACGGGTAATTTCAGCGAGAGACGTGTTCCAGCTGCGATGATTATTCTCATAGCGCGACTTACTAACAGTGAGCAGCAGCCGTGATGCCTTCAAGGATGCTCCTCACTGTGTCTGGAGTCTTGCTGACAGATGAGCCTGCAGTCAGAGTGATGAAAAAGCAGATTTAGTTAATCAAATACAGGCAGATGCTCTTTGGAGGCAAAAAGGAATAACTGAGCAGAGCAGAAAAACAATATTCATCCCTAAGAAATGTCAGAAGGAGCTGTCAGTATGAAGCCAGCAATCCTGCCACTAATTCAAAGAAATAAGACGTAGCCAGTAGTATTTAGTTACAGACTAGTACAGTCAGCTAGGGTTAGTTAGCTTAGATATTTGTGAGTCATCTGAGCCGTGTTGACTGTCAGGTATCGTGCATATCACAGTAAATAAGCTAGAGAAGAAAGTATTCCCATGTAGGTAATTTTTGGTGTTTAGGTTGATCAGTCTGCTCATCCCAGTTATTTCTGCCTCCAGAGCACCTCTGCTTTTTACTTTCTTTTTTACCCACAATTAACCCTCTTAAGTTTTATTGCCAGTAAGAGTTTATACTCTTGATACGGATGCTTTCTTGCACTTGTGTATGTAAAGTTTGGGATGATATAAAATCTGCTATTTTGCAACCCCATAACTAAATGCCAGCAAGTTTTTTTTTCAAAAGTATAAAAAAAAAATCATCCAAAACTAGACACACACATTTAACAGTGTCTTTTTTTTGTCTACGTTGCGACTACACAGTGCGCACAAACACTTGTTTGGGAAAAGGCCTTAAGGTGAAGTCTTCTTAAAATGATTTTTAAGCTCCTTGTCTTTCTTGTAATTAAAAATTTACATTGTTTTGTACTTACTTGTCATATAGTGTAGTTAAGGGATTTTATGTGTACAATTATATGTGCCGTCTTTTCAGGCTCTCAGGTCCACCAAGCACCTCTTTCAATTTAGGTAGCCACATTCAGCTAATGCATGTAGAAAACACGGGTTCTGACATTTCCAAACACTAACATGCTAAACTTTTAGTAACTTATTAACGAAAGGGAAGCAAGAAGCTGCTTTAAAGAGGTTTCTGGTGGACACGGACTTGTATCAGTCACAGGATTTGCACTTTTCGTGTCAATTCTCAGGTATCTTATGTCACACAAGGGTTAAAAAGGATGCTTGTTTACTTTTTTACAGATTGATTAAGCTACCACGTTGAGGCATGTGACCTCAGGTTTTAAGTGTCAACGGAATTAGATCCAACTCCAAATTTCATTTCAACAGTATAGTTAAAAACTCAAAATAGGAGTTTAGTCTTTGCTTCTTATTAGTTTTACTAGAATATTAGATATTGTTTCCGCATAAAGTCTGCAGTCTATCAGATCACAAGCCTATTTTACTTTATGTTGTCCCTTTACACATAATTACTATAAAGATGTAAATCTAAATCAAGCCACAGAGTAAACATTTGTCTATAAGTAGCACCATAATCAAAATTTAAGATGTAATGCACTTGTGCCTTATTACATTAACTTTAACTGTATCAGACCATTCAGCACTGCAGGCTAATTCTCTTCCTGAAGCATATCTTTGGTTACTGATTGTTCCTACGTCAGCTTTTACACTAGTGTCTATGTACAGGGAATAAAGGGACTTTTGAATGATATACTGTACTGAGAGTGTAATCATTGTAAATGAAACAACAGACGATACAATTCAAATCACTGTCATGTCTTGTAAATACTTAATCACATAAAGTTATTCGCAAATCTCATGTTGTGTTGGGTCATTATTTCAGCCTGTCACAGCTTTTAACTAACTGAACAATGTGTTTTTAATTGTTGCAGCTCCAGTCAGTTCTTTATGTATCAGAAAACGTGCAAGAGGAGATCAAACTAATTAAGATTTTGATTAAAACCCATTTAAGTAGTCTGGAAGATTCACTACCTTATCTATAGTCTCATACTTTAGTAAATAAAGTGGTAAACTTGCACACTAGCCTTACATAATTTATTATTTATGGAATAAAATCCACTTTAACTACTTAAGTATTACCCCTAGTGTCTATCAAAGTCATTAGTTTTACCTCCTGGGATGCCTTTAAATAAATCTGATGAATACTACGAACATCACAGAAATAACTACTGTTGTAAGAGTGTCATTTGGCACAAACAGCTAACAGATAAAAGCATAACTGTAAGAAAAAGATTTATTGTCACTGCCTGTACACAGACAAAATATGACCATTTTATCTAAGTTTAACCTGGCATTAATCCTCATTACTGCAAACACTAAGTCAAGCCAAGCAACCAGTATTTATACAGCACATTTAAAGACACATCTGTTGAGTTAAAGTAGAAAAATAAGATTGTTATTGCAAATGTACCTAAAAACTTTAAAAATTAAAGTTAAGCAGTTTTATTTGTATGCAAGTTTACTGGAGTAATTTAAATATTATGGTTAAAGCCCAAAAAAGTTATATAAAATACAAATTTACCCATTAAGGTAACGGTCACAATATCATATATAACACAGTTTAATCTCACTAATTTAAATGTCAAAGTTAAGAATCTACATTATTATTTACTCTAACAAATTAAAGCTCAGACAAAGACATCTCCACAGTAATGTAATTTTCTACGGAGTAACATCCACAAACAAATAGTCTGGGAGCTGATCTAAATTATAGATCCTTGACAGAAGGTTTAGACACTCCTGTCCAAGTATCCATCCGCTGCTGAAATAATCCTACAGTGTCAGACACAGGAGCGCAAATGGTCGATTCAAAACAGTTTCATTCTACTATTACTGCTGTACCTTTAATGGCTGTTCCTCGGTGGCCCTGCACGCTGCGATAATTGGCAGACAGACAAGCTGGAGGGACGTTTAGAGCATCGGGGTTAATTTTAATCCAACTAGGGAGCGTCTGGACAGGTGAGCGCGCCACCCGCTGCTCACCTCAAACCTCCTCCTGAACTGATCCACATCCAGTTTACAGGTCTGCAGCTCGCAGTAGCTGCACTTTAATTCCTCTCAGACACGCTGCTATGTCAGTTAATGCAGGTAAACGTAAAAAAAACCCCACTGTTTATGTAATCTATGTGTATTAATAATGCATGGTGGGTCTCATATTTGATGCCCTATTTCAACTATAAGACGCACACTTGAAACAAACCAAAGCTGCGCTTGAATGTTCGATTCCTTCCTTTAAAACTGTGCCAAGTTGCCTAATCTCCTGCTTTATGTGTCGGGAAATGTTAAAATAGACCAAATACAAGTTCCTGGGTGGGCAGGCTTCTAGATTTTGTTAAAATGCTTCGCAGGTAGTAGTGCCCAATGAAAAAAAAACCTCCCGTCTCGTTGCGATGCTGTGCAGCAGCGAGTGCGCGCAATTACGCAACACCCCCGCCTGTCCTGCGAGCTCTAACCGGATCAGCGTCTCTCCTCAACATCTCCGGTCCTGCAGCCCAACCTGACACCGGCCAGCTCTCAGGTACGACGCAGTACATGAAATAATGCATGGAAAGGCGTTTGGTGTTGTCAGGGACAAACACGACTCGAGGAGAGGTTTTTGTTTTGGATGCTTTTGGTCTCCAGGCGGCGTTTTGGGAATATTGTTGTGATGCAGGAGGGGGAAAAAAGAGGGCAGGCTGGTTTAATACGCATCCAGGCGTCAGTAAGCGGGCAGATGATAGAACATGGCGGAGGGTTGACATTTCCCTTAAATCCTTCAGACATTAGATTTACCGCAGTAGCTGTGGCTCTTTAATTTAAAGGGATTGTCCGCTATTTTTGGTCATGTTTGTGCATCAAAGCGCACTGCGGCAGCCGGTATGACGTTATTTGTTTGGGATGAGTTTAATACATGTAAATGGCTAAATTCACCTGTGCAAGTCAAAATAAAGTGAGGTTACACTTTGATTCAGCTGCTGATCATTCTGCCTGCTGCAAACTAGACTCCTATAGGAATACAGTAAATCAGTTGTGCAGTTAAAGGTAAAACTTTGCAGTACATGTGTGAATTGTAACATCCAGGGGTCATAACATCCATAACAACCCTGCAGAGTTGTCAACAGAGCCTGCCCTCCTCTGCAACAACCTGCGAGCACAGACACTGCAGTGTCTGAGAAATGGCTGCTACACTCTCAGTGGATTGGATCTGACAAAATGGTGGATTCTGGCTTCGGAGTGAAGCTGTGCTAAAGTCTGTGGTGTCGCGAAATATCAGCCGAGAGGACGGGAGGGCAGGCGGGATGTGAAAGAGGAGAGCAGGGGTGTGGATGGATGCATGCACGGATGGAGGGATAAGAGAAGTGGAGGAAGAGGAGGGGGCAGTGTTTTGTGCTGTTCAGTGCCGAATTATACCAACCCTAATCTTCTGAGATACCCAGCGCTTTAGAAAACATCTCTTCCCTTCATTATCACAGTCTCGGCTTGTTAAACTACGTCAGAAAATGCAGCCCTGTCTCCTTATTTGTGCAGCATTTTAATGTGCTTTCAAATTCCTTCTGCGCCAGACACCTGCGGAGGCATTCACACTCCTCTTGTGGTCCTATCATCCCCCTACCTGAGCTCAATGATCTTGTAGTGCCCATTCAATCCAGCAGTGTCAAATTACACAATGCTACACAGCCTCAAACAACAACAATCAAAAGCTACCACTTGTTTTTCTCCAGTATCTATCAGTTGGAATAACTAGTGCATGACAGGTTTTCTGTTCCCAACCCTGCCAACCATCTGTACTGACTGTAATTTAACCCTGGCTGCAGCAGACGGACTGTCTCGTGACTTCAGCCAGCTCCAGCCGCCATGGGAAAGGAGAAACTCCACATCAACATCGTCGTGATCGGCCATGTGGACTCCGGGAAGTCCACCACCACGGGCCACCTCATCTACAAGTGCGGCGGCATCGACAAGAGAACCATCGAGAAGTTTGAGAAGGAAGCTGCTGAGGTAGGGAGATGTCAACAGGTCATTTTTACAAGATCACAGCCTCGTCACCTCCTCTGACCAAAACGGGAATGAATATACAGATCACACATCATAAAACTACAGCTGAAATTTTAAGGATCTCTGTTGCTTCTTTCCAAGATGGGGAAGGGGTCGTTCAAGTACGCCTGGGTTCTGGACAAGCTGAAGGCGGAAAGGGAGCGCGGCATCACAATCGACATCTCACTGTGGAAGTTTGAAACCAGCAAATACTACGTGACCATCATAGACGCCCCGGGTCATAGGGACTTCATCAAGAACATGATCACCGGAACCTCCCAGGTCTGTAACATGAGGACGATCAGCCATTCTTTGTGTGTTAGCTGCTGTATTGCATAGGTCTGGTGAACTCATAGGAGTCTGTACATAGTTTAGCAAGCCAGTTTAACATTTAATAACTAGATAAGCACTGGAGATATCTGGAATTAAAGTCTTCCTCGTCAGAAAGAATATTTCAGACAACTACAATGATATTCTTCCTATGACGCTATGACGTTTACCATTCATGTGTGTGCTTTTTTTCTCTCAATATCTGCAATGTGAATTACTAATATCAGCTATTTTCAGATATCTACAGCTTGATTTTGAACAGTCATTATTCTAATACAAGAAGTCTTTAATTTCCCTCAATTCAGAAATAACTTACATTAGGTTTGAACTACTCCAAAAGATACAGATACTTTGAACTGCAAATATTACATGTCAAAATGACACTGTAGATGTCTCAAAGTGGAATTCTGCATAGTCAAAATGTAATTCCACATCTTGAGTTTTGACTTGGTGAAATGATGATGCAGACATCTGTAGTTAAAAGTAAGAATCTATGGCAAGTGCGAGGATGAGGTGGCTTGCTTTTCAAACATACTACTTCAAACAAACATACATACAACTGTGACTGCATATGACAAGTCGTTGTACCGCTACATCAGAAGCAGCCCGAGGTCGAAGTTCTAGTAAATTTCATACGAACAAAGCTCTCACTCTCCACAAATTCCTGCCAATTAGCGCTTTCTTTCTTTCACTGCATTTGATGACGATTTTATCCCCCCCAGCAACCGTCATTATTTCCGCTAACAGTTTACAAATGCTTTGGAAACCCCCAATGATCATGCCCAAATTGGACAAGTCAAAATGACATTTGAGATTATCTGCAACTAATATTTTGACTAATTAAAACTGAACAACATATATGTCATTTTCACTAGTCAGAATGGCATTACAGCTATCCGAGTTGTCACAGTGTAATTACGACTAGTGAAATTGACATTGATATTTGTGATTTTAATTCAGGACAGTCTAACTCGGATCACTACTGAATGTTGTTGACATAGAAAAATGTCATTTGTTGTTCCATTTTAGTCATTTAGCTGAAACATGTAACTACAGCAGAGTGACTCCTCCTGGGTGTAATATTAGAACAGGCTTTTATTCCTGTCTACGTAACATTACAATCACTACTAGCAGGTAATATCAAAGCTCTGACATCCTCCATTAGAACAGACATTAAAGATGGCTTTTAATCAGTTTACTAGTGTAGAACATGACTAATCTTATTCAGCCTCTGCTAATAGTCGCACAATTAACTTCCTGTCCTGGATTAATAAGTGCAATTATCAACAGTATTAATGTTTCATCTCCTGCATCCTCAGGCAGACTGTGCCGTGCTGATCGTGGCAGCCGGTGTGGGAGAGTTCGAAGCAGGTATTTCCAAGAACGGACAGACCCGTGAGCACGCCCTCCTGGCCTACACTCTCGGGGTAAAGCAGCTCATTGTGGGCATCAACAAGATGGACTCCACCGAGCCCAACTACAGCCAGAAGCGCTACGAAGAGATTGTGAAGGAAGTGAGCACCTACATCAAGAAGATCGGCTACAATCCAGACACTGTCGCCTTCGTGCCCATTTCAGGCTGGAACGGAGACAACATGCTTGAGCCGAGCCCCAACGTAAGTAGTACACATTGAAAAGTGATGCAAATGTCATCATAAGGATATGTACGATGAGTGCAGCCATAAATTTAAATGCTAATTTGTTTATGATGGGAAGCTGTAGCGCAAAGGCTAACAGCTGTTCCAACTGCTGGTACAACTCAAATACTTCAGCTAGACCAGCTAAAGAACCTGGAAAGCCTTTTCTCTCGCAGTCTCCACAGATATTATTTTATGCTTTTCTTCAAAAGGCACCACAATTACATATAATAGTAAATGCTTAAATGCAGTGTCACAGGTATACAAGAAGCCAGACAGCTGGCTCAGTAATATTAGTTACACAGCAATAAGTAGCTTCAGTTTGCTACCAGTGTAAACAGCTGATCATGCCAAACTAAGTGAGGTTTAGTATTTATTTAACTGAATGTAATTCTGTTTATAAGAGAATGCTATTTGATTTTTTAAAAGGTGACAAAAGCTTGCTGTGGTCAATGTGTGCAGGCTGATCAGAAACTGTATTGCAGAAGCCCGTCATTTGTTTTCCTCTTATCATCGTAGCTTGCAATAATTTAATTATCTTGTCTTTATGAAATGCTGCATTACTTTCTCTGTTCTAGATGACCTGGTTTAAGGGGTGGAAGATCAATAGGAAGGAAGGCAATGCATCAGGGACAACACTCCTGGAGGCTCTGGATGCCATCCAGCCCCCGACCCGTCCCACAGACAAACCTCTGCGTTTGCCCCTACAGGACGTCTACAAGATTGGAGGCAAGTAGTTGATAAAACCTAAACACTGATTATGGGGCAGTGTGATTGTGACACCTCTTTTGTATAACCGAAGAGATTTTCCAGTACAGGACTGAACTATTGATGTTTTCTCAGGTATTGGAACAGTGCCTGTAGGCCGTGTGGAAACAGGCATCCTAAAGCCTGGCATGGTGGTGACATTTGCCCCCGTCAATGTGACCACTGAGGTGAAGTCCGTGGAGATGCATCATGAGGCTCTGACCGAGGCCCTCCCCGGTGACAACGTAGGCTTTAACGTCAAGAACGTGTCCGTCAAGGACATTCGCCGTGGAAATGTAGCCGGCGACAGCAAGAACGACCCGCCGCAGGAAGCTGCCAACTTTACTGCTCAGGTAGACGTTATAAAAGATCCATTTATAGATGAAATGTAACTTAACAGATGAAGCTTCATCTTGTGGACTATTTATAGTCTCAGGGCATCAAATCCATATATATGAAGAAAAGCTATCTTTGAAACTTACTCTAGTCAGTTAAACTGGGTTTCATTCTAAGTTTGTCTTCAAAAGGCGAAAGGAAAGGCATCAAAATCAGACTGCTAAACAAGCAGACATTATAATAAGCCACCCATGTTGTCCTGCTGCTTTGTAGGTGATCATCCTCAATCATCCTGGCCAGATCAGTGCTGGTTACGCTCCGGTGTTGGACTGTCACACTGCTCACATTGCCTGCAAGTTTGCAGAGCTCAAGGAAAAGATTGATCGCCGCTCTGGCAAGAAACTCGAGGACAACCCCAAAGCCCTCAAGTCTGGAGATGCTGCCATCGTAGATATGATTCCTGGCAAGCCCATGTGTGTTGAGAGCTTCTCTGAGTACCCACCACTGGGTAAGTATGGAGGTTTTGCTGAATTTAGGCAGGTTCCCATCACACCTAACCCCCATAAATTATGAAGTTGTGAAGCTTTCTGAAGTCATGCTGGATACTGCAATGATCTAAAATGTGCATCTTGACTCTCATTTTACAGGTCGTTTTGCAGTGCGTGACATGCGTCAGACTGTGGCCGTCGGCGTGATTAAGGGCGTGGAGAAGAAGGTCTCCACCACTGGTAAAATTACCAAGTCCGCCCAGAAGGCCCAGAGGAACAAATGAATGTTGTGCTACACTGCCGACCCCAAGGTCTCCCAGGGCAGGACATCAGTCATCCAACTCCATCCTACAATTGGCTGCTTCAACTTAATAATTAAAGACTGGTTAATCATCACAATGCATCGCAAAAGCATTCGAAGGAAAGAAAACGTGTAGATCTTTAGTCCTTGAGGCGGCACTCCTGACTCCATTTCAGTGATTAGATTACCATTACGTACAGTGTGATATCAAAAAGATAGTTTTAAATGTGCACTGTTGGTTTGGTTCATGGCAATACCTTTCTTTGATATTGAGACATCGAACAGTTAGAGACACTGTGTTTATCATCTCTATAGCTCTCTGGAGTGCAGGTCCTGGTCTCTTTACATGGTACATGTTGTCCTGCTTTTAGTGTTTGTTTGCAACTACATGGTGCTCTGTAGGAGCCTATGGCAAGAAGCTAAATCTATATTCTTCTGAGTAGTGGATTAGTGGAACATTTGTTGTGTTTAAGCTTTAAAAAGCACTTAAAACAAAACGGTCCAAATGTGTCCTTACAAAGGGACTCACGTAGACCACCTGTTGAATCTTAAAGCACTTTGATTGGCGTTTTGCTAACTTTGCACTTGCACTGGAGAAGTTTAAATTGGCATCAGCTACTGCACCTTATTGTAAGATGGCATGAGCCTCTTTGCAACATTAAACATATTTCAACCAAAATGTTGTGCTGTTGTTCTTAGTAATTACATTTTATGATGCTAAGAAGTGACAGAGCAACAGATGCCTTGAAATTGAATCCTTACAATACGCACTTTTATCCACAAGATGGAGCTCTTGATATAGGAATAAAATAGCAATTGTTCATGATTCCCAAACAAATTGTACAATGATCATATGAAGCCATAATTATAATAAACATCAACTCCTGTGAAACTAAACCAACATTCAGTGGGTGTTATTTCTACTAGATCACTAAGTAAAATAACTTTCCTATTTAATACAAACAGGTTTTGAACTCCACCTCAATCATAGTGCTGAGGAGTTAAACAAATGTTTGACTTTATACAAGAAAGTTTAGAATATCATTAATGATTGTTTTTGCACTTTACTGATCCCTAATTTCTGCTTTTACATACAATTAAGCAAGAAATTGAAAAACAGCAATGTAATGCATTTTTAGTAAGGAAGGGATGGGTGAATAGTGGTTGTCAATCCCAATGAATAGATGATCGAGATGAATGAAATGACCTCATTTTTCTAACTATTGCACAAGTGTGCCATGCATTCTCTGTTCTCTCACTCTCATAGCAAATCACTGAAGCCATAAAGGAAGTGATTTGAATAGTGGCGCGATGTGGGAACAAATCAGTAAGTACAGCGTGGAAGAGGGTGTGTCCAGGCATGTTTATAAAATGCAACGGGCATTTTAAGTGCCGGTTGTTGAGCTCCTTCCCACCTAAGAGAAGCCTGATCTTTGGAAAGCTTTTCCTTCACCACAAACAGACTTGTGTGTTAATATTTTTAACCAACTCCCAGATCCAAGTCGGAAAATCAAGCGTGAGGATAGCCTGCCAAGTAGTGACGGGGCGTGTCCTCATACAATAGCTGGAAATACTTTTGAGTTTCATTTCAATAGGGCAGTTTCATTCCTCTCGCTGCATCGTCATGACTGGTAGAGGGAACGGAAGACCATGCAAGGCAAAAAGTCCTGACGCTGAAGGCGCCAAGTGCAAAACTAGACTTGAAGAAATTAAACAAGTACCTCTGGGTAGGAGTCCAGGCAATACAGAGGAGAAGGAGAATGAAACTGGAAAGAAACAGAAACCAAAGCAGAAAAAGGTAAACCACCCTGAGGAGAAGTCATCTGTACAGAATGCCAGAAAAGAGAAAAACCAAGGGACACCTACAGACGGCACAAATGCAAAAACTTGTGCCGCCAGGACCAAGGCAACGGAGCAATCTGCAGAGGACACGGCAAAGGATTCTCCAAAGACCAAAAATGGAAAAAAATGCTATAGTGGTGCCAAATTAGCAGAACAATTCGCAGAGGAAATTAAGACAAAGCCAGAGACACCTACACGAACCACAAAAACATGCGGTGGGAAAGCCAAAGCACGAGAACAACTTCCAGAGGTGATGACTAAGATGAAGCCAGACACACCAGATGACACTACAAAGGCTTCTACACCTAAAGCAAAAGCATGTGGTGGTAAGGCAAAACCACGAGTAACATTTGCTGAGGAGACACCAGAGACGCAGCTGGAACTTGCAGGAGAGCTAAAAAAGACACCGAAAACTAGAAAGGTTCCTGAAAAAACCATTAAAGCTAAAACATGTGTTGACGAAGCAAAACTGATAGAAGAATCCATCGAGATGGCGATCAAGATGCAGCCGGAGACACCCAAGGACAACGCTGCAGTGGACTCTGTTCTCAGCACAACTCTGAAAAACTTGAAGATTAAAAAGAACGATAGATCAAATGCATCAAAAGTGGTCAACGAAATAACAGATAATATTATCAAGCATTTAAAACAGAACACACAATGCTTTAAAGAAGTAGAAGAACCACTACGTACTGGAAGTTACTATGAAAATTTAAAGGTAAGACATTATAGTCCAAATGCATCAGTCATCTGTTGAAGACGAGTATAGTGGTGTGATCTGTAGCACTTAGACTGGAAGAAATGCACCTCCATCTGGTCTGATACAGTTAAGCCCTTGTATAAACTGTGATTTAGTTTACAGTGTTGTTTTTGTGCACACAGATATCTAATCCTGATGAATTTGATGTCATGGTGCCTATTCTGGTTGAGCGAGTGGACATTGAACCATTCGGAGACGACGGCGCCTTTTACAGTGTGGCATTAAAACGTGGCAACAGTCCTCTGAAAAAATTTCAACAGAATGACATTTTATCTGCCAGTGACATGCTTCAGGAGTTCAGGGAAGAAGTGAAGAAATGTGTAAAAAACTATAAACGTAAGTACCCAAAATTAGGACTTGGCTGCATGTACTGTATATTCATATATTTAATGGAACAGCAATTGTACTGTATGTACATGTACTGTGGTTGCATGCAATGTGGACAACCTGTTTGTTTTCCTTGACTTATTTTAGATGTAAATGTATATTAATGTTCAAATAAATAAAATGAAAAGAGAATGCCTGATATAGTAGTAGCACATAAACTATATATAGCAGATAGATAACATTTGACTGAGTTTGTTTGTTCTTTCAGAATGGACGTTGACAAGAAAGAAACAAGGCTGCCCTGCAGTGACCATGACCACAGAAGTACAATCAGTCACCATTTCTCTGGATGTTGTTCTCTGTCTCAAGGTTAAATCAAGCTGGCCGTCCTTCACTACAGAAGGCTTTAGAGTAGATGGCTGGCTTGGAACTAAAGTAAAGCGGGACCACAAGCTAAAGCCTTATTATCTTGTCCCAAAGTATGAAGGCAAGGGTAACGTGGAAAATGATGATGGAGTACTTGCTAAAGGTAAGTTTAACTTCTAATTTTGATTAAATACAGATCTGTTTGCAAGCACATGGTCTACACATAAGAAAAGATATTTGTTCTGTTGACTGTATTGTTCAAAAGTGATAAAGGATAGAATTATTAAGAAGAAACTGAATCCTGACTAGATCCTGGCTACAGAAGGTGGTTTGGTCATGCATTGTACATTTAAGCAACAACTAAGCAGTCACACCAACATTCTCACACAATCTCAACACCATCACATTTCCTGAGTTGATCATTTTATGAAAAGCTCATGTCTGTATTCCCGGCATTTAAAATTATTTTGTCCTTTCATGGGAGCAACAGAATTTTCACATTCTCCTGCTAATTCACTGTTCTGTCTTTTGTGATGTGCAGATAGTTGGCGAGTTTCATTCTCTCATGTTGAGAAGGCCATTCTGATGAACCACGGATCGGAGAAGACGTGCTGTGAAAGAGAGGGAGCGTCCTGCTGCAGGTTGGATTTTTAGCAAACTTATGTTTAAAGTGAAAATAAAAGCTTGTATGGGCCTAATCAAAGTCAGCAGCTAACTTTTTGTTGTGAACTGGATGAGGGGTAATCAAAAATGATTAATTGGTTGAGATTTGTGCAAAACAAAATCATATTTATTGCGAGAACAAGAGCCTCCCAGTAGAGGACTGCACTAACTGCAGCTTACAAGAGTGAATGGTTTAAAAAATAAGCTGTGGGTCCCTGGATTTAACTGTAATCAGTGGTAATTTCTCAGATGTTACTGACAAAGATAGAAGAGAACTGGACTGTGTTGTCACAAAGATACTATTGAGAAGAATATACCGCCCCAGGATAACTATAATAATTCTAATGTTACTAAAAGGAATTTAACTATTTATTAATATTACACAGTAAAAATGTTTTTCCCTGAGAGATGAAAGAAGAAACACAGTAAATGGAACTCTATGCTGTGCAGGGGTGAACAGTCAGAACGTTTGTGGGTGTCATGTGAGTTAAACGGTTGCTATGTCAAATATTCACATACAGGTGTTTCCATCTCCCCTTAACTAAAAGTCCAAAACTACCTCAAGAGAGCTTATAAAAACTATTTTGCAGAATTGGGGATGTTTTAGTGCACTTTTTCTCATGCGATACGCAAAAACGCACATAAACATACATTAAAAACACTACTTTTAAGACCTTCAGACACCCTGAGCTCATCGTCTTATTCATTAACATATCTGTTCCTTTCTCCTCACACAGGAAAGACTGTTTGAAGCTCCTAAAGCACCTTCTGAGCCTGCTGAAGGAAAACGACTCTTCATTCGACAAGTTCTGCTCCTACCACGCCAAGACTACGCTCTTCCACGCCTGCTGCTCTAGAACTAAAGACAGCGACTGGAAGGCCTCAGACCTGAGCCACTGTTTCCATCTGCTGCTGCAGGACTTTGAAGGCCACCTAGAAAAGGGTGAACTCCCCAACTTCTTTATACCCAGTCAGAACCTGCTCTCTGGTCCTGGCAAAAAGAAGTGCAAAACTCTGGCTGATCGTATCAAGGAGGAACGCCACAGGGGCTTTCCTATGTTCAGACAACAACTTTACAATCCACATTAAGTGACTGGTTTGAGACTGCACCAGCCCCACAGTGTTTGAAACAACCAAGTATAAACTGAGCAACTAAACCCAGGGTCATCTCAAGCAAAATGAAAACAGCATTTATGTTTTTAAATGTATTTTCAACAATTCCTGCTGTGTTTACTGTAGTTATTCTTTCTGAAACCTGTTTTAAATAAATATCTTTTCTTTTTCATTGCACACTGTACTTTGGGTTTTTGTATTTGTTACTAAATAGTCTGTGACACCCTCACAACAAGATCTACATTAAAGACAATTTAAAATATAGAATCTACCAATTAACTGGTCTGCATAATGGAGAGTTAATTAGCAAAACTGAATGCTAAAAAGAAACTGATTAATCTTAATTTTACTTTCATTTTTTATTTACCTATTCTACTTAGCCTTTCTCCAACTTGCTCCTTTGTCAGCAATTAAATTTAGAGATATGTAAGCTCAACTATTTCCCAAATAAGTATTCAAAAGGGAGCTAATAACTGGTAAGTGTAAGGATCTTTTAATTTTTTAAAACATATTGTGACAAGGCCTCTCTGTTACCTCGTCACATCACAAATGACCCAAATTTACATGTTGCAATAACAAATTTCTGAGCTCTATTTCTAAGCTTTACTTTGTCAAGCAAAAAGTGTGTGATTAGGTCTGTTCTTTTCCCATTTAACAAGTCATATAAAGTAAGATGTGTACCTTAAAGTCACATCTGAAGTGAGGCTGAGGTCCACGTCCATATACGACAGAAAGCTGATGTTGCAGAAGTTAGTCTGCAAAACAAAAATGAAAAGCAACATTATAAATCAGCATATACAAGTTTCTGTTAATTTCAGTCAAGTGTGAAAAACAGTTTGCATAAGGCTGTACTTGTATAAGCTTCTGGTATTAAGGATTTGAGATATATTTTGACTTGGCCCTTCCCAACAAGAAAATGTGAATATGTACAAACCACCTTCAATGATTTTTAATTTAAAGCAACAATTTAGAAGATAAATTGATAAAGAAAAGTCTAACACTGCAACACTAAAATGAAAATGAAACAATGGCTGCCCAGAGGGTAGAAAGTACATATTCACAAGTCAAAACCTATGCAGTTCTTTGGAAAATAAATAGCAGTGTTGAATCTTTCTCTGTGGCAGATCTCTCCGTCATTACTTCCGAGTGAGTGAGTGAGTGAGTGAGTCTACTGCTGACAGGTGGGGCCCTGTGATCGAGTCATTCATAATTCAAAGAAACTGCTGACTCTAGATTGGACCAATGGATGACAGCAACCTTTTAAAACTAAAGTAAAATAAACATTTTACAGCACATCTGACCCAGAGTTTTTAGAGTTGGTGGTCTTAGAAATGACAGCATCTTATGTGATAATACTCTATTACACAGTGAATATTAAATCGAAGCTTTACTTTTACAAAAATATGTGGCATACCAAATCACAACTAGATATTTTCCCCAAACTGTGCAACCCTACTTCTCACCTCTACCACTTTCAACACTGAGCCAACTTCTAGTTCTGCGTATTATCATGACAGTTCTGTTTGTAACTAAAGACAAACATTTTGGAAGGGTTGACTGGTCTTGTGTTCAAACATGGACCGATTCTCAGACTTGTCTAACCTGATATTCTGTTTTTACAGTTATTTGTTAATAGTTGACTGTAAATATGAATCATCTAGTAGCAGCTCAGTGGGAGGAAAGCCCTTTCAGTTTGCTTCAGGAACTTGGGTTAGAGACTTCTCATTTGTCGACCTCTTGCTTTTCCTGTTAGGGAAGTTTAGCATTGATCAGTGAACACCTGTCTGATCTTTTGGGCATTGCTCAGCTCTGAGGTCTGCTCTGTACTTTTGATTCATACTATGCAGGTGGCCTTTCTTGGGAGTGGAAAGAGTAAGTAATTAAAAATAAATTATATGCTATGAACAGTGTAAAACACCTAAAAACCCTGGGCTGTGCCTTGTAGTTATTTAGCCTGTAAATGCGCAGGGAAAGCAAAAATTTGTTTTGGATATATATTTTCTCTGTTACACAGCTTCCTTATTAGAAGTGCTGACAGACTCCAGACTCAAGCTTCACGCTTCTCTTCTGCATTCAGTTGTTTAGCATACAATAGCTTGAATGACGTGCGTCAGCGGAGGAAAAAAAGCTACTTAGCAAAAAATGTGATGATTGTGAAATACATATTTTTATAGGAAATCTAGAGCTGTGACTAAGATTTGTTTGTCCACAGATCTCTTCAAGTAAAACTTACAGTCAGCAGAACAAAGTGACTTCTTGTTATGTACTGCCGAAAGGTCCTTGAACTTGACAGAGGGCAAAACATCCTGTAGAATAAATAATTTGTTAATGAACTTCCTACATTTTCCTCTTTGCAAATTAAAAAATTATAATTAAAATAACATTTACCTTTGCCATCAGGCTGTTTTCCTTTTAACTGAAAAGGTAAGGATGTGGTGCAAAGGTGATTCGGTCATTACAGTATCACGCAATTAACATTTCAACTTGCCAAGCCAAGAAGTTGTACACTGGGTGTCTCTAAAAGGAGAATTTATTAGACAGGCGTCTTTCTGCCCAAATCAACAAATCACACAACAAAATAATCTGAGTGATAAACACAAGAAGAGTTAAGTATTAGACAGAAAAAAGTTAGAATTGTGCATTTTAAACACATTTAAAATAAGAGGACAACACGATGAGGTCTAACTGCCACCAAATCACGAAGAGTCCAGCGAAAATACTACGTTTTTAATGAAACAAAATTACAAATAACTCGAAACAAAATGACAAAACACAGGCAGTTTCGGATTGTGCTTCATCCTGTTGAGATAAAAGCATGAGAATAGTATTATTTCTACATTATACATTAATCATAATACCACACAAATCAAATAATGTAATTACTGTCTATTTATGCTAAAGACTGTCTTACTGACTCTTCTGTGTGGACTTACACGGACAGTAATGCATTAGAATCCCCAGTTTTGGCCGCGATCCCTGCCACCTCGCCCTCCGCCATCTCTTCTCCCCCATCCTCCTCCTCCTCCTCCTCCTCCTCCCTGTCTTCCTCCTCGTTCTTGTCCTCCCTTTGGATTGTACATATCTCTTTCCCTCTTGTGCTTCTCATATCTCTCTGCCATTAGAATCAGTTCCTCAGGGACCTCCTGCAACAGGATTCAGTTTAGTTAAAAATTTACAAAGTCACAGTACGTCCAATTAAAATTTGATAAATTCAAATTGGAACCTATCACATGCTTCTGCATTCATTAAACTATTTTCTCAGCTTTCAGGATACACATACAACCTCTGAAATCAACCTAAATATTTCTTAAGTTTAATTCAGCTAATGCTATTAATTGCATTATAAAAGAAAAACAAACACCAAAATCAAAAGATTAAAATCAAACAAGCCGATTTGTGATTGTGTTCTATGCACTGACAACCTCAGAAGCCTTCTGTGGTTTTCTTGTTGTTAAAACATTATCCCCTGGACCACTTCGCTGTGTACTGACATTAGGTACATCCTGAATGCCTAATATTCCCCATTTATGTTTTCAGTGGACTTACTGTCACAAACACTTCATGTGATCTGTTTGCTAACCTGTCCTGCTCGCTCCAGGATGGGAATCAGTTCAGGGGCCATCCTCCAGTTTTCTCTTGTTACCAGGGTAACAGCAGCACCTGAACGTCTGGAAGAAAACACATTATCATCACAAACTGACTCAACAACAGCAAAACACTGGCAACAACTCCAATCTCATGACCCCAGAAGAATGCGGCAGTCATTATACTCACACACCCTTACCCTGCTCGGCCGGTGCGGCCCACGCGATGGACGTACTCCTCTATGTTGCGTGGGAAGTCAAAGTTAAAGACATGTGTTATGTCATGGACATCCAAGCCTCGGGATGCCAAATCTGTGGCGACCAGGATGCGAACTCGACCTAGAAACATATTCCCTTGTCAGTTTGGTCCTTCAGCTTTTACATGAGGTAGTCTGTAGGCAATGGCAAGAGCACCAGCTTAACACAAAAGGTTTTAAATCTTCCATACTCTCTTTAAAGTCCTTTAGAGCTTCTTCACGGTCACACTGTTCACGATCACCATGGAGACTCTGCACAGCCAGACCCTGCAGACACATGTCACTGGAGAGGTCATCAGCCCTGATATTGCAGACAAATGGAGGCACAAGCATGCAGAATGGAAATTGTTAGTCTAGGTAGCAAGAACGGCCAATGTCAGCATATGTTTGACTCTGATATTTGCAAACACTGTAATTAAAGACCAGCTTCTCCCTTTGTTTACAAGCCATATGATGGCAACCTGCTCTGCACTCACATAAGCTTTTTGCCAACAAAGATGAGGACTTTATCCTGGGGCATCATGTTTCTGATGAAGTCATATACGTAGGACTTTTTATCCTCTTCATTAACAATCAGTACTGTTTGGTGCACGGTGTTAACTGCCTGAAACCCAGAGAACCAGAGAAATGCAGAAAACGTTGTTCACATGCAGTCAAAATGTGAGCACACACCATATGAATTACACTTTTGAGGAAAAAAACTAAATGGAAAAAGTTTTTTTTATAAAGACTGCCAAGATTAAATAATTAAGAAATATCTGAACTAAGTATTAAATTGTTAAACAGGCTGTCTCTTCACTAGTCAGGTGTGAAATAAAAATAGTAACCCACACATAAAATCATCAAAAACAAGCAGGCATTTACCACATGCAATAAAAGACTGAATGGATTCCACCTACTGCCAAGTCCAGGGTGCCCACATAAACCATCATGGGATTCTTTAGGTAGGATTTGGCCAAACGTCTCACACCGGTGGGCCAGGTGGCACTGAAACATTGGAGTTAACAACAGAAATAAGAGGTGTTTTCAACCTATAAACTGTACATTCTGCAACAAATCACATGAATTTCCTTTAAACGCTCCGCTATAAATGATAATACAGATCGTATATAAGTTTGCGTTGGGCAGTAATCCTTTTTTTCCAGCATGATATAACATGATCCCAGAACTTCTAGTATTGTGACATTCACACAAGACTGTGATGAACACTAACAAACACTAGAAAGTCAGTAATCCTGTCGTTTTCATTAATCAAGTGTTGACTGTTTGTCTAAATTGCTTGTACCTGGTCATTACAGTCTGTCGGTCCGGTCGGATGTCCAGAAGAATCTTCATAATCTGAGGTTCAAAGCCCATATCTAGCATACGGTCAGCCTCATCCAGCACCTTTCCACAATGATGAGAGCAGTATTGAAAACAGCTGTTCTCCCACACAACCCTTAAAACACCAAATACATTACACAAACCTTTTCTACATTAATTTCTGCAACACCTAAGACCTCCTAAGTGCAATCCTCACTGACAAGAGCTTGTTCACAGGCATTGCAGGGCAAAAATATTCTATGAAATAAAAATATGTACATTATACACAGTTGAACCATCCTAACTTTTAACAAAACAAATGCATGGACACAAACAGCTGACCAAGTAGGTGATGGAGCGAAGATTGATGAGCTCATTCATCTGTAGATCATTTAGTCGGCCCGGTGTTGCGATCACTATGTCCACTCCACCTTTCACCAGGTTGATCTGACCTCTTCTATCACCTCCACCATAGATACAGATACTGTACGAAAGCACAAAAGCAGTCATGATCATGTTGGATGTACAATGGAAGTACCGATTTATTTTAAACTCATCCTTGGTGACTTATGACCTTTTGTAACCCTTATAGCGGTACTTGTTGCACTCCGTTTCAATCTGCAGGGCCAGTTCTCTGGTTGGAGTGAGCACTAACATGCCTGGACCACCGCGCTCATCTCTAGGTCTATCAGGAAAGTAAAAACAAATAGAAAAAAAGAGATTGGCAAACAAACATGTACAACTATTAGTACTTTAAGTGCTCAGAAAAATGTGATCAATTGCATATCAGCATGCCTTAAAGAAAAAATAAAAATGTGCTGGAAAGTAAGAAACTGATCCTGCACTCACACTGGTTGTCCATCCATGTGTATGAACCCTGGCAGCAGGTAGGCCAGTGTTTTACCTGTTCCTGTCTGAGCAATGGCTATCAGGTCCTCTCCACTCAGTAGCACTGGCCATGCCTGAGACTAGTGAGGAAACGGTCAGAAACGTGATCCTTTTTTCATATTAACAATAAGATACACACAAGCCCAAAACCACAGCTGGTATAAGACTAACCAGGAATGCTATTATGCAACATAAAATTAGAGAAAAGCAAAAAATAAAAATACCTTTAGCATTAAAAGAAGACCATCTATGACCAGATCACCCTTCTTTCACAGCAATATTTTTTTCAATGGAGAGCATGCATCAACATGCAAGATAATCATTAAAATGTTGATATTGCATACACTTTATTTATAAAAATGAGACAACAATCAGCATGAGTCTCATAGATTGATTTAAAGCTCAATCCAAAGTGAAAAAATTAAAGTACCAACACTTCAAAAAGTCAGTATTCAAATAATGTATCTTGTTTGCCATATATTTTCATAAACAAAAACATAAAATAAGGAAGATTTATCATCTTTAGAGGTTAGTCACACATTAGAACAATTTCTCAATGAAGACAAAAGCAATAATATTTTCGCCTGACACTGTAAGACATGACAAGAATAGAATGAACAGGTCAGCACAGATACCACTAATATCCTCAATTCAGCAGGTACTAGTTGGCAGGAAGTGTGCAATAAAATAAAAGGTAGGGCAGTGCAGCAGTTTGTTCACTGGTAGTTGCACAATAGTTAACAGCTAATTAAAACCACAAACTTGTCATACTACATTCAATCTGAGTAAGCCTCTTATCATGAAATGAAAGTGAAACCTGAGAGAGATGACGCAGTTTCATTTCCCCCTTTGCAGCAGATTAGTTTTAAATTTGCACTGACACTGATGTACTGGGAAACATCTCTCACCTGTGAAGAATTACAGAAAAATACCCAAAATTTTTATCACTGGAGATGCACGTTCATTGATCTAATGAAACACCAGTGATTTATTTTAAATATTATATAAATTATTAGCTGCACGCTTTAAAATCTTTGGCTTCTACAGTTTAGATTCTGCTTGTGTATGAATGAAAGGAATCCGTTAACTGCTCAAATCTGCCAATAAAACTACCCACAGCCTGGCTGCTGCTATTTTTTCCTGACATGGTTACTGGCTCAGTGGCTCACTCTTTTGTTTCTGCTACCTTCTCAGAAACTTGCCTGTCTGCAATCCAAATGTAATAAGCCGCTTTTAAATTGCAGTCACTGTTGAGTGACTAAGTAAATAAAAGGCTACATAAAGACGAGCCCTTTCTTCATGTCAGTTTACAGGAGAAAACGACACTTACATTCATGTGGACTGTCTGTGGAAACCACAAACATTTGTGAGCTTTAACAGTGGATACAGTGCATCCATGCAAAGATTAGGTTCAAAAGCTTCTCAATGAAAGAAGTACCATGTGTACAAAACTTACCAATGACATTTAAAAAAAAAACAAAAAAAAAAACTTAGTTCGAAATAAATTGTGCCATTTAGCACTGGGGTTTCATTCACCTACCTAAAGATACAACAACTTTCCTTTCATTTCTGCATTTTGGGGAGGCAACCAGACGTGAAAAAAGGCCTGATTTCCCATCAAGCTTTCCGTAAATGCTAGCATTTCTAAATATGGTCAAATGATGAGAATTGCCCGAGGCAACACTTACAACGAACAGGACAGATCACTACAAGAGCATCTGTGTTTGCCCAATCTAACCACACACAATAAAAGACATGGAAAGTTTTTCTCCAAAATTACAGTCTTTGAAATGGTAATTAAAAACTACCCACGACATATTCACAGGACAGAGGAAAACATATCTCACTGGTTTACAAGAAAATAGTCTTACACAGAAAAGAACACAACATATTACTGATAACAGTGATTAACTTCAAGTAGTAACTAGTACGTCTGAGTCACTTTGATAAAACTACTTTGTAGAATTTATTCGTTGCATTTTGTGCTATTTTCCTATAGTACCGCTAAAGTGAACAAATATTGCACCGTTCACCAGAATCAATTACAAATCTGATCATTTTCATTCTGTCTCAAGGTGAAAAGATGCCTTTAACAGCTTCAGAAAACAGTATAAAAACTCCTGTCTAACAGCAACCAGATTTGATCGAATCCAGATTTATCTCATTAGACATATGCAACATGTTGTTTATCATTGTTGACCTAACAAACATCACACTGTAGTGGCGACTGAGATTCTAATTAATTTACAAATAATACTTTAAAGAATGGTCAGAACATAATAGCTACAACACAGCATTGCCCAGGGGTCAGGGTCATACCTGGATGGGGGTTGGTTTGGAAAAGCCAACCCGGTCAATATTTTCCATGATCTCTGGATAAAGCTCGAAGGCCTCCAAAAAGGTGCGACAGGGATTGGGAATGGGCCGCTTCTTCCCCTCTTCCTTCAGGTCATCCACAAAGATGTTGTTATTCTCCTTCCTGTGGAAAAATATAACAAAAAACACAAAAACATGGTGGAACTGGCTAAAATGTAGAGTGGTTAGTTCCAAACCGCAATGCCATGCTAGAAAGATAGCTATACAACGAGATTATGCTTCAGAGACCACATTAGTACAAACTATATAGTATTCTAAACACTACATTAAAATCAGACAATACAGTATTTAGCGTGTTGTTTATCGTTCTTTGTTTACAAGTTGGACAGAGAATAGTCATCCAGCGATCAAGGACCAAATTTTTAGTACTAAAAGAAAAAGCACAACTATGAGGGGAAACACATTTAAATTCCAGAAATAATGAACACGTTTAAGAGTGAAAGACTGGTGGATACTGATTAATTAAGGGCTTGCAGATTGAATTTAAGAGGACAATGAACATGGCGTTACAGCAGCCTCCATATCAAATTCTAAATGTTAATTTCTCACGTAATAAATATAAACACTTCAGTGACATAAAAGCAGTCCTAAGGATAAATTATACCTGCTCTGACTCTGTCTCTTTGTCATTGGTAATCCTACTCGTGTCCATTTCTTGCCCTAGCATCCTAGAGCATTCCTGGTGTAGACATTTGTATGTTTTTTTTTCTTTTTGCACATGTTTAAACTACTGTGTGCATTTTTCTATATGCTGCATTTCTCAAGCCACACAGTCTAGAGCTCAATGCCACAGCACAACCAGAATTGGACCACTTCAACTTGTTTGCCGCCATTTTCCTTGTCTTCCCCAAAGACGCACTGATTCTTTCATCCTTATTTTAAGACCATGATGATTGAGAACCACTCAGAAATGCAAGAAGGCTTGTACGTAAATAAAGGATTACAGCCAGACCCGCTGAGATGATGCATAAAAAATAAAGAGGTGGGCAAATGGTGCCACCTACTTGTCTGAGAGAAAAGTGCTGCTTGTACAAATACAAAAAATTACATAAAATTGGAGGGTTTAAGCTTTGGTAGCCTGTAAGTGAAACAAAAAAATGTTTTTAAAGATTTTCTTTTTTCCAAAACACCACAAACATGCATTAGAGCTTAGCAATATATTTTGCATTTATCACAAATCCAAACTAGATTATTTTCCAATACTGATATTTGTGTGTATACAACAAACATATGTAAAATCACATAAAATTACCAAAATGTTACCCAAAACATTTAATGCAATGGATTGTATTCTACTGTTATGTATTACCTAAAACAAAACTATTCATATCTCTTCAGCAAAACCTTACATAAAAAATGTATGGCGCTTTAAATTAAAATTTGCTTCCAATCCTTAATTTGAATGAGAGAAATAAATGAAAAAATATTCAAAAATGTTTTACTGCCCAATTCTAATGCATGTAACGTTGCTTCTTTAAAGTATTCAGACTGTTGCATATGTAATTTTAAATTGATAAAATCTGCATTTAACACTAAATAACCCATAAACGTGAAAACGTGTTTTCAGAAATATTTGCAAATTCATTAAAAAACGAAAACTGAAATGCCCTATTTACAAAAAGTTTTCAGATTCTTAGTTCAGTCCTTTGTAGAAGCTCCTTGGTTAAGTCCCTACAGGTTTTGCACACTTTGATTTGGACAGTTTATCCCAGTGTTTATCACAGATTCTCAACAGTTCTGCAAGACTGCATGTGGAGTATTTTAACTGCCATCTGCTGGTCTCTCCACAGACATTCGGTTTACCTTGGCCCAAGCCAGAGAAGTTTGCAGAGACTTTCTTGGATTTCATGCTTTGGTGCTTTTCCTTACATGCAGTGGAAATTGTGGGACCTTATATTCACAGATGTGTGTATAACTTTGTCTAGTCCTGTCTATTTGCCACAAGGGAATTCCCATGACGGTCAAATAAAGAAAACAGGACAGAAAACTTGGAATGCTAAAAGCAAAGGACTTGAATACTTTTGCAAATTACAGATCTCAGTTTTGATTGTAGACATTGTTTTCATTTTTATGTCATCACTTTGTCATTAGGGGTTATTGAGTGTAGATTACTGTGCAAAAATGACACTTTCATTAAAAAAAAAAAAACACAAAGAGCTGCCAAAACAACTTCATACTAAGGCTGCACATCTACAACAGGTTTCTAAAGGGGTAGGTTACCGTTTTCAAGTTTGCCAAAAACACCTGCAGAAGCAGTCAACAGCTTAAGGCATTTGACTGTAGCTCTACCTCTGAAATAAAACTGGTATCTAGTATATAATACTATTGGGCATTTGCAATAGTACACATTTCGTTACACGCAAAAGGTGACAAAAACATGTTTAAAAAAAGAAAACGGGTAACACTTAAGATTTACCTCCATTCACTGACTTCCTCTGCTGTGAGCATGGACACAATCTCTGCCTCAATGTAAAATTTCTTCTTCAAAGGTGGGAGGTCTGAGAGAAGTTGCAAATATGACAGAGAGAGTTTTAGGTCATGGATGACACCCATTCATTCACCCATGAATCCAACTAAAACCTCTAAGAAGAAAAAAGGGCCACGATTCCCACACATCACTTCTCTGGCTTGTAGTTACCATTCAATTTTAAATCCATTTTGCTACATAGGGGTTAATATCAAACCATATCACTGTTAAAATATTTAACAACTATAATTTATGCCGTACAAAATATGAGGCCTCACCCTTCCACTTGAGTTCTTCATACTTGTCCTTGTTCTCCCGGATGAAGTTCCAGTCTATGGATGGTGGTGCTGAGACAACACTTGCAGCCTGTAACTCTGCAGAAGACCAGACAGAGCCATTTCTTAGTCCATCACCTCCTCTGCCATAGTCTTGTCTTCTACCAGGGCCTGAGAAGCATATAAGCATGCCACAGAAAATGCAGTACAATACAATACAGATTAAAACTTGACCATTAAACTTGTGGCAGATAAGTTTGTTGTCAACTGACTAATCAATGGTTGCAATAGTGGTTTTTAAAGTGTAATTATCACATTTCTGTGTTAATCTTGACATTGATTGCCATCAATCATTGGCATTTGGCATTGTAAATAATATCATAATTCACTAGGGCATTTAAAAATAGATGAATAATTCTCTCAGATATAACACAATTTCTGCCTGAAACCAATTTATAACATTAAATAGGATGGTAAGGTTCCTTTATTGCTGCAAAAGGATTGCTGGCTTGAGACCCGTCTGATTACAGAAATATGCCATTGGTCTCGAGAGAGTCAACTGCATGGAGTTCAATTATAATATCAATGTCAACATTTTTTACAAAAATGTATTTCATACCATGAGAAAATTGAGAGCCGCCATCTGCCACTAGGTCTTCAATCATCTCCTTGGCCTTCTGCTGGGCAGCAGATTGTCCAAAGATGACCACCTCACCTTCATAGTCCCCCTTGTTTATCTAAAAGACAAACAGCGGAGTTACACGGACAGCATATAAACAACATCCTATCTGTGCATCCAAAGCAGGGTGTCTCCTGGCTTAGAATCAGCCTTTGGAGGGTGACTGCACATAACAATAAATATGATCTGCCCCAATAGAGTAAAAGCAATGAGTTTAGGCAATCTTAGTTTTGTTATTGACAATTTTTATTATATTGAGGCTAGTGATTTTCCTTTGGCCCTGGCTAGAATCAGTTCATGTGGGTGCCAAAAATTCCTCCATAGAGAAATAACCACACAAAATGTCCTGACAATTACTATGTTTGGCAAAGGACACGGTGCTGTACCACAGCAACAAAGTTTTTCAATTGCATTTTGTCTTAGCATTATGTAATCACGACTTAACTTGCAGATCAAAAACCAAGATGCTTAACTCTTAAGGTTTTACTGGTATTTTGAAGACTTCATGGTTTCTTAACAGCACTGACTACAGTCAATACTAGATTTTTCTCACTTGTTTACATTAGCCAGCTTAGATAAGGAGACACCAGAAAGAAACAAGCCAGCAGTTTTTAATTAGAAAAACCATGCCTTGTAATATTTTTTCCTCGCACTAGCAACTTATTTGAGGATGTACTGTTCTAGTTCAACATTAGCAAACTTGCCTTGATTCTTGCACCGGTGCTCTCTTCAAGTTCACGGATTTTGGCTCCTCCACGACCTTTTAACATGAATAAGAACATTTGAGTCTGACTAAAATATGTTAACATTGCTGTTTACACGGTGAAAACAAATGTGAGTAGGTCGCACCACTTAGTCATGGACTGAAAAACGGTTTATGTACTTAGCAGCCTGCACTCCACCATGCTAGGTTAACTAGCTATAACTAGCTAATGCTAATAGCAAAGCTAAACGCGATTTAGCTAGCATTGCGACGTCTATGGTGAGGCTAGTCCTGACGAAAGTCATATTTTAACTAAACACATACCTATTATCTTCCCAACTAAAGCATTTTCCACGGTGAAAGTCACAGGCCGGGAAGAGTCGTGGTTTACATCGTCGAAATTCCGTCTTCCTCCAGAACCTCCACGATCGCCTCCGTCTCTCCGACCTTTATACTGGGTTCCCTCGCCCCTATCATTAGCTCTCCCGTCACTAAAAGCTCCAAACCTGCCACAATGTCTCACACCGAAGTATACATTTTGTCTTTGACGGTCATCAAATGGAACTTTACAGTCAGGCGGGGCTGATTTGGAAGCAGGTTTCTCAATAGCGACCCCGTCCTCGTCATACTCATCCTCCCAGTCGGACATTTTAAATTTACCAGTTCGCTCCTTCGCTGACCGCCATCAACTGTCAATTAAGCCCGCGGTGCCTTCATGTCCTTTCTGTAAACGACGACTTCCAGCTAGATTTGGACCTAATTTTAAATAATTTTTACGAATAATGTCGTTTTCTACCTAAGTAAGAGTGAAATTCTAAGTTAAGCATTAAATATGACTGAATGTGAGAAAAATCAACATTTGTTAGACACCATATGCAGTGATAATTACTCACTACTACTTACTAATAGTGTTTTTGCTCACAAACTATTATCATTTGCTTACGCAGGAAAAACTTACACATAGAAGCACATGAAAGCTCATATACAGAATAATTTATGTTTTATAAAGCCCTCAGTTGATTAAAAAATGAAAAAGTGTGCTTTTCTATTTGCTCTTATAGCTCACGAGATACCAACAACATAAATTACAGATGTACAGTGAAGACTCCCGTGGAAAAAACAGGGAGCTCAATACTGCATTATAGATACATGATAAGTGTTGCTACAGATCCCCTCCTCTTTTTAGAAATTCCTGTTTTCTTCACTCTTCTTTCAAACTATCTGTCTTCTCTGTCCAAAATTTTAACTTTTCTGTCTTCAAAGTAGTGTCCCTTATCTTTTAGATGCAGGTTTACTTGCTGAGTTTTCCCCTCCCCATCAGAATTGAAGAACCCTCTTGGGTGACAGAGAAAATCATATAAAAGAAACTGCATTTTCTTTCTTGCGGCTGCAGGTTCTGGCGTTGTTCAGCAAAATGTGCTCGTTTCTGAAGCTCTTCAAAGTAGCTTTCATCCCTATAGCCTGCACAAGAGCTTCAACTAAATCTACAGCTAAACCTAAATCATGCACACTTTAATAAAAACATGCAGAGATTTTTCACTTACAAATAATGTGAATTGATTCACAAAAAAAGACAAAAGAAACGAAACATTTTAGTTAATCCGTACTTTATTAATGAATAATAAAATTATTTTTACATTTCTCATCCAGAGAACATAATGTGCACTTTAATAAATTAATTCCAAAGTAATAATAATGTTAACATTATCAAGCTTTAAGGCCAGTTGTGTAATAAATTACTGTTCAAGCAGTAGAGAAATGGTATTATTAGCCATCAAAGCCATTATAAAGTCTGTGGCTAAAGCTACATGACCTAAATGAACTGGATGCCCAACCCAAAATGAACAGTTTTACTTCAACTATACAGTATGTTATAGGCTGTAGGCAAATGAGGCCTTTATAGCTCTGTGAAGGAAAAAAATAAAAGGCTTTTCATACGCAAGAAAGGCACCCTTAAGCAATTTACAGATTGCAATAATGAGCATGTTTTATGGGAGGGATAATCCATTTCATTCCCCAACTGGCTGGGAGTTCGTGGGCTTTTATGTTTACTTAGTATGTGTTTGATGTCTTGCTCCAAAGTAACAGACAGTTTTGGTTGGCCTCTTTTCACATGTAGCAAAACTCAAAAACTACAACAAATCTATTCCAATATTAAGCATTAAACTACCATGTCACATTTTCAGGCTCCTCAAACTCACCGGAAACCACTGTGCTTTCATGACGATAATATATTTAATCATAGCAGAACAACTCCTGCATGGGCTAAAGAATATTTTTAAAGATCAATCTACTAGTGTTAACAGCTGTCATTTGTTAGAGGATAATATTTGTTATAATCACCTACAGAGTGTTAATTTTCTAAGCACTTATTCACCAGGGAGACTAACTGAAAACAATAGTGATGAATAAGGGACGTCATTAGCACATTAGGATACATTTTTAAGACTGCTGCGACTGCATACAAAACAAATTTGCTGACAAAAATGAAGACGGCTGACACAGTTTTGTGCATAATTCTCATGTAAGAGCAGTCCCCATTTACAAGCAGGATAGCAATGAAAACAGTGGCAGTTAAGACACGTGCAGCACAAACATTTTTCAAAAGCCTTTCCGTGAAAACATCTGAATTAGCTCCGAACAATTAATCAGAATTTGAAATAATGCATTTAGCAGATTAGAAAGACAGAAATTTAGGATATGTTTAGTCTGACTCAGGGTTTAAACTGGCCTGTAAATGGTTTTACAAATTCATGTATGAGAGTCATGCTTTTGATGGTATCTCATGCTCTAATGCCCCATCATGTTTTCAATCGATCAAACAGTGAATACCAAACTGATGCTTGACTTTAAAATATATATAGATTGCAAATGAAATTGCAATATCTGTCCAAAAAAATAACAATTCAGCCCTAATCTGAAAATGGAAAAAACTATATTTAAGTGTGGATTGTAATTCGGATTGAGGTGAATGAAAAGGAAGTGCATGCACATTCACAATCCTGGTAAATTATGAATGGTCTTTTGGAGGGCTGCAGGAAATATAAAAGGGCCACATTTAATCTCAGTCCCACATGAGATTTTTATTTGTTTCCTCTTAAAATTTGCTTTACAGCGTCGCTCTAAATTAGAGCATCAGCTGGATGCCCAAAATGCAGAAGCAGGGAGGATTGTATTGAGATTATTCTCTCCTGTTTTATTATGTGAATATATTAAATGCTAACCTTTTTTTAGCACATGTGGATAAAGTAACAACATGCACACTGGATCAACAACAGTGCATGTGCAGTATATGATTGTTATGGGCTCCTCAGGTGAATGTGATATACACCAATCAGCCACAACATTCTGACCACTGACAGGTGAAGTGAATAACATTGATCATATTGGTACTATGTGGTGTTCTAAAGGAAAACCTTTGATTTTGCCATCTGTGTTGATGAGACTTAGACACCCAAATAAACATTGTCCCACAACAAGCACACTCCCTCATGCAAATGGAAATCCCAAATGTCACTGGTCTACCCCCGCAGGAAAATGCACCCCACCACATGGAAACAACATCAAACAATCAGGAACATGTTGAGGAACATGACAATGGTCCAACATGTTGATTTGACCTCCAAACTTCCTACACTCCATTCTGATCAAGCATCAACAGGATGCAGTGGAACAAGTTTGATTGACAGAGGCTCCACTGCACAAGCCAGAGTACCCAAAGGATCCAGTGCCAACGTCCTGGTTCCAGACCCCATAGGACACCCTAAGAGGTCCTCTTGTCCATGCCCAATGGTTCAGAGCATTTTTGAGCATACAAGGGGGACCAACACAATATTAAAGTGGTCATAATGTTATGCCTGATTGGTGTAAATGATATCTGTGGATTGCACATTTTGCTCTGCAACAGCGCACTTAAGTTTTGTTGTTCCAGACTGAATGGAGGGAATAATGTCAGTCCAGCAGCCTATAATCATTATTGATGCACATGGTGCAACCAGCACCCAGTAAAAGATAAGGGTTTGTCAAAAATATTCAAAAACAATAACATTAAATGGCCTTTAAATTCTGTATGCTTGTTAGAAAATTTTATATTAAGTGAGTTATCCATACAACTGGCCCTACAGGTTTTAACTACTATCAAATTAGTTCAAATTAGAATATAATATTGTTGATTTTGTTTGTACCTCTTCATTAAAGGTTTGGAGGAAACATTTTTTCAACATGCAGAAGGACATCCAGGCCACCAGCAGCTGCTCTTGTCTGCTTCGACATGCAGCTTCTCATGCTTGGCAGAGGAAGCCCACTTTATGCTGCAATTCAGCTTTCAGACAACTACCTCACCAGGCTACTGTCCAAAAACCAAGCATGAGGTGTTCCAGCACTTGTCTTAAGGGACTGCTGATGGGCCATTTTTTCCATTAGGTTGGCTGCATCCAAATTTACTGACAATTTGCTGACAGATGAAACTAAGCAACCATATCAGCATAAACTAACATCTCTGCAGTGAAATGAACAGAATGACACGTCTGTGGTCTGAATACATACTGAGGGTTTCGACCTTTAACTCACACCATGTCTCACTCCTTAGTATCCCTATCATTCCTGTGTTTTTGGGAACCGTCCATGCAGTGATATGTATGAAAGCAAAAGTAAAAAGGTGACATTTTACATTGCCAAAGAAAGACACTGAATAAGTGGAGTGAGGGACTCTCCTCTTCCAAGAAAGTCTCTGAATACAAGCACTTGTATGAAAAATAAGTCTTTAGTCAGTCTCAGCTCTTTGTCAGGTTGGCTTTTCTTAGTGGTGGTTGTGGTTAATGGTTGTGTGTGTTTGTGTGTATGACGGAGTTGTACATGTGTGCTTGTGGCAGAAAGAAGTTGATTTGCAGTGGCTTGATGAGGCTTATCAACGTTTTTGACTTTTGGGAGTTGCATCTAGTCGCAGCTATGAGAGAACTTCACAATATTTTCTTCTGTTTCCTTTAATGAGTCCAAATTCAGTTCTTTGGTTTGAGTCCAGACTCCGCGAAAATGTCTGCAATTTTCTTTGAAAAGAAAGTTGTGATGCGATGAACCGAATTATCTGATTTGCATTTACACTCTGATGTCTGGTCGGCAGGAGTCAGACTGCAGGCTCAAAAATCAACTCTGTGTCCCTTCTTTCTTCTTCATTTCAAATAAAGCTCTTTTTTCTACCATCATGTTTTTTTTGCACTGTATAATACTGAATATGAAAAGTGTGACCCTTTTTGTATAAAGTCAGTAAAATTGTCTTTTCTCCTTCAAAGCTAGTTTTCTTCTCTGTGTGTTGTTGTAGATTTTGTCTTTCATGAATAGGGCCACTTGCATGAATATTTATACATTCTTTTGTTCTACAGGCTGCAGTCATTTTATTAGCCTATGGGAATATAGTATAATAAAATGTGTATGCAACTGGACGTAATCATGTCAGACAAAATATCAAAACATTGTTTGTCCATATACAAAGTATGTAATTGTAAAATTTGCAACATAATCCGTGTGGTGCCTTGTAAAAAATACTTTAAAAAGTGGATTCGCCCACCGTAGTGTGTACAGACAGTATGTGAATCAGTGTGTGTGGTTATGCCAGCTGTATGTGTGAGGACTGACTGAGGAACTCTGAGTTTCCCTTCGGGTGCAGCACGGCCTCCTCCACAGTCTGTAAAAGGTCCGAGGGACTGCTGCCGGGTCCCGGGGACAAGAAGTTGAAATGTTCTGCTGTCGGCTCATTAATGAAGAGTTCTGTTCCATCCCAGTTGCTGAGGTGACCGTGGGCGTTTCCACGATCGCTACCGTTGCTGCTGCTGCTGTTGTTGAGTGCAGAGGACAGACCCGGGGCACGGTTGGTCAAAGGCTGGCTGAGATTATTCGCCGAGAGGGATTTCCCCAGACTGCCTTCCCAGTCTGAAGGCCTCCCCTCTGGGCTGGATGAGAGCAGCAGCAGGGGGTTCACCTCGAGGCTCATGTGCCTCCTCCAGACCCCCTCAGGTTTCAAGCCGGGCTTCTCCCGCAGCTGCACCCTTCCCTGGACAGAGCCTGCCTCGCTGTCTCCCTTCTGGTCCACGCTGCATCCCACAATGACAGCGGGGCCCAGGCTGCCCTCACCCGGCACCACCTCATCTGTCAAATCATCCGGGACAGGTTCAGGAGGGCATCGGAGGTGAGATGGGTGCACCATGGGGGGCAGCTGGAGGGTGAAACTCCCTGCAGAGGGAGGCGGAGGCGGCAGGTCGGGGAAGTGTGCTTTTTTGGAGTTACTATTAGGGGTGACCAGGGTGGGGTAGGGGCTGTCGGGGGGCAGCAGGGGCGACGGGGAGAGTGAGGCCGTAGATGGCGGGTAGGATGGAGGCGCCGAGTCTGGAGGACCATCATCGTCGGCGGGTGCCAGGATGAGCCGCAGGCCTCTCGGGTTGGCGTTGAGAGAGCGGTGCATGCCGGTATTGTTGTCTCCTCCGCCTCCACCGGGATCTCCACACTGTGGGGAGGGGAGATCCCTGCCGATGATGGTGGTCGGGTAGCTGGAGTTGTGGTGTTGATGGTTGTCCAGCTCAAACAGGGGCAGGGAGGAGAGGGTGAGCGCCGACGAGCCTTTCTGCAGGACTTGACGGTAAACGTCCAGCAAAGAGTCCAACTTTGACTCAATGGAAGTTACCTGAAAAGAGTGAGACCATTGAAAGAGGTGAAGAGAGGCTTCCTGTGATGCTGAGAGTTTTCTAACGCAGCTTTCTCAGTACTTGGCAAAGCAAATCCTGAGTCACTGGTTTTGGTTAACAGCCCAAATCAGCTCCTTCCAGATACATCATCAACATTATTAGGTAATAAAATTGTGTAAATGCATTTCGACAGAGTTGTGCTGACAGAGTTTTTCCTTTCTCTTATGTTTTTCATGAACACACCTGTCTCTCCACTTTACATACACGTCCCAGCATGCTCATGCCCTCCAGAGAGTCTCCATCTGGGTGCAGTTTGTCCCTCATTTTCTTATCCACGGGAATCTGGCCTTTTCCCAGAATCTGATCCACCCTGATATGCACACACACATACCGATGTTATTACATTGGAAAAATAATGACGTTGTAACATAAGTAGACGTCCGAGCTTCGTTTCAGGTTATCCCAAGTCAGAAAACAAAACCTAAAGCAGCAGCAGGAGTTAGTAAAACAGACACATGGCTTGGGTTTATCAATGCGGTGATATAAAATACTGTATCTCCAAAAATATCAGTAATAAAGGATCAATACCTTTACAGTCTGTAGACTGCATGGGTTTCAAAACATCTCAAACATGAAAACCAACATGCACCAGGAGAACTAACATTTTCTGCAAATCATACTCAAAGGAAATAAAACCACAGGTCATTCATGAGCTCTACGTGTCAGAATTGGGCTCATAAATACAGTATAGCATACACAAACATTCTTGTGCATACAAAAAAACCAATAGATATGTTATTGGGTGTGTGCATCATCGCTTACTCGTTTCACAAACTTCACTTTCCATTTCAACGAGGTAAAAAATAGGAGACTAAGAATGCTTTGAGACATGCCACATGCAGGGCTGCTTTCAAAACTAAACAATTACATAAGATTATTTGTTCTTTGGCATGAAAATTATGTTGATTGGCGCCACTATTTTGCACATCCTGCACATATCTGGTGTAACACTACATGAATAAATCAGAAAAACACCTCCAAACATTCACAAGTTAGCCACATTCACACACAATTAAGTTTCCTCTCTTCGATGCAAGGAGTAAGGATGAAGTATGGAACTACAGATGAGACCTAATGTGGCTTCTGTGCATTTTCTGCTCATGTAAGTCAAAATGATTCTACAATGTATGTGTGAAACGGGGTTAATTAAAACCTTAAAACCATGTGGGTGGAGTTTAACACATCAAAATAATCATGTTTTGGGTAGAAAGTGTGAACTGCAATGCTATTTGATATGCACAATCAAATTTCCCCAGTAGTCACGGCATGTCCTAGTGTAAACTCCAACCATCTGGTTCTGTCAGAAAGTTAATTAAAATGCAGATAATTTGCATCTGTCTGCAGTCAGACACTTCCGGGGACTGCAGGGAAACTAATGTTCACCAAAGCAGTGACTAATGGGATTCTACTCCACACTAAACTGAAATCAAGTGAAATATAAAAGCAACCCTGAGTCAGAGAGCTTCTTCCTGTTGTTGCTGTAATAATAGTGCAGGGCAGGAGAGGACATGTTCCTGGATCGGCTACTTAGGCTGGGACCAGAGCCCGATGCACTGGTCGTTCTGGAGGAAGGAGAGAGATCGGGTCAGATACAACTTTCTCTCAGTCACACACACACACACACTGAAGTTTGAAGCACAGATGCACAGATGATCAGATCAGTCACTGATAGCAAGTAACAAAAGCATATAGATACACAGAGAGGAAGGATAAGATGGAAAAAGCCAGATTAAATGGATTTTTGAAGACCAATTTGATGGTAATATCTGTCAGTGACTGCCAATGATTTGCCAATTAAATTATTCAATCAAATGACACAAAATTTAAGCATCGGTTTTGGACTTTTTTCTCACTTGTCATGATCTTAAAGACACTTTCCTGCTGTTTCTGTCGCCCACAGAGACTAAAACTGTCAAAATATCCCCTTTAAAGATGACTGACATAACAGAAATCTAGTTGAAATCTAAATGAGACACAGTAGGTGTCAAGTGCTGCACTCTGGTCTGTGTGTATCTACAGCTTTTGCCATGAAACACACTTCACACCAGCACTCACAAAATACAGAAAACCAGCACTATGCTATTCTCACGTACACTACTTCTATCATTCAGCTTTAAAAGACACTAGATGAAAGCCAATATCAAGAGCTGGAAGCAGATTTGTCTCAAAAATTACTTGTAAATGTGAAAATCCCAATCTGTAACTGCATTTTAGTACCCCCTAGTGACATAATCAATGCAAATGTGCCTGTAATTTAAGTGCCATATGTGATCACATGTGATGCAAACACATAAGTAAGGGTAAGTTTAAAAAAATCTATTATATTGTACTATAAAAGCTGGCAAAAGCTTGAAAATAAAAACATAATACTCATAAATGAATGAAATCTTCTTGGTATGGACAAATTCCAGACTGGGGCTTTTTCAAAAGGCATTGAGTAGCTCTTGTTATGTCTACAGTCATCTACATCTCCAACTAATTGAGGTCCTCAAGTTGCTCAAACAGGATTATCACACATTTTCTAGTGAATAAAAGCAAAATGTGTGCATTTAAAAGCCTCTCATTGCTTTACTATATATAAAAATGTCCACATAATTCAGGTAAAAAAAGTCAAAATAGCTAATTAAAAACAGGTTTCTCCAACCAGCTTTCTTTGTACTAAGTTATATTAGGATCACAAACAAATTCCACATCATTATCCAATGTTTGAGCTCCTAAATGACCTCTGCAGTGGTGTTGAAGCATGTTTCGATTAATAAATGATTCATCAAAGCTGATATTAAAGCTACACCTGGGCCAACCACTAGATCCTCTGTGAAGACAAATTTGGCTTACATTTCAAGGGAAATTTGATTTTTAAATTTGACTACAAAATGCCAGACATCTGTGATTGCATGCTGTTGGACCCAGCTATGATGGTTTGGTTAGTGGGGAAGCAAACGGCGGGAGGACGAGGACGGGGCAGCTCTAACCCCAGTGCAGACTGTTTCCTCCGGGCCTGGCTGTAATATAAATGCAGGGAGGGAGAGGAAAAGGTCTTGGCACGGCTGCTCAAAGGCCTCGGAGGGGGACCCACTACAGTGTCTAGTCTGGGAGAGAGAGGGGACACATGTACATACACACACTCTGCATAAGAAAGACGGCGATCATAGTGAAAGTTTCTGTTTAAAAGGGTTTTCTGTGAAGTGATTTATAACCTCTAGAGCCGACAGGAAGTGCAGGAACATCTGCGGCAGCAAGAGTACACGAGTTGTCACATGTTTATACAGCACGGGCAATGAAATGTAAAGAAATGATAAAAAACATTACGTAAAAATAGACAGAAAGTCATAAATAATGAGAAGGAAGGAGACTGTGGAACTAAAGCGCAGTTCACATTGTGCATGAGTTGCAGTCATGTGTGTGTGTTCTATCTGAATGGGCAAACGTCTTTGAGGATACTTCAAAAAGTTCTCAGCCTCACCAGAAAACGTCACATATGTTTCAGTGTAGCCTCCTTTTCCTCAGTATTATTAACAGTATTACCTTTTACTGTTCTATTCTAGCCTTATTTTAGCTTACTTGTTTAATCACAGTCATATACTATACTTGCATCTTATTGCTTTCTATTTTTAGGCCCTGCATTCCATTTTCCTTTGGGATTAATTAAGTTTTATCTCATCTTAAACTTCAGTGCACTTGGTCTACTGATATTCAACATCTTGAGCCTCCAGATTCTCCTCTGCAGCATGGATGGTTTTATTATCACTGTCCCAAAACAAGGAAGCCATCACGTTGGCGAAAAATGCCACTTGCTTGAATGTTTTGGTGTGTTTCCATTGTTTGCTTTGGTTCTTTCATTCGGGATCCAAGCGGTGGATTCATGTGTCATCCTGAGTCACAAGTCCGCAGAGGAATTTGGCTGGATCGGCCCGAAAGCGAGCCAAAACCGTCCTCGAAATTTCCATTCTCCTCAACTTCTAATGAGTAAATGACGGCAAACGTTTGAGTTTTTGTGCACAATTATATAAGGCTTTGTAGTTTTCACTTATACCCCAAAAATGGAGTTGCACCTCTTATTTCCAGCTGAGGGGCAGAATCTTATGAGCCACCCATGTATATGTTATATATGTTTATATGTGCCAGTGTGCTGTAGCTTAGGTTTAGACTCTTGCAATCAGTAAAAATGGTCACCATGAAGATAAAAGGTGAAAGTTTGGTAAAAGAACGCTTCAAAATGTAGAAAAAAAGACTTCTAAAGCAGGAGCATGGAGATTTTGTCAATTTAATCATGGTATGTGGTAAATATGCGCTTCCTCACCTGGTCTGAAGGCTCTTGATGCGACACAGCATGTCCAGGTGTCCTGCAGAGTACTGCTCTATGACGTCCTTCACATCATATGGACGCAAAGTCTCCTTAAACTTCTTCTTTGCTACGTGGAACTTCATGATCCTGCACAAAATACAAGCAAAGAAAGTTATAAGGTGAGTGGAAACTAAGAGTGTAATTACCCCAAATAGCCATTAGATGGAAGCAGCAGCTTTGAGAAGACCCACAGGAGGCTCCTCGATCATTCCACTTGTTCATCTTTATTTTTTGAGTGAAATAAAGATAACATAAACTCTCAGGAGTATCTAATGGGAATCCAATGTTTCCTGCTTCTCTTGTCGAATCCTCTGAAACCTTAGTGCAATCTTCCACCTCTCCTCTACGAATGAAGCGGAGCCACTGCTGGGTGAATAATATTGATGCAGGTAAGGAGATCTGTGCTCTCGGTTCATTTGGACTCCCCGGCGGCTCCTGCTCGCTTCCAGTTGCCTGTTTTTCTCACTGTCTGAATGGAAACAACGGTGACAGATGACCCTCTGTAATAACAGTCGTGGCATGGGGAGGGGGGCGTCCAGCCTTCAACCTGACACCCTGGGAAAGCCCTGGGCTCCGGCTGCCCATGGAGGCGGCCTGCTGGGTGGGTGGGCAGGCTGGCCGAGGGTGGGTGGGAGTGGGACGGTGGAGCTTCATCTTTGGATGTAAAACCTTTGTTAAACTGCAAATCTGATAAAATTCTACAACAACTGAAGCAATAACTGACTGGATAGTGTTACTAATCAATCATTCAAATGGGAACACTATTAAAAAAGCTCATCTGAGTGGATTCTGAAAAGATTCTACTACAAAATGTTACTTAACCCTTCTTCATTAAAATAATAAAACCTGGCACATACACCAATCAGGCATAACATTATGACCACATGTCGAAGATTGTGTTGGTCCCCCTTATGTGTTAAAAAAAAATGCTCTAAACCATTGAGTGTGGACAAGAGGACCTCTCAGGGTGTCCTATGGGGTCTGGAATCAGGACGTTGGCACTGGATCCTTTGGGTACTCTGGCTTGTGCAGTGGGGCCTCTGTCAGTCAAACTTGTTCCACTGCATCCTGTTGATGCTTGATCACAATGGGTTGTAGGAAGTTTGGAGGTCAAATCAACATGTTGGGCCATTGTCATGTTCCTCAACATGTTCCTGATTGTTGGATGTTGTTTCCATGTGGTGGGGTGCATTTTCCTGCAGGGGTAGGCCAGTGACATTTGGGATTTCCATTTCCATGAGGGAGTGTGTTTGTTGTGGGACAATGTTTATTTGGGTGTCTAAGTCCATCAGAACACCACAGAGTACCAATATGATCAGTGTTATTCACTTCACCTGTCAGTGGTCATAATGCTGTGGCTGATCGGTGTATATTTTAGTTTGCATAAAATTTAACTAAACCCTGTAACTGACCTAAATAGAAAAAGACTCAGCTAAAGCACCCCTACAGTTGATTCCAGTGCATGACATTACTGAGGATAGTCAAAAACAGAAATATATTAAAAGTGAAGAAACGTATGGATTAGTGACAAACGTGCCAAAACATATCACCATCGATTCACTGTAATCGTGCAGATGGTACAGCTCATTTACAGAAAGAGACTTTTGTGAGCCATATGGGCCACATGAGTCTGAGCTGAGAATTTTTTATTTTTAATCTCTTTAACAGTTTTGCACATACAGCGGGGAAAATAAGTATTGAACACGTCAACATTTCTCTCAAAAAACATATTTCTAATCGAGCTATTGACATGAAATTTTCACCAGATGTCGGCATCAACCCAAGTAATGCACACATACAAAGAAATCCAAACATTTATGTCCATAAATTAAGTTATGTGTAATAAAGTGAAATGGCACAGGGAATAAGTATTGAACACGCGTACTGAAATTTATTTAATACTTAGTGCAAAAACCTTTGTTGGTGATTACAGCCTCAAGACGCCTCCTGTATGGAGAAACCAGTCGAATACATTGCTCAGGTGTGATTTTGGCCCATTCATCCACACAAACTGCCTTCAAATCTTCAAGGTTCCGGGGGTCTCTTCTGTGAACCCGGATCTTCAGTTCTTTCCAAAGATTTTCAATTGGATTCAAGTCTGGTGATTGACTGGGCCATTCTAGCAGCTTTATTTTCTTTTTCTTCAACCAGTTGAGTGTTACCTTGGCTGTGTGCTTGGGATCGTTGTCTTGCTGAAAGATCCACCCTCTTTTCATCTTCAGCAGCCTGGCAGATGACAGCAGATTCTGATCAAGAATGTCTCGATACTTTTCTCCAGTCATTATTCCTTCAATGATATGAAGTCTACCAGTACCACATGCTGAAAAACAGCCCCACGCCATGATGCTCCCACCTCCAAACTTGACTGTTGGTATGGTGTTTTGGGGGTGATGTGCAGTGCCATTTTTCCTCCAAACATGTTGTGTCTTATGACATCCGAAGAGTTCAATTTTGGTCTCATCTGACCAGAGTATGTTCTCCCAGAATGTCATGGGTTTATCCAAATGTTGTGTCGCAAACTCCAAACGAGCTTCAACATGCTTCCTCTTCAAAAATGGAGTCTTGCGTGGTGTGCGTGCATGGAGGCCATGGCGGTTGAGTGCATTACTTATTGTTTTCTTTGAAACAACGGTACCTGCTGATTCCAGGTCTTTCTGAAGCTCTCCACGAGTGGTCCTGGGCTGTTGGAGAACCCTTCTGATGATTGTTTTGACTCCTCTGTCTGAAATCTTGCGAGGAGCACCTGGCCGTGGCTGGTTTATGGTAGTGCCGTGTTCTTTCCACTTCCGGATGATGGCCCCAATGGTACTCACTGGAACTTTCAGAAGTTTAGAAATGCGCCTGTAACCAATGCCTTCAGTGTGTTTTGCAACAATAAGGCTGCGTAGGTCTTTGGACAGCTCTTTGCTTTTACCCATCATGCAATGCTTCTTGTCTAACACCTTGCTGGTGAGAAACCTTTTTAAAAGGCATTAATCAGGACTAAACCAGCTGATATTACTTTGCACTAATAGGGGACAGGTTAACCTTCTAAATACTGACAAACTCCAGCTGCTTTCTTGGCTTTCCAGACCTTTTTACCCCTCCTTTTCTTCATGTGTTCAATACTTATTCCCTGTGCCATTTCACTTTATTACACATAACTTAATTTATGGACATAAATGTTTGGATTTCTTTGTATGTGTGCATTACTTGGGTTGATGCCGACATCTGGTGAAAATTTCATGTCAATAGCTCGATTAGAAATATGTTTTTTGAGAGAAATGTTGACGTGTTCAATACTTATTTTCCCCGCTGTATGCTCATGGTTGGACGGCACAAAGAGGAAGAGAAAGCGATTAAATCAGGGTGACTAACAGAGGAAGAAACGTTTAACTTAATTAGCAGCAACATTAACAGCTAACAGCATTAATTGGGGGATGATTAAAAGATGCCACACTGCAAATCTTGAACTTGGCTCCCGTGTTAGATTAAAATTTCAGATCTTTTATTTGCGAGTGGAAACAGGCTTTTACGCCAATGACTCATTTTCTTTTAATTATCAAACAGACACAGTTCTGTGCTGTTCACAGATGAATGTAAGCAGCTTCACTGGTTGTGAAATATTGATTTGATGGATGGTGACGAGGAGAAAACAGGAAATCTTGCACGATAATGTGACATCTGTCTTATTACATCGTGGAAATTGTCAAATTTAAAGCTTTTCCTTTGGTATTTTTGCCTCTTTAAGATAGCAACAGTGAAGAAAAGATAGAAAATATGGATAAATAGAATAAAGGTAAGATTTTAGGCAGAGAACTGCTAAATTGACATATAAAATTAAGATAATTAATTTGAAAATTATAGCAACTACGCAGCAACTGTGATGAAACACTGGTGCATACATACAAATACATTATTTTGATAAAAATCATGCTTCCTATAAAGTGCAAAAAGTTAAAAATGTCAGAATTAAGATTTCAAATGAGAGTTTCAGCAAGTGAAGTCTGTTTAAAGATCTCTAAAAATGTAATATATCTACCTGGATACAGAACGATATACATGTATACCATTCATATATCTAGAATCTAGAAGGAATAAACAACATAGACACATTTTAGAGTGGACTTTTAGAAAGAACCCTACTGCTACATGTTTTAAAACATAAAATATGGACATTCTAGATTATTAATGATGATTTTCTAAGGCGTCCCATACAACGAACCAGTCTATTTTCCCACCAACTGCAATTTCTTATGCAAAATCCTTCTTTTCCAAGGGTCGAAAATAGACGATTTCACAATGAAAAAAAAAATATGGCGAGGGTGAGAAGAAGCGCTGGACTGAGAGAATCACTCGGCGCCAGTTGGATAAACACTTGCTCACAGGGTGCCGGTGCCGGTGCAGAGTCTGCCGAAACGCAAGCACACATACACACTCATTCATCCACGCACAAAAACAAAACACTCCGTCCAGGACTGCATGAAAAACTCCCCTCAGGCGAAACCCTTGGAACCCAGCAGTGGGTCATATAGATAAAGAGAGAAAGATGTTGCAGAAAGAGAAGAAAACACGGAGGATCGGTTTGAAAAGCATCACTGGAGGGACCTGAGCACCACGTGAACCTCAGGAGTCATGAATGAATGTATGTTTTCTCATCTAGTGTTGCATGTATAGTGGAGTGAATCAAGGCAGGTGGCGTGTTGTCTTTTTGTGTTATTTTATGGGTTCGGTTTGCTCTATTGAGGCACTACAGCTATGCACGCTTCTGTTAAACGCTGCTACTTCCACACGTTTCATCATTCGAGGCCAGCACACCGACCCATTCATGGTCTCTCCTGATCAATACAAACAGAGATACACATCATAAACAGCCTCTGAAGAAAGATGCAGGTCCCGACCGATCAATGGGGACCCAGCTTCAGCAGCTCAACTTCAAAAGACTACAACATTGAAAAGGTTGTACGATCAACAGTAAGCCGGTCGTAAATAAATAAAGAAATAAATAAGGAGGCAGTTCAGCCACATCCCCGATCGACAGGTAACTCTTGACTTCAGTGAGCTGTCGGCGGGGTTTCAAAATCAATGAGCGCCGGTGAGAAGAGAAGTCCTGAGAGAGGAGATAATTATGCGATCGATAAGACGCCCTTTCTACGTTCCATTAAGCCGCAAAATATGTAGAAACAGATAACAGCAGCGATCAGAAGGACTTAAATGGCATAAATGATTAACCTGAATCTCCTCCTTGACTTCAATACATCATCATCGTTTCAGCACGGTGCAGTCACTCAGAAAATGGAAAATTAATATATGAATATATCATTAAATAGTTTGATATTTGGGGAAATATGCTTTCTTGTACTCTTGCTGAGAATGAGAACTTTAGGAAAATGAGTTCTAACGGCTACACAATGAATATGAATGATCTTACTCTGCTTAAAGGTAACTGATAATCTTAGGATATTATATTTAATCTGCTCAAATGAAAGTGTGAAAATGACCTTTTGTGGTTTTATCATTATGGTTATGTTATGCACCAGACTAGATTTCATGGAGTCGCTGGTCCTTAATGAGACATTTCTGTTTAATGGCTGTTTTCTTCTGTTTATCTGTGAACGACATGCAGATTAATCCTTTTTTCCCTTGTGATTTTACTACATATCATCTGTAATTTAACAAAACAGGAAAGACCTGTAAAATAGCAGTCTAAGAAATTACTTTTTCAGTCTTAAATATACTTATTTTTTCTTTCAAATCACAGCAAATATCTGTGAAATAATGATATTTTTGCTGATTGAAATAGTGTAAAGAAAAGGTATGTAGTTTTATGGCTAATCATTGTATAAGAACCATTTATAAAAATAGAAATTACTGGTGAGGAAATTATTCACATTTTTGGCCTGTTGTTTGTCTTTTAGGGTTAACATGTGAATTAAAACTTTTTTTCTGGGATTTTTGCTGGTTGTTATCTGTAATTTAATATAACTGAGAAATCTGTAAAATGACAGTAATTTAAAACGTACATACGTAGCTTACCACCATCGAGTATGGAGTGAATGAATAAGGCAATGTAAAGGGTCTTTGAGTGCCTTTAAGCGCCATATAAAACCAATGTATTATTATTGTTATTATTATTATTATTATTTTTTTTTTTTTTAAACAGTTAAAACAGCTATAAAAGCTTGAATTTTACAGTTTTGTCTATTAAATAAAAAAGGAAATGTTTATGAAATTACAATAAATATGTGAATGTACTTTAACTGTAAAAAAAAATATGGTAATTCAGAGTTATAAGCCTTTAATATTATTTTACAGTAGACATGTAAATATTCTTTGTGATTTTTGTGTATTTCAAAAATACAGAAAAACACTGGTAACTAAAATGAACATTTCCATAAGTTACAGATATATAACAAGAGTTTTTACAGTGTAAACCAAGCTCAGCTAACCGACCTCTGGCAGCAGCTTCATATAAACCACAAAACCATAGATTTTGGGCTCAGACTTGTCAATTAATGGCCAAAAAAAGGCAAATATTTTCCAAAATTTTAAACAACAAATGAAATCATGAGCTGTATAAACTCAGATCTGACTGGTTTGTGGTTGTCACAGGGCTGGACCTTATTTAACTGAAGAAGATAATACACTAGCTGCAAGGTAAAAGCTGTACTTTGAGGTGCAAACTGCAGATGTGACTTCCCCATCTGTGTTACAGTATTCAATCATTTACAGATTGTGACAAAAACAGTGAAACTTTCCCCATTTTCTCATTTGATAAAAATGTGGTTAAAATATGGTTAACTCTTCAGTTGTGAATTATTGGTCCTTAAAGGTTTCATGTACTTTGGTGATTTAAAGATGCTTTGGACACCAGCATTAGCTCACCTGACAGCTCTGATGACAGCTTTGAGGGCGGCCGATAGATCCTCCACCGTAACGTCACAATGGCAGCCTCTCTCATCGAAGGAATCCTCCGTCGTCATGCCTGCGTCCACTGAGAGAGACAGAGCGTTGCTTCATCAATAAATGTAGCGCCGTGGAAAATCGTTTCCAGTCTTAAAACCTATAAAACATCTCTCTGCATCGCGGCTCTTGACTGGAGTCTCCAAGAACGTTTCAAACCGATACTATTTTGGCTCTTAGGAGGCGAAAATTTATGTTCCGCTTGGACGGGATCTTTAGGACTGGGCAGCGTTTTGCCAGCTCAGCTATGTAAGGTGAGAGAAGTGGGTATATATATCCTGAATACTGCCAATAATTACGAGAGTGGGAGATAGGGACAGAAATAAAGGGAAAGAGCAAGAGAGAGGCACAGAGAGAAATGATTTAGTGCATATTAAAGGTTATAAAATCAGCTCAAACAAATGATACGAGGGAATAGGAGGAGAAGCAGAGGTGCTGTTTAAAAAGTCAGCAATTTAATCTGCTTTGGTAGGATAGAAATTACAGGGAACTGTTAGGAAACACTGGTGCAGACATAGATGTACACTATTTCAGGTCATAATACATTCATGCTTCCTTTAAAGTGCAAAAACGTTAAAACTGAGATTTCAAATGAGGGTTCAAATGAGGTAAGTCTGTTAAGAGATCTCTAAAAATATAATATATCCAACTAAATAAGAGAAACAAATGCATAACAGTCATATATCCGTGGATGTCTCTGGATCTGGAGCTCCACGTCCCTGATCTGCAGCCAGGACGCCACCTGCTGTCCTGCCATCCACACCCCATCCTCTCCTGCTATCCCTCCCCCCTCATCCCCACTCCCAACCCAACTGGTCGAGGCAGATGGCCGCCCTCCCTGAGCCTGGTTCTGTCAGAGGTTGTCTTTCCCCCTCCTTATCCTGGGGTGTATTTTTTTTTTGGTTCCTTCCCACCGTCGCTGACTGCCTGCTCAAAGGGAATCCAAAAGCAACTTTGGATTGTTGGGTTTTGTGTTTTCTGTTGTTTCTGCTATGTAAAGTGCTATATGATGACATGTGCTGTAAATATAGGTTATACAAATAAAATTGAACTGAATTTAATATATCTCAAGGGAAAAACAATGTAGATAAATTTTAGAGAACATAATTTTAAAAAGAACCATCGTTTACCCCATAAAACAAGAACACTTTAAATTATTAATTACCATTTTCCAAAGCATCCCAAGCACAAGCTAAACACTTATTTTATGTTCAAGATAGTAAGGACAAAATATTAGAATATAACAATCCAATGAGCAAATCTGGAGGCTACATAACCAATGAAATAAGGTTGTTTTTTTGACATTACGGCCACTTTAAGTAAGTTTCACCATCATTTTAAGTTTTTGGGGCTTCATTCTGGCTAAAATCAGGATGGAGCTCATCTAAATACACAATCTACGCTTTGGAAAACCTTTTGTGGAAAAAAATCTGTTCTGAAAAATACAAAGACTAAAAAGATATTTTCTCAGTAGTAAGAATGATGGAGTCCAACATGAATATAACTTTCTCTGACAAAGTTTAGAAGCCGCTTGGTTATCGAAACCGAGACTTTCTGTCTGAACTGTGCTGAGCTCATTTGGAAAAAAGTCATGTCACTTTGCATCAATCAGGATTTACCAGGTTACACAGATACAGCTGAGTCTTGAAACCATTTTTGTTTCTCTAAATATATCTTTGGTGATTGTGATTGTGCCACAATCACCAAAGGTATATTTAGAGAAAAAAAACAAATAGCAGCGTTTGATGAAAAGAACACCTTGATTCTACTACAACCATTCTAATCAGCACATTTTGGATGCTAATGTCATGCAGTCAATCAAAAAACTGAAAAGAGGCTGGTTTCTACAAGAGAAAAGTGATCCAAAGTATGTCTCAAAATCTACCACAAATATGGAGAGGGAGTGCACTGTTACTGTTGGAATATTTATTTAAAAATCATAAAGTAAAATAGAGTGAATATAAAAACGTATTCACCCCCTTGGAAGTTTTCTACTTAACACTGAATCATGGTCATTTTAATTTGACTGTTTGTCTAATCAGCTTTCCACAAACTAAAGCCAATTCATTAAAAATATAAAACAGTATATAAGTGATTGCATAAGTATTAGTACTTCCTTAAGGTTGATTAGATGCACCTTTGGCCACAACTACAGCATTGGGCCTGTGTCAGTATGTCCTAATAAGTCTTTCACTTCTGTACACTGCAATTTCACCTCAGTCTTTTTCGCAAAACTGCTCAAGCTCTATCAGGTTGCATAGGGATCTTGAGTAGTCCAGCCCCAAATTCTCAACTGGACTGAGGTCTGGACTCTGACTCGGCCACTCCACAACATTCACCTTGTTGCTGGAAAACAAATCGTCTCCCTAGTCCTAGTTCTCTAACAAGCTGCATCAGTGGTCCTCCAGGACGTCTCTATACTTTACTGAATTAATTTTAACCTCTATCTTTACGACCCTTCCAGAGCCTGCTGCTGAGAAGCATCCCCACATCCTGATGCTGCCACCACCATGCTTCACACCATGAAGCTGCCACCACCATGCTTCACACCATGATGCTGCCACCACTGTTTCACACCATGATGCTGCCACCACCATGTTTCACATCATGATGCTGCCGCCACCATGCTTCACATCTGGATGCTGCCACCACTATGCTTCACATCTTGATGCTGCCACCACTATGCTTCACATCTTGATGCTGCCACCACTATGCTTCACATCATGTTGCTGCCACCACCCTGCTTCACAGTGGGGATGGTGTATTTGTCATGATGTGCATTCTTTGGTGTTGCCAAACATAGCGTCTAGTCTGATGACCAAAAAATCTTAATTTTGGTCTCATCAGAAGCTTCTTCCAGTTGACTTCAGAGTCTCCCACGTCACTTCTGGTGAGCTCTAAGGTGTTTTCAGCAGTGTCTCTCTTTGTCATTCTCCCATAAAGCTTTGACTAGTGAAAAACAGGCAGCAGTTGTATGAACAGTCTATCTCATCTCAGCTGCTGAAGCTGTTAACCTCTTCAGAGGAGTCATAGGTGTCTTGGTGGCCTCCCTCACTAGTCTGCTTCTTGCTCTGTCACTCAATCTTTGAAGATGGCCTGCCTTAGGTAGATGTTAGCATATACTGTTGTCCTTAAATGCACTCCAATGGATATTTAGTTACTTGGAAATGTTCTTGCATCAGTCCTCTGACTTTTGCTTTTCAATAACATTTCCACAAAGTTGCTTGGAGTGTTCTTCTGTTTTTATGATGAAGTTATAGCCAGGAGTACTGATTTACCAGTGACTGGACCTTCCAGACACAGGTGTCTTTGTACTACAATCCCTTGAAGCACATTTACTGCACTGTATGACGTCTACCACCAACAGTCTGCATGTGTGTTGAATTAGGTAAGCTACTTTAAAGGGGGTGAACACTCATACAATCCATTTTATATATTTTTTGTAGAAAATTGTCTTCACTTTGACATGAAAGAGTCTTTAATTTTACTTTTTCGCCAAAGAAATGGAAATTTACTCAATGTTGAAGAACAATAAAAGCGTAAATGAATGCTGGTTCTAGAGGCTGTGTAAGTGCATTCATATTTTGATTTAATGTGTTTTTACTGCACATGACATTTACTTAAAATCAACAAAATGTTATTTGCCAACGGGTGCCCAGACTTTTGCATGCAATTGCATATTCTGTCTGTTTGTTCAAGGCATTTACTGAATGTATAATGATATTAAGTGACAAATTCAACCAAATACTTGTTTTTTCAATTTGACACACCATCGCCTCAAATGGAAATATGTTAAGTATCTTGGGCATCATCTTCCTAAAATCTAACCTCACACACTGACATATGGTATCTCTGGAAACTTTAGGATCTACCCTAGAATGTGAAATTAATTTCTTTGAATTTTGACGGCACATCATGTGTTTGTAACGTCTGCCTTACTGGCAATTCATTGAAGTCTATGAAATGAAAGAAACCTGCTGTACATGTTGTTCTGAGGAGGGTAATTTTTCAGATACTTTGCTGCTTAGTTACTGTTCGAGGCTCACCATCTGGGACAGGAGTGCGAGGCTGGCTTTTCAGCCTCAGCGACGGCCTGAACCGGGTCCGATCGTTGAAGCTCCAGCTCTTCTGGACCTTTGCCGGACTCCCGCCCATTAGCTCGCCGCTGCCCACCACCTCGTTGCCAGGGGAACAGCGCTGGCGGTCGTTGATGGACGTCTGCCTGCTCTTCATGCTCTGACCTCGAGGGCTCGCCATCCGGACGCGCTCCTTAAAACTCAACTTCTGACTGAGGGGAGGGAGGGAAGAAAATGACAGAAGGAAGAAGGAGGAAACACATTCGAAGATGGAGGGATTCAGGGTGAGAAAGAGGGATGGAAGTAATGGGGGGAGGTGAGGTAAAGATGGAAGCGAGTGCGACAGAGGTTGGGGATCATAGAGACACAAAGAGAGAGAAAAAAGGGATGTTGTCAACACCTATTTCCTCTCAGACAGCGAGAAGAGTTGAGAGCGCAGACACAGGGCAGCGTTCTGTCTTTTCCTTTAGACCAAGCATCATCCATCCAGCTGACATGCCCAAAAAACACCAGAACAGAGCCAGACTGCCCGCCAAGCCACCAAAACAAACCCTCAGCGTTGGATCGTGAGCTGCTGCAAACCCTCATCAGATCAGCTGATAATCTATTCATGTATTCCCCTTCTTCAAAACAGACTTAATGAGATTTGTAAAGGCGATATGTGCGGCACGGGAACATTAATACATCATCACCACACTCATTTTGAGACTAAACAAATGACTCCATTATTGAGAGAAGACTTTAACAACCTCAACATGGTGTTTTGCATCATGAACGTTACTTTTTTTAATCTTACACTGCTACTTTACACTCTTCCTTCTGTACAAAAAGAACATATTTATTGGGAAATCTTAAGAAATCAAAGATCCAGTTGTCTAAAATATTCACTACTAGTTACTAATGGTTCAAAACCTTACGTACTCAACCTTTAAATCTGTAAACATACATTACATATGCTGCATCTATGCCCTAATTTACCTTACTATAAAGATATTGTCATGAAAAACACATGCTTGTTCTTCTTATTCCCAATCTTTGTCTTCCTTTATCGCCTCAATTTTCACGAGTTTCTAAAAAGCTGCAACTTTATAGAAATAAAAAACAAAATGCATTTTTTTCTGCAATACCTTCAAATGTTAAGGAAGTTTCAAGGGGGTCGGTGAGGATGCAGAGAGTTCTAAATCACTACATCTCGCTGCAGTAAACTATCAGACAGCTAAAAAAAATAAGCATGCAGTGCAGCAGACCAGTATAAGAGAGATGCAGGGTTCCAACACATTTTTCATGCCACAAACTCACATTTTATACTCCAGACCACAATGTCTCACCTGGATTTCAAAGTATTAATCCATTTAAACAGATGAAAACCGATTTTTTAACTTACCAAACTGCATGTGCGATATTTACCTTGCTTTCCCTCACTTCGTACAGCATATCACAGCACATATTCACCAGTGTTTAAGGCAAAACTGTATGTTATTAGCGAGTATGACAGTGGGAGCTATTTTCTGTTGTAAATCGGCTGTATCAAGTACATTTTCAACTAAAACTGGAACAATAAACCCTTAAATGTTGCACACAGTGGATGAAGCTGAACAGATCTCGTGTCTATTACCTTTCCCTCCATCTGTGACTGCTGGAAATGACTGAGAAGAGAAGTGCACAGTGGTAATAATGCAGGGAGCATGCAGGGAAATGAGGGAAATCTACAATACTCACATCTGTGTGCTGAAATGGGCATGTTTTATAGGGGATTATTTAAGGTAAAGAGTCGAGCCTCATGAATTCCTCATTTTGTTTCAGTTCCTTTTCGCTAAATGTTTAATTTTTACATCTGGTGAGAAAATGAAATCTACTTCTGATCTCAGGAGATGCTTGCTCACAAAGAAAGCGAATGAAAGATATTCAAGTGGCTGGACTCGAAACAGTTTCTAGGGAGGATAAGGACATTTAGCTGGACTAAGAAGCACATATATAGGACTACAAATAAATATGTATTTAAAAAATAAAGGGGAATTAAGACCTTATATTTATGCTTTTTACTCAGTTTAAACTTTAAAAGCTATCTTCCATGAGAAAACATTTTTGCGTTTCCCAAAAGTTTTTTTTTTCACATTTTTCTTCACAATCACGACAAGCAGCATTCCATGATGTCCGTCTATTTAACCTTTCTACAATGATGGGAGTTCAACGTGCAATTTGCTGCAAAAGCTGCAAAATCAGGTGAATTGTTCCCTTATTACAAAGACTCTCTCTTTAAACATTATCTTTTAAAAGCATGTCTACTTTCACAGTTATTTGTGGTGGAATTCCCCTTTAATTTGCAGTGAGGTTTGCATTCGACAGGCAGCAGGCAGCAGTAGTCATCTAGACAAAACCCTTCATGGGGTTAAAAGAACTGAGGAAGGAGTTAAGAAGGGAGTTAAGTTGGTTTGCTCTGCTCTCCTCCATGCTATTAGTCAGTCATTCCCACAGGATAGCGGGCTAAAGGGCAGGGCGGAGAGGATGCTGGGTAATACTGCAGGTACCTCCTATATTTCCGAGAATACTTTCTGAAGAGTCTCCCATTACTTAGACCCTTACTAGAGCGACGGGTGGAGGAGGGGGTGGAGAAGAGAGGGATAAAGGAGGAAGGAGATTAAAAACAGGGATGGAGAAATTCTCCGCTGTCAATATTGATGCACAGTAAACACTCACAGACGGGCAGAGGAAATGGGCAAACAGGGCGGAAGCTATACCCACCTGGAGTCCCTCATTCTGGGACGACAAACATATTGATAATATGAATTCCTGACACATACATGCAAGTGTCACCAAGGCTACTGCCAGTTTTAGTATTACTGTCTGCAGTATGTGCAACCGGGACTCTACTTTTCCCAACAAACCCAGAGTGAAGCTACTTTTTTCATTTCTTATGTTTTAAATCTGCAGGGAAGCTCTGAATCAACCCCAAAAGCACCGACATCCTGTCTCTAAGGCCTCTGAAAGCTCATCCTTGTGTACCAAAAATTGAAAATGTACAAGTTTTTTCCATGAAAACAATCCCTTCCTGCCTTAATATGGCTGAAATGTAACTCTACACCATTGCTTCCTTTGGAAAGTGCAGATCTATGAATGTCTTCACACCCTAAAAGTAAGTCATGGCTCTTACTGCAATAACTTCATTACATGCATAGCTGCAACTTAATACTGTGCGTAATTTAAACTCAGATTTCTTTGTTCATCAATTTTTAAACAAAGTTAAAGTTTTAGTAAATCAATGAAATCAGCATGATACCTTGATAACTCAGACTCTATAATTTAATATCAGACTGTGTGTTAGCAGAGCTGTGGGTTGAGTACTACCTCTTTTTTTTACAATAAATTTCTACTAAAATAATGAATTTGCAAATATTGCCAAATATTATATAATGACGAAGCCTTGAATCTGTCTTTAGGGCTAAACTGATGAATGGAGTCTCATCAAGGGGAGGAGCTACAGGAGTGAGAATCTAATTGGAGCAGTTGTCAACTTTAAAACTTCTGTTCATAAGTATGGTTATTAAAGCACATGACACTTAAAAATCTACTTTAAATGTTATGAAAAAGCTAGCTGGAACAACTTTATCAACTTGAAATCTTGCATTTATTCTACCAACTATCAGAGAAGTGGTCATTCCCATAACTCAGTCTAATTTGTTGATTGAACATACACCAATCAGGTATAACATTATGACCACCTGCCTAATATTGTGTTGGTCCCCCTTATGTGGTCCAAAATGCTCTGAAACATGGGACATGGACAAGAGGACCTCTTAAGGTGTCCTATGGGGTCTGGAACCAGGACGTTGGCACTGGATCCTTTGGGTACTCTGGCTTGTGCAGTGGGGTCTCTGTCAATCAAACTTGTTCCGCTGCATCCTGTTGATGCTTGATCACAATGGGCTGTAGGAAGTTTGGAGGTCAGATCAACATGTTGGACCATTGTCATGTTCCTCAACATGTTCCTGATTATTTGATGTTTTTTTCCATGTGGTGGGGTGCATTTTCCTGCAGGGGTAGTCCAGTGACATTTGGGATTTCCATTTGCATGAGGGAGTGTGTTTGTTGTGGGACAATGTTTATTTGGGTGTCTAAGTCTCATCAACACAGATGTTAAAATCCAAGGTTTTCCATCAGAACACCACATAGTACCAATATGATCAATGTTATTCACTTCACCTGTCAGTGGTCAGGATGTTGTGGCTGATCAGCGTAATTTCATAAGCAGTTGTCAAAACTCAAAAATCTTGATGTAAACTGTTACTTTAATTAAACATATGTACAACATTAATAAACAAAAGCATTCCATTAGCTGGAGTTGTGTTATTCCGTTACTGGTCTATACTTCCAAATATCTGTTATCAGTTTCCTTAATGACTACTAATGATGCTCATATGTTTGGTTTTGTATTACTGTGACATGCAACTACATGTGGTTCATAACATATCACAAAATTACCTCTGCGTTTTTTGTTAATATATATTCAATGATGGAACTTTTTAAAAATATATTTCGACTATAACCAAAGACCTTCAGATCAGCCTGTCCAATATTGCAGATTCTGAATCAATGACATGATGAGAAACAGTTTCAGTCTTTTATCTTGGATAGTTCCTGAGATGCTATCCTCCAAACATAGCCTCAATTTTTTATGTGCAGAAATGTGCTTAAGGCAGTTTTTTTTACAAAAATGTGGAAAAGCCGACATTCCACAGATAACACTTTAAATATCCATAGTTTATGATAAAAAAAAAGCAAATTAGGGATGTTAAAGCAGAAGGCCCCAGTGATCTGAGCTGGAATCCACACTCAGTTTGGTTGGCTTTAGATGAAATCAGGTCTGTTTGCTTTGTTTGTGCTGTTATTTTAGCCATGTTGTGGAATAAATGCTGCTTTCACAAACACAAACAGCTTCATTTGCGATTAACCTTGCTTGATTTTACCATGAGGCAGCAGGTAAGTCCACTCCAGCTTTGGACACACCTTCAAATGACGAGAAGTAAAATCCAAAATGAAAGAAAAAGCAGGAATAATCTGTTCTCTGCTCATCACTTACTGAAGTTTTCCTTCTTTTCCTCTTTTTTAAACCACATAACAGGGTTGAATTAATCTGCACACACACCACCAGGCACACCTGTCTACACACATTAACTAAACTCCCATTATCCTTTATTTCATGCTGCCTCCTGCTGCCAACATCCAGCACACTTACACTCAGCATGCAGCACTTTGTGGTGCGCCTAATGTTTACTACTGCTGGTGTTTACAAGTCTGCTTAAAACGAAAAACCGCCGGCCGCTCACCACGGCACCTACCGCCGCCCGGCAGCCCAGAGTCGACAGTCTGTAAAACCGCTAATAACACAGGGCCTTGTGTGTTTTCTCTCGGTGGAGGGGCAGCGAGCAGAAAAGAAAGAGTGTCATAAAAGTGTGTGTAATTATGATTTAACAAGTGCAAATTGGACTTGGCTGCAACAAAAAGTTTCTAAGAAAGGAAAACGTAATTAAACGCAGCCCTTTACACGGAGGGATGAATGTTGCTGTGGAAGCAACAAAGCCTAATTAAACGCTCTTTTCTTTAAGGATGAGAAGCGCATTTGTTTGTGTGTTGGGTTCAGAGTGTAAACTGTGCTTTTATATATGTGTGTGTGTGTGTGTGGCTGCCTGAAGTTTAAATGCCTGAGAAGCTGCTGGCTCAACATGAGGCCCCCAAATGTTGCCAAAGAAGAGCGGCACTGTAAAAACTATACTAGCATAATTAAACTCACAAATCTCTCTCTGTCTTCTTCCCCCTTCTCTCTGAAATCCCCTATCTCCCCACCCTCCCCACCCTCCTCCCCCCCTTTTTTCAACTTTGGTCTGTCTCTCCTAGACTTGTGTTTGATGAGTTATATAAATACCATCCCAATGGAAAAAGTGCGTCATGGTACAGACATGGTACAGACTCCTGTCTTAAAAGGCGTGTGTGCATGCATATGCACGCACACACACACTTACACACTGAAACACACACACACTTACACACACTGAAACACACACACAGCAAAGACAAAGACGCCCATCACCCTTCCCTGCCTAAGAGTCAAGTGCAGTGAAACAGTAGTGAAAGTAGGAGGAGGAGGGACAATCAGATATGGAGATGTAAAGAAAGAGTAGGAAAGCTGGAGTAGAATGTATGGTTTAACCCTCTGAACCGACAAACAGTTTTTGAGTGGGTTTTTTTTGCACATTTTTACTCACTGTGGGCTCATTTTACACTGCAATGTAAAGTCCTGCACCTCTATGGAAACAGCATAACCACAACTAGAAGTAGAGACAACTCAAAAATGTCTTCTGTGCAGCATAACACAGTTATATGCCATAAATTGCACAACATTTTTCCTGGAGCCCACAGATGTTACAGATACTGGATGAATTCTAACTCTACATGCTATAGACCAGGGGTGGGCAATCCTGGTCCTCGAGGGCCGCTGTCCTGTATGTTTTAGATGTTTCCCTCTTCCAGCACACCTGATTCAAATGATCAGCTCATCGTCAAGCTCTGCAGAAGCCTGATAACGATCCTGATCATTTGAATCAGGTGTATCAGAAGAGGGAAACATCTAAAACATGCAGGATAGCTATATTTTTCTGACATATTTTTCTACTTATGTTTATCTATATATTTTTTGTACTGCTTATATTTCTAAGACTTTGAATGGGAGCAACTGTAGCGAAAGCAATTTCCTCTCGGGGATCAATAAAGTGTTTCTGATTCTGATGATCTGCTATCTGCTCTGCGTCTGCACTACCTGCAGATCAGCTGAAAATTCCCTCAATTTTTGCCATGTGACTGTTGGTCACAGCTGAGTCACTAATAGCTGTGACTCAGCTATTAGTGACTCAGCTAATAGCTTCCTAAGTTTCCTGCCTAAGGAAACATAACATTTTTACTTTTTACAGAATCTGGTTAAAGAAAAGGATTTATTTTTGGATATATTTTTTAAATGAGACATGCAGAGTAAAGAGATTTTGATGAAATATATTTTTAAGCTCAAATTTAGGTAATTTTTACAACTGAACAGCATGTCACAGATGAGTAGTTCAAGGACTGTCAGAACATTGAAAACCTAATGTTTTTTCTGTTTTTATAGTTTCTGGTTCTGATTGATTGTGTAATTTTGGAGATTTTTATTCTATAAATAACATGGTTTCAAACTTACCAGTAGGTTTTGGGGTCCAGAGGGTTAAAACCACAACTGTCTCCATTACTGCTCGTTTTGCTGCTTGTTTTTCCTCAATTCCACACAATTCAAATCAATGTGCTGCAGCAGAGCACTCCAGAGAATGTATGAACACCTGTCTTCCACTGTTGCACAAATGAAAAATTAATGTTGACCTCACACCTCTGGGTTCTCTTTATCTGCACAAATCAACCTTGTAACTGTCCATTACGATATTGATGCACGTCCCAATTACCCTCTTTAGTTTGTAAGTCACAGCGTTGCATAACTTCTGTTCAACCCTCATAACCGTTTTCTTTTCTGCTCTGATTCTGGATTACAACACGCTGCCCACTAAAAAGAGTCAACATGTCAAAACAGCACCATGGCTGCCTCATTTTCTCCAGTAATGGTCGACCTAAAGGTTAAATAACGGTTCAGTAAAATAATCAATAAACCATACTGAACTCACTAAAAGAAACAATCAGTGTGTCCCTGTCTTTCAGTGGAAATCAGCTGATTTGCCAGCCACTCACTATAACCCAGTAAATGCCAATAAACAAAAAAAACAAACAAATCAATCATCATTTAACTGTAAATCTGCAAATCAAATGATGAATAAACTTGGACAAAACAACCCAGCAAACCACAAAAGAAGAAATACAACAGTTTTTAAGGTATTATGGCAAAATATCACACAAATAATCTTACATGTGTATGTTTGTGTGTGTTTGTGTCTTTGCAGATATGAGCTGAGAGTCGTACAAACCTGTAAGTAGTCTCGCCCTGCTCTTTCCTTCAGTGGTTAGTGGGATAAAGAGGAGGAGACAAATGGAGAGAAATCAGTATTCCAGCAGATTAAAATAGCATTATACAGACGTTTGCACTGATGGATATGGGAGGCATCAAGCCAAAAGGAAGCAGGAGGAAGGAAACATTAATTACAAGGTGTTAGTTATATTCAAGCACATGCAAGCTATGGCCATGCACAGTACGGCTGAGCGTTAGTTCAGAGAGAGAAACCAGAGAGGTAGGGATATGTATGAATCTGCTATGTAGTAAATGTGTGTTTAATGTTCAGTCGCCAAAAGTGAACGAATGTGAGCCACTTAACTACCAAAAAATAATTGGCTGAAAAAAAAACAACTGTGGATTTAGTTTTATTTGACCCAGGTTGAGTCAATTCAGTGAACTTGAAGCAGGTTAATATCAGAATTAATGGCACACAATTACTGAATACTAATGGAGAGTCAAAGTTTTTGTATTTTTATTGTTCTGGTATTTTAAAAAGAATAATGCTGTAGTATTAAAATAACCGAAATATGGTCCCCTTTCTTTCTTTTTTTCTGCTTGCACTTTGCACGCAGTTCGGATGAGTCGATCAAATGCACATCATTCCCATATATATGAGCCAGTAGGAACCTTTCCACCTTCTGATAGACCAGAAGTTGCATTATTATTCATTCTGATAACTGATTTAAAAAAAAAAGCAGTAACATAGATAACCCCCAAAAAAGTATGACATTGAGTAAAATCTCTGGTGTAGGCTGATATATTATCTCATGTTGGCCTATCACAGGTATACTGGGATAGCTGCATATGTAGTCCAATAAGTGCATATATGGAAACTTTTATTTAGAGAAAATAATACACATTAGAATGCTTGGACTAATTTGAGAATAGTTTGTCCAGTAGAGTGGCTCTGACTACATTGTTTACAACACTCTCAACACACTCCGCAGCACATGCAGCAGAGCAGGTGGTGGTGCTGAGTCGATTGGTGTCTTCAGGATAAATTGCTAACTAGTTTGCTGACCCCATCATTTTCCCTTCTTATTATAAATGTAGCATATATGAGAGGAATATTGACTAATAAATTAATATTGGAATGTTTTACTCCCTAAAAATCAGCATCAGCTACAAAAATCCAACTTGGGTCGAGCTCTGATCTGGTGAAGATGTCACTCTGGTAATGTACAAAATGAAGCTTTGTGACGTTTTGGTAAACAAAGCGGAAAGGTACCTTTTAACCCAAACCACAACTGTATCTCACACCTAACCGAGCAGTTTGGTGCCTGAACTTAACCAAACAGGCAAGTAAATCTGAATGGAAAACATAGAATTTAAACAAATTCATGTCCTGTTTTTTGATTTATGTCAAAAAAGAGGACATAAATCAAAAGTAATACTGTAATACTGGCTATGTGCAATGTTATCCAATAGAACTGCATGTTTTTAAGGGTATTTCTTCAAGTTGTGGGTTCATTTACATATATCCTGCAAGTCTCTGTCTTTTTAAGAATGCAACAGACTTCAGGCATTTATATCCACGGATTTTACCCATACTATGTAAAAATTTTGTTGCATTATTTATGATTCTCTTTTTAATATTGATGATTCTCATGTTTTGCATGTAGTTTTTTTTTCGTATTTCATGCTTCTCTAGGGTACGTGGAGCATGTTCATCAGTGGTCAGAGCCACTCTCTATTAAAGATGTATTCTTTCTTGGTACCAAACTATTTGCCTTGCTAAGGTCCAGCAATGAAATACCATGCTAAGATATATGTTTTCAAGTTAGACTGCGTGCATGAGTCTGACTAATTTTTTGGATACGCTCTTACCTCTCTCCTACACACCTGCCTCATGTAATAGATGTGCAAAGAGTTCCTAAAGTCTGTGGGTTGAAAATCCACTTACGCCACCACCAACCTCTCTAATCACAAAATGTGGACTTTGTTCCTCTTTGGAAGTGCTCCACTTTCCATTAAGTGGCCCGTATATATGGGAATGATGCATGATAGTAACACTTGAATGGTATTGGATTGACATCTTAACATCCAGAACAAGTGCACTTTATAAGAATATCAATAGTATGTGATCATTATTATTTAAAGCATAATACTGCAGCTACCGATCTGCCATTCAACAAGGCATTTAACCACCAACCATGTGAACGTGTGAAAGTGTGAAAGTGTCTGAGTGTGAAAGAGGTGTTAAAGGTTACGCATGCAAAGCAAAACATTCCTGATCAAGAGAAAAGGTTAATACAGGTGTGCTTATGAAAAAATGGTTACAAGGCTTCACAGCAATGAGTCACGACTGCTGAAGTTACGCCGATGGAGACGAACAGACACCAGCCGAACAGTAAGAGATGAGGAGGAGGGCTTGAGCAGCAGCGGCCATGTTTGTAAGTCTGTAAGTTGTTACCTACTTGGCGGGGCTGCAGGTATGCAACGCCTTCAAATGAGGCTTCCAGGTAGCAATGGAAACCGAGTTCTCATCAGCAGCATAACTACGCCAGACACACTACGTGCAGAGTCGACAGGATAAATAAAGTAATGATAAATTAAACAATGAACGGAGTGAAGTGTGGGAGGAAATTAAAAAAAAAAAAAACAAAAGGCGGGGAGGGTTGAGGGAGAGTAGTATACGTGAGAGAAGGAAGGTGAGGAGGAAGGGGGGAAAAGAAAAACCTGATTAGTTTTTGTCGGGGTAGTGTCGATGCATTCGTTGGGGGGGGAGGGGGGTTGTCGGAGGGAGGTGGGGGGTGGTGATGGTGGTGGTGGTGGTGGTGCTGGTGGAGGGGATACATGCCTGAGGGGGGGGAGGGCGCTTTGGTAGTGGTGCCAGGTGGCTCTGAGGTAGGGACGAGCGCCGTCGGTGGAGTACAGACGCCAAGCCGCCTGAGTGGGGGGAGGGAGCAGAGATGGACACGCATTCACATGTACACAAACAGACACATACAGGACACAGAAGGGCAATGGAACAAACAATGTGAGGAGAAAGGGATTTATGTGAACACGTGACAAGACATTTAAAGGAATTTGTAACCAGTTGGCAGCCATATTGGAGGTTCTCAATATGGGAATAAAGAGTGGTGGAGCTTTGGGAATGAGAACTGACCATTTCATTACATAAGTGTGTGACTTGGACATACAGGATTAAAACACTGTTCAAATCCCATGTCCCATGCTTTTGACTACATGTTTCTTGTGCTTGAGTGGACCAACGCTAAACTACGGTGGCAGCACATCAGAAATGAAGCACTTTTGTAGCTGTTATGAACAACAGTTTTGGTGTGATGCAGATCAAAAAGCCATAAAATCGAAATAAAATTATTCATGTGGGTTGCTTAAGATGACAACAACAACTTTTTTTCTTACTTTTTTTTTTTAGATATATGGCATTCATAAGCCAGGTGGAATGGAATTTCGTTCTGAACGTTCACTGGTTTTGGTGTATATTTTGACAATGAATGGCAATAAAAGGCTATCAATCCTTCTATCCATCCATCTGTCCATCTATCATCCATCCATCATCTATCTATCCATCAATTTATCCATCTGTCTAGTCATGTATCTACCCTTCCATCCATCCATCCATCTAAAAATCTGTGCCATTGTTTGGCTTCTTAATATTTAATGAAGGATATTTGCATGGGTAAAAACAATGAAATACAAAAAAACATGGTGGAAAATTGCTATGGTACAAATAAAAAGATGTAATACTGCACAAAAATACCATTATAAGATGTGTCATAGTATCTTAACTGTCACAATTGTATTTCTGCCTTTGCATTTAATGAATTTACTTTTGATATATCATCGGACTGGTTTAAAAAACACTATCATCTGTCATTTTGACTTCAGGTTTGACTGTGTATAAGAAATCAAATACAACCTGTAAAGTCTAAAAACTTTAGTGCCTTAATCCTGCATTCTTTTTAACAGCCAGCAGGAGGCGACTCCTCTGGTTGCAAAAAGAAACCCAACTGTACAGAAGTCTATGGGGGAATGAACCTACTTCTCCCTTGATTTGATACCTCGGCAAACGTTTTTCTAATGTGTTTATGGACGCAAATGCTAATTTCAAGTCTCCTTTAATAAAGAATGATGTTCTTGTAATTAATTATGGTCCCATTTAGAGTTTCTTCTGCACTTATATTTTTTAATATTTTAAGCCATATTTCTGATTACATTTAAGTATGCTTAAGTAAATTCAATGCAGGACTTTTACTTGAAACAAAGTACTTTTAGAGTGTGGTATAAGTACTTTTACTTAAGTACAGGATGTTAATACTTTCTCCACTACTGAATGCAAGATGCATAATATGGGTTCAACAATAACCCCTAATTTGAAAATAAATTCTGCAAAAATCACCAACTACAATCATTTTTACAGGTGGCCTTCTTTACATATTGAACCATGAACCTCGTCAATGGTGCCAGGTGTGGTTACAAGATTTGAGACACGACTGGAAGACCCAAATATAAACACTTTACACAGACAGGTTGGAAAATTAATACCGGCCACCTGCCAAATGCTGGTCAACTGAGGCTGCCGGTCATTTATGCTCCTCCAGAGACCACTTTAAAGTCATTTGGAGATTCAATCAAGCTCTAAAAGTACAGTTATTAGGAAAAATAGTTATTCCAGCCGGTTATATTTAGAGTTGACCAGCTGCTGAGGCATGAAGACAGTAGTAATTTCCTTCCCTGCACACAGAACAAACAGTGATTTAAAGCAGGGGAGAGCTGTGCAAGATGAGGGGAGTGAAGTGAAAGACAGAACAGTAATGTTATCCACAGATTTAACACATCAGAGCCGTTTCCAAGTTTCCTTTAACCTGTGGAGAAAAAACGTTATGAGCTCGACAGATAACAGACAGTGATCAGGTACTTGATAAAGAGACGCTAGAACAGAAACACGCAGGATTAATTGCACATTTAATGGGTTATTAAGCATCAGTTGGATCTTTGTCAAGCATAGCAACAGATATGTATTGATAAGAAGGAGGAAGGAGATTAAAACATCTCATCAATATCATACTGAGATCCGAGGCCTTTACTATGAAGCAGAATTTTTGAGCTTAATTCAGGTTTAACTCTTGGATTTCAGGGCTACGATGACGTTTTATGTCTTACTAGAGCGCATCACCATCGTAACCTATGAACACCTAACCTCAAGATAACGGATCAATTCATGTAAAAGCACCGCCTACTGAAAGATCAATAATCTTGGAAAATGGTTCCTGCAAGATCCCATGGACCTCGGTGCAGAGGGAAGATGAGAGATCTAAGAAACACTTTGATTTTCCGAGCATGAATATAAGATACAGGTCGGTAGAGTCTCAGAGGAAGAAACTTGCAGTCGATCCAGCTTTATTTCTTTTCCTGTTGCCTGCAAACAACTTCAAAACAACTGCTCTAAACTCCTTATAATGGTTTAATAATAAAACAGAGACTGATTAAAGCACTAAAGCCTCGTGTCTGCTGACGTTACAATACCTGCACTAAGCTTACTCACTGGTTTGAATTATGTTTTAATATTTCTTCTTTATTTGCTCCCAAGATCGTTTAAAGTTGGAGCGATAAGGGTAAGATTAAATCTAAGCAACATTAATTTAATAGAACACGCAACTGCAATTATAGTCAGACCTACTCATGCCTTAATGATGAGGCAGGGACGCTGATGAGCTTATTAACTCACACATTCATACTGAATTTGGCTGGAGCAGTTGTGTTGCTTTTAGCCTGTGTTATATTTTCAATTTCCTCATATTGGTTTAGGATTATATTTTAGTCTTCCTCTGAGAAATATGCGGCTCTAGACATATCCGTGTTTCCTATTAGTTTGGTTTTTATGTGTATGTGCTCACAGCTGCATTCAGAAACAGCACATGATTAAGTAAGTCAGGCTTTGTGAAGCCAGATAACTAAAAGATACCCTGGGTTTGTTGAACTTGCTTCATAGTGCAGGCCCCTGAGAATGTAGCGCCACATTGGTAAGACAGATATGTTTTTTTTTAACAAATCGGCACTTCATTGTATCATTTAAAGCACTTATTTGGAAGGGAAACAAAAGTGAAGCACCCATGCTGTGTGTATGCCCAGTTAAATATACACTGATCAGGTATAACATTATGACCACCTGCCTAATATTGTGTTGGCTAGGGTTACGGTTAGGGTTGGTACCCCTTATGTCGTCAAGGTGGGAGTGGGGGGAAGCCATTGGGCATGGACAAGACGACCTCTCAGGGTGTCCTATGGGGTCTGGAACCAGGACGTTGGCACTGGATCCTTTGGATACTCTGGCTTGTGCAGTGGGGCCTCTGTCAATCAAACTTGTTCCACTCCATCCTGTTGATGCTTGATCACAATGGGCTGTAGGAAGTTTGGAGGTCAAATCAACATGTTGGGCCATTGTCATGTTCCTCAACATGTTCCTGATTGTTTGATGCTTTTTCCATGTGGTGGGGTGCATTTTTCTGCAGGGGTAGACCAGTGACATTTGGGATTTCCATTTGCATGAGAGAAAGTGCTTGTTCTGGGACAGCGTTTATTTGGGTGTCTAAGTCTCATCAACATGGATGCTAAAATCCAAGGTTTTCCATCAGAACACCACATAGAACCAATATGATCAATGTTATTCACTTCACCTGTCAGTGGCCATAGTGTTGTGGCTGATCGGTGTAGATAGATGCCATTAAGTTCAGTACAGTTGAGGAAGTAGTTGTAAAATGTTTTGGAAGTTTAACATCAGAAGGTTGTCAGAGAAACTGTAGCTTAACAACACCACAACCAGTGATGTACAGGTTGCAAAAGGTTTTTTTTAAAGGTACAGGGTTTTTTAAAAATTTTACATACATGACATGTGATTAAAAACCTAATGACCAATAGAAACAGTGAAGTTTTTGGTTTCCTTTATGTGCATCCTGCAGCGGATTTCTTTTGTTTTAGTTCAAGTTATCTATTCACATGATTATGTGATAGTTCTTTGCTCTATAGGTTGCCCAGGATTGCTTGATTGCTTCATTAAACAATGGAGACAGCGGATTATTGGACACTGAGGGCAGCAAATGTCGCATTTCTTGGCCTCATTTGTAGGTGCGTTTGGAAGGAGACGGACCTTATTTGCCTCCTGTGACATATCCAGTCCACAAAACCCTTCATTAAGGCAATTTCTGACCACACGTAGTTTGAGTAACAGTTCACATTTTCGTGGTTATTTCCACTTCCAATTATGTAGCTTTAAAAACTGGGTCAGCTGTAGAGTTTCGAACGTAAATTTTGATCGACCTAACACAGGAAGCTTGTTTCCATCTGCATGCAACAGCTGGTACAGCATATTTTGACATTAGTAAGTGTCATATTATTAAGTGATACAGATGATGACAGTATTTGCAACAACACTGTAAGGCTCAGACAAGTAGAAATTTGGATTATTGGATGGAAAAACTCCAAAAGTAGGTCAGCGCAGTTCATAAGGTAGATGAAGGTAGACGGACACAAAGACAGACGCTTTCAGAGACACACACACGCAAACGCACACCTCTGGATGCACTCCACGGCAATATTTATAGTTCATTAGAAAGCAATGCAGCTGGTCTTGTCTATTACAATGAGTGACGGTCTGGAGGAGCGTCTGCCCAGAGAATGATCGCCATGGAAACGGCTCGTAAATCCAAGCAGTGTGTGTTGCCGTTGGACCTGGGAGACGACAGCGCGCCTCACACACTGTTAGTCATCACCGGCTACACACTGCGACGACCCAGGGAAGGGTAATTTACACACACACACACACTCATTTTAAGGACGCTCTTAATGAAACACTTTCACTCTGATAGCAGAGATGCACACCTACACTTCAGCATATTCCTAACGCACTCATCAAAGGGTAACGAGGAGACACACTCATGCTATTATTTAGACACACACTGTGAAAAAGCTCAGAAATAGTCAAAAGAGGCATGAGCCACACAGAAAAATTTGCACATAAAGGGAAAGAAAAGTTCTTTGTAATCCCGACTGGTCCTCAGCTGCTGCTTCTGCCGCTGCAAAAAGAAATCAGTGTAAGGTGAAGTGTGTTTGTTCTCTGCATGTGTGTGCCTACCTGGATGAGGCTGGCAGCTGGGTTCCTTCTTTTTTCAAAGTGCTTCTGTCGATGCTGCTCCTGCACCTTCAGGGCAAAACCTGACCCGAGGATGCCCTACATGCAGACAACACACAATCACTTAAAACCTTGGAGCTGGGTTTTAAGCTTGGAGAACATTCATCAAAGGAAAGAAATAAGTGGTCCTTGCTCTTATTAGTGTTGTCTTTATGGGTTTTTTTTTGGTTTAATTAAATGTAATAATTAATTACTGTGCCATAATGTTTGATATCTTTCACTCACAGCTGGAAGGGCGAAGAAGGAGATCCCCAGCAGAGCAAAACCAGCTGATAATAACCGTCCTGTCCATGTCTGCGGAGTCTTGTCGCCGTATCCGATGGTTGTGAGGGTGATCTGAAAGGTCAGAGGTCAGGTAACATTGCTGTAACAAACACTTGATCATGTATTCTACAGTGTGCAGTAAATTATTTCTTACATTTTGGACCAGGAATGCAAAGCTTAAACAGTTTTCTGTGTTTTCAGTGTGTGATATGGGGGTTTTTCCTCATGCTGATTAAGTTAATGTTAGCCACCGACACAGTACATGTGCTGGAAAACAGGCCCACTTGCATTAGCCACTGAAAAATAGGAATGCTGTTTTAGTAGACTTCAGATGTTCTTGATTAAATAAGATCTGGCTGAAAGACATTAACCACCACAGATGTCTTTGTCATGGTGCCTGTTGATAGCTAAACCACAATAATGCTCTCTGCTTGCCAACATAGAAACTGCTTTAAGTTATATCTACAATTTATATTCTGATATGCATGTCCCCTGTCTTCTGCCTTCCGTCTTGTCGGTTCATATCTTTTTAATCAGTTAGTTTACTAATGGAAATTAATTGAATAATAATTAATCATTTTCATCCCTATTTTGGACATGTGAACACCTTTGCTGGACAACAAAACCTACCCCTGATACAGATGTTGCAGCTTTGGTGAATTTAGATTGAACTGAATCACAAAAGGTGCCATGAAAACCCAGTAACCCACTCAGTCCTTGTTTATTAGCTTCACAACCCTCTCTGAATGTCCTTCAGCATTACAGTTTCCACAGAGCTCTGACCGGTGGCCATACGGTCAAAGCCAAAGGTAACATTAACTACAGCTGTCAGGGCGGCTGTGGCTCAGGTGGTAGAGCGGGTCGTCTATTGACTGCAAGGTTGGCGGTTCAATCCCCAGCCCATCTGCATGCCAAAGTGTCCTTGGGCAAGACATTGAATCCCAAGTTGCTCCCAATGGTAGGCCGGCACCTTGCATGGAAGTCTGTCACCATTGGTGTGTGAATGGGTGAATGAGAAACACAATGTAAAGCGCTTTGAGTACCACTAAGGTAGAAAAGCGCTATATAAGTGCAGACCATTTACCATTAGCCTAGATTAGCCATGCGACATGCTAACACTAAGTATTTTCTTATTGTTGTGGAGACACTGTCATCAACATCAAAGAAATCCTCTAGATCTTCATTTTCTCAGATGCTGGGAGTGCATGAAGACTCTTGTGTTCACTCTTGCAGCCAACAGCAGAACATTTGGTGGGATTTGCTCGTAGCTGAGATCCTGTAGCTTTAGCAGAAGCAGTTCTAGAATGTACATAAACCTGGAGAGAGCAGGATTATGCAAATCTTTAAGTCAATGACTATTGGTCATCCAGTATCTACACAGAAACTCTGACTAGCTTGTAAATTTGGGGGGCATCTTGGGTTCTAGAAGAAAGGATAGCAATCATCTTCAGAATCTCACAGCTTTTATTTTCCATCTCTAAGTTTTGAAGACATACATTCTCTGTTTAGTACACCAGAAGTAGGGGGACACTGCCTTTGTATTGCAGTTTGTGCATTGACTTTAGTTGTTGTTGTTTTTTCAGTTTATTTAGCTGTTTATTTCTTTTATGATTTAGCAAACACACACACAGGCTCTGTTTTTACTTTGCAGCTTCGCATCCTTTGTTTGTTAGTCATATTACTGAGCAATAAACAGCTTTGCTTAACCAGAAACACCTGCTTTGTGCTGCTTCCCTTAACCCTGGAATGTAGCACACATGTCTCAGAAAAAACAAACACAAACAAACAAATGTATTATCTGTATTTCCTCTAATTCAACTCAAATCCTTCTGATCACACAAGCTGTCCATGGCTTTATACTGTACTACATTTTGCAGACAGCAGTTTTTATTCCACAGATTGCTTGACTTTAGTGAACAGAGTATTATTTATTAGTCATGAATTTATTGCTGATGCTTGATTACTTTCCAAAGTCACATCAGCCAAATAAAAAAAAAACAAAAAAAAAAACACATACCAAGCTTGGTGACCTTGTAGAGTCGTGATAAGTGGAGATAGTTTTCTCCACTTACTTCTTAAACTGTTTTTCCAAAGCAGTTACAGACTTGTTGCAACAACAGACTGAACAGATAAACAGACCACCTGCTGAATGAAGCACCATGGAGCATTGAAGAAAAGTTTAAAAAACAGCTTGTGTGTTTAAAAGATAGAGTATAAAAGAAGCACAAGGGCGAAGCTTCATTGTAAAGTGCGTATCAACAACTGAGCATTCTGCCGATTTAAATAGATACTGAAATGCAGCTTCTATATCTTCGTGCTCGCTGTTAATGGCTCTTAGCGTTGACTTTGACAGCTTTTGTGTTGACTCATAGCTCTTAAAACTTAATGGGCTTCACAAAAACTCCCGCTTTTCACCAGAAAAAAATGACATAACAGCTTTTAGCGTCCAGCAGAAAAGAAAGATGCACCGAGGCCACCGAACGTGGGAACACGGCGTGTCAGAGTTTCATTCCCGGAAGGCTAACAGGCCGGTCGCACCTGGCAGCAGAAGAAAATTGAATTTATTGATTTGGCCATTTCTTGTTTGTGTGTCGTCTCCTTCCAAATTTTCGAGAGAGGATGTAGGAGGAAACAGTGCAGCGCAGACAGCCAAGTGTGACTCTGAAGAGCGCTTCTGTTGGTTTTTGTACTGCAGGTGTCATTAGGGTCAAACCGAAACTGTAAATGGGAATATATCACTGTTGTCAGACAGAAGCAGCATTCAGTAACTTTTTCTTTGGGATGACAGGGAGCAACAGTGTCGCGCTGGGTTTGGGACATTCTTTCAAAACATATTTCATGACTTTAAAACTGTGTGGCAGTCGAATAAATAACCAAATATGCACCAGGTGGGATTTTAAGTTGAGTTTAAATCTGGTTGATATTTAGTTTAACACTTATAAAAGGCAGATTTGTTTAATCATTTTGCTAATTTGTTCAGTTTTAGGTTGAAAGAGAGACGTTACTGATGAACGATAAGGTATTTCTCCAAAGTACATTGGACTGGGAGGCGAATGAAGACGTAATTTCAATGCATTTTTATGTAACTTGTCATAAAAATGCGACTATATAGGCTGTGTGCTGCCAACAAGAAGGTTGTAGAGCAACATAAAAATAAGGAAATTGTACGTCCTGCTGTCATATTCATGTAACAGTACTTAGGGGTTACGGCTTTGTGCCTTCTGCCCTTTTAATATAACCAGTACAGCCATGTGGTGTGTGTTTTTTCTTTGAAAAAGATGCTTATCCCTGCTCAGACCTTTGTTCCTCTTATTGCCACCCCTTGTTATTTGCTTTTTGTGTTGGGTAAACTCCAAATTTACTACAACATGGTAATTTTTGCATGTTAAATGATAAAACATTTTCTTATTGCAAGTCCCGGTGAAATATGTTATAAATATAAATGTTTCAGTGTCTTTTAAACAATCGCACTATGTAATTTTATACTATGTTTATCTTATTTTTATTTATTTTTAATTTTTATTGTTATCATCAGTTTCCTTTTGTCTTTGATTGATGATGATTTTTTATTATTTTTTTAATAATAAAATAATTTTCTATAAATATATTTTATTTTTATTTTATCGTCATGTTTTTAGTCTACTGTGAGGTTTTAGAGTGTGGTGAAATTATGTACCACTGTGAGTGTACTGCTTGTCAAATTGCTCCTCTGGGATAATAAAGACTACTTTGACCTTGATAAAGATTATCTTGACTTCTGAACCTGTTCTGAACTTCTTTGCAATAGAAAAATACTCACTAAAAGCTTATGGTTGTTTAAATCCCTAAATCCCTGACACTTTGAGACGTCAAAGCAACGCTGTACAAAAATTAATGCTGAGAAAATGGCTTTAGAGGCCAGAAATGCACATTCATACATATGGAAAAAGAGGAAAGTGGGTTCATATGCATTTTTTGTTTGATGTAAAATCAAGAAATCCAATCACTAGCTCTTGCATTCAGATAGATTTTAACAGACAAACCAAGTGTTTTCTGAGGTTTTTGTGCATCTTGTAATGCGTCTTTGCTCACCGTTCCCCACCACAGAGCATCGGCGTAAGTGGCAAAGTCCTTGTTGAATTCTTTCTCCACCAGATAAACCAGGAAGGAGGAGAAGATGAGCACCAGGAAGCCGATGTACCACGCAGTCACCAGCTCCTGCAGCACACACAAACGCCAAAACAATCACAGTTCATCAACATGAAGCTTCACGCAGCGCTTCAAACTAGATAAAGATAGCTTCCTCTCGACTGCAATCGCTCCCTTTGGAGATGAGAAATGACTTTTCTTTTTTTACCTCATGCATCGCTGATCATTGGAAAGCACAGATGATTTGCTTTGCACTTACTTTGTTTGCAGTAGCAGCAGGAAAAACACCTTAGTTATCTGCTCTTACCTCCACGTGATAAATTGACTATAATGACTATAATTTGCTTACTTTTCCTCGCATGGGTCACCTTAAAACTCAGCACAAAATCACAAAACTACACATATTCAATACAAATGTACGGACAATACAAATGGCTCTGACATAACATATAATGTACATGCAACAGGGACAAAGAGGAAATGATGCTAGATTATATAGAGCACAGAAAACAAGATAATATGACGCATTTGTGACAGTGATGACATAAAACATGCAAAGTATAATAATTACACAGGATACGATGTCAAATAAATGTGGATAATGTCAAAATGCATTTCATTATCATTAATGTATCTTCTTGTGCAACAGCAATTTGGAATACACAACAGAAGAAGTGGGTAGTTAGCAAGAGGAGCAACATCCATTCCAAACACTGGTTGGTGACCTCAACGAGTTGAATTGTTGAGACACCACAGCACGAACTGACGCTCACTTTAAATATCTCCCCAAAAGTTAAAGTTCAAATGACTTGAAACAGCTGAGACAGTGACTAAAGTCCTACCTTACTATGTGCATAAACTACAGATCCGAGCAGCTTCCAGGTCCCTCCCCTGCGGTCCATACGCACCATGCGCAGGATCTGCAGGAAACGAAGGCTACGCAGCGCAGACGTGGCGAAGATGTTGCCCTGGCTACCGGCTGAAACCACAGCAACCGAGGCGATCAGTACGATGATGTCTGGGGAGTAAAGGAAAATTAAAGGTCATGGGTTAGAAACAGGAACTGTGGTTGCCTCACCTGATTCTTAAATCCATCCACCCCACCAACCAGCCATCCATCACCTTTAAAGCAGTCATTGATCCACTACAAGCTGTTTGCTTCCTGTTTGGTCTCTATTAATCTCCGTCTGTCAGTCTGTCTACACTTCTTCTTTGCTTTCATTTCCCAGCAGACTGTCAGCAGTGACTCCATAATCCATATATTAATAAAGTTATTACTTGAGGAAAATCTCCTAAAATTAAACTGATGTAGTTCAACCACTGACTCTGCATGTAGTACAGGAAGCAGTTATTGCAAAAAAAGGTTCAATTTTCTGGGATCAGAGGCATTTTTGCCATTATTATTATTATATAAAGATGTGCAAAGACTCAATGGAACATGCAAGTAATTGATATACGAGTATGCATGCTGTATTCTCCAGTTGTTTACACTATAAACCATTTAAATTTGCACATTCCTCCACACTGTAAATATTTCTATTACTTTTTACAACTTAAAATTTCTTGGATTTGCTAAAATACTTATTATTTATTGACTTCTTTAAAATATTTCAATCCTTGTTTTACAAAAATCTTCTTTTTTACTATAATGCACTAAATCACTACATCAGCTTCCTTGCATGCTGAAACAGATTCAGACTTTTAATCTGCTGATATTAATTACACTATAAATAAACTGAACAGACCAAGAAGTTAAAAAATAAAAATAAAAACAGAATTTGAAAACACAACAATGAATAATTTGTCCATTTTGCGCAACAAAGAGCCATGTGACAGAGGTAGTTATTTTTTATTTATAGCCCCAGGCCTTATGTGAACAACAAAGACAGAAAATCTGTGTTCATGAAGTTACTGTTATACACAAAACAACACGCCCTCTTGCATTGGTGTGTTTCTCTGTACACAATACATCATTTAATAACACAGTTTACACTGCGGTAGCTTCTACCAAGCCCGTAAAGACTGTTTGTATAGTAGTCATTCGATTAATAAGTAAATAAAAACCAGAATCAACACAGGTTTTGTTTTTAAAGAAAAATACCCCATTGTTCCAGTGATAGATAATCAGACCCCTAGGTGGATCATAAGAACAAGTAATGGCTTAATTTACCGGCTGAACGGTGCACTGCAGGACAGATTTCAAAGTAAGTCGCCACATACAGTGTGCATAAAAAGTATTTGCCTCTTTTTTTGGTTTTTTGCTTTTATTGTTTTTAAACTCTGAATCCTGAACAATTCAATTTGACCTTTTTTAAACACAAATTTGCCCCTAAAAAACCCTTTCATGCCAAAGTGAAAACAGAGTTCTACAAAATAATGTGAATTAATTAAAAATATAAAATGTCAAATAAGTGACTGCATAAATATTCACTCTGAGCAGTTCTGCAAAGAAAAAATTCCAGATGTGCAAGCCTCAGTGCTGTAATTGCAGCCAAATATGCATCTACTCACTTGAATGGAGTGAGTACTTATGAAGTCACTTAATTTACATTTATATTTTTAATTAATTGACATTACTTTGTAGGGAATCTGTTTTCACTTTGACAGGAAAGAGTCTTTTTTGGGGTAAATTCTTGTTAAAAAACGGGGCTGCACGGGGACTCGGTGGTTAGCAGTGTCTCCTCTTAGCTCGAAAATCCCCGGTTCGCGTCCCGGTTTGGACGCCGGGATCTTTCTGTGAGGAGTTTGCATGTTCTCCCTGTGCAGCGTGGGTTCTCACCAGGTACTCCGGCTTCCTCCCACAGTCCAAAAACATGCTGAGGTTGATGATTCTAAGACTTGTTTGTCTGTCTCTATGTGTAGCCCTGTGACAGGCTGGTGACCTGTCCTCTGCCTTCGTTCGAGTTAGTTGGGATAGGCTCCAGCCCCACCTTGACCCTACAGAGGATTAAGCGGTGTATAGATAATGGATTGATGGGAGGCAATAAAAGGGGAAAACCTCCAGAGATATTGTTAGAAGGGAGCATTTTTCTGCTTTTGCAGATGACTAATGGGACCCCAGACGGCTAATATGCCATTAAATTGCCATTCTAGATTCTATTTGTTGTGTAAAAATGTTAAGATATCAGCTGGTGAATGTTAATCTTAAGATAAGGCTGAACTAATTGATAAAATAAGTTTAAAAAAAAAAGTTAAAAAATATGACATTTAACACTGTATGGTGCATTTTTCACTTTAGTACTTTTTCTAATCATAATGTATTTTACAATTTATTGTGCATTTTGTATCTTAGTATATTTTTCTATTCTCTTATCTATCTGTATTGCAGCAGTAACAACAGATAGAATAAACACCATTTTTCTTGCACAGACAGACAGTAAAAACCTTGCGTAATAATGCATCGTTGACATTACAGAGACGTCTTTGTAGGATGACTTTTTTTTCCACAGACCTACCGATGACACAGAACGGTTTCCTGGCAAAGCGGAGGCGTCCCTGCCAGCCTCGGTAGCGGCAGCAGCAGCCGGCGCTCCATATCCTGATGATGTACTCCAGGCCAAACACTACAATCATCACAAACTCCTGCAGGAATACACACACACAAATGCGCACACTTAAACCTTTCAGTGCTATAAAAGCATCGCGTTATAAAAGACAGTGAAAATGGCAAAAGGTCAAGCAGTGAGTTTGGTTTGTTGCTAAGTGTGCAGCTCTGAAAACACAAGTACTCTGACTCAGACACACATTCAAACTCTTAAAATAACTGCTTAGAAGGTCAATTTGAGGTAAATGTGAAAAAGATAATTACTTGTGCTATCATCGAACTAGAGTACATCTTTATGAGTGTACTTTATAGTCACTAAACTAAACATTTTGAAGGGTCCTGGCAGGAAAGCTCAGGTGTAATTAATAACATTAATAATGGCTCTATTCCATTTAGGGGTGCCAGGTCCCGGACTCTCTTATTACACTTGCTGCTTCGCTGGCTTGGGTTATTGTGACACTTCAGTGGAACTCAGCCACTGAAACTGTTATTAGAAACACCTGAAGCTTTTTCCTGCTTCGACGAGAAAAAGATCTTTAACGGTAGATAATTTGACTTGTCATGGCAGTCTTTCCACCTCAGTTCAACGTATAACCCACACCTGACCGTCTTCAACTTGACTGATTTTTTATTTAAAGTGGTGAATACTGGTTGAGTTGACCATGTGTAAAATCTGGGCTCATGGGTAACATTAGTTTTTTGGTTAAAATTTCTTAAAGAATGTTGGGTTATGTCGATTTTTGTGCCGTTTTCTATGCGCCGATCTGTGCAGCAATGTTTGAAGTGCCATAACTTGAGAAATAATGTAACCAGAGTCCTGAAACTTTGCAGGTTCATTGATCTGTACATGTGGTCTTCAATTGTACAAACCTTGTTTTATAGAGTAATACAATGCAGTGGTATGATGGTGCAAATCTGGTCAAAAGAAGTCCATGTTTTTTTCTATTCCAATATTCCACTGATTATAAAAAGTTCATTTTTTTACCCCAAGAAGCTGATTGTTTTCCTGTGATTGGCACCAATAGCAGCTTTAAAAATGTAGAGTATGATTGGATGTGTACATATCAAAGAGCCTACAAAGTTTCAGGACTCTAGCTACATTATTTCTGAAATTATGGCGCTTTAAACATTGATCCGCTGATTGTCACGAAGAAAACTTTACATAACCCCACCTTCTTTAAGAATTCATTCTTAAAATAATAGGTGACTAATGTTACTTATGATACCAGATTTTACACTTATTTTACTCAGTAACATGCGCAGAAAAAAGACCCTGACAAATATAAGATGGTGAAATAAAATCTTTTAACAGTGGGTCAGTTCTGCCAAGCTATTAACTTTTTATATTAATTAGTATTGCCTGCACTTTTCCTGTTATGACAAGCAAAAATATCTCCTTTAAAAAAGGGGTTATTGCTTAAAATTATTAATTGTCCATAACTGTAACAATAAGTCGGGAAAAAGATCAAACTTTCCATTAAATACTTTGTCATTTTTGGGAAACACGCTAAATCTTTCTTTGGTGAGAGTTACATAAGAAGATCGATACAATTATCATATTAAAGATCCCCATCTGTGAAAGTATTTTTAAGTTGTTAACATGTCAATATAGTGTTTTTATACACTGTAAGACATATCACTAGTGAAATAAGTAGTCAGTGCCATGGCTGAGCATTTCCACTTTGAAGTGCATCGATTACAAAAACACGGATTCAGACTTTCCAGGGTTTCTTACATCACAAATCTAAGGAACCAATCCTGTTTCCTTGTGGGGAGGGACTTTCTGCATCATTACTCTACTTCTTTTGAATCCGTTTTCATTTTGAACTCGTATTGTGAACTACTCCCAGTATTACAACTTTCCATTGTGTAGCACAAAGTAGTTTTACAGTGTTGTCCGAAGTGAGCCGGTGTGCTCAAGCGAAGCCATTTTAGGGCAAGAATTGATTACTTTAATGTAAAAATCCTCTAAATATGTCAATTTAATGCACAGAGATGTGTTTCAAGGGGTTAAATCAACGATGAGAGAGAGATTTTAAGTACAATTTTAAGTACAAACCCAACAGATTAAACCAACAAAATGCAAGAATGTGAATTAGTTAGCTTTAAATGTATTAGCAGCCAGTTTCTTTAACATTTGGAAAAAGCTAAGGTAGCTGTCATACCTGGCCTCCACTGTTTATGCTAAGCTAAGCTAACTATCTGCTAGCTGTTCATGTTTAATAGACAGTGGTATCAATCTTGCCATTCAAATAAGTTCCCAAAAATGACAAACCATTCCCTTAAAAAGGCTTAAAAAAGTAATTGTTTTCTTCCCAATGTCACTAAAAGCTTCCTCAAAGGGAATAATTGGGTTTCTTTCTGTAATATAATACTGTACAGTCTTGATCTTACTATGTAAAGAGCCCTGAGATGACTGATATCGTGAATCGGTGCTGTACAAATAAAACTGAATTGAAATAAATGAACTGACTTAACTATAACAGCAAAAAAACGCCCACTCTATTTCCACTAACAATATTCTCATTAGAATACACAGAGCTCGCACAGTTCCATTTTACTGTCTCCCGAAGCTCTGTGATAATAATTCACCGTGTGCTCTGTGAATCATCCACAGTAACTTGGACGTTGTTTTGGAAATAAACGTTTTTTTTGCACTCTGAGCACCTCACGGATTTTCAAGACCCGGTCAAGAGAAAACAAAACCGTCCACCGAGGTGAAGAACGACGGATGCTTCCAGTTTATGTTTGAGCTCCACCGTGTTTTTTTCCCCCCTACCTGGTCTGACTGGTGAATTTCTATTTAATCACATCTGAGGCGCAGACTGTAAAATTGAATTCTAACAGGGTGATGTTGATCTCGCGTAGCAGGGGAGCAATCATCGCAGCTCATTATAGCTCCTGGAATGCACAATCAGCATTTGTAATGGAGACATGAGCATCACTCAACCACACACGAACACACACACATACACACATTTGTACCTCTGTCTTTGTGAGGATCTTCATTGATAAACTCCTTACAACTAAGTACCAACATCAACGTAAACCTTTAAATGAAGTCTTAACCATTTTTAAGGTGTATGCATATACAAAAACTGACCGATTTGTCCTCATTTTGTACAAATATCTGCATATTCGAGGTCTAAAACTCAAATTAATTTGCACAAAAGTAGATATACAAGTACACACACATTAGACACTGATTGGCTCAATTCAATACTATTAATTTATTACTTTCAGCTACACTCTCTGGGAGCCACATGCTGATTGAATACACTTGCATGTGTTTGTGCAGTGTCTGTGTATTTGTTTCCTACCAAGATGAGCAGGCAGTGCGAGGAGAATTCCTGGTGAGCGGGGATGGTGGAAAACACAGAAAGAACCAGACATCCGAACACCAGGATGAACCTGTGGAGACACGACAACAAATCACTTAATGTGCAACAAATGACGTTTAATCACTAAACAACAGGCTCAGGTAATGCGCACATCTGCGGCAACACACATAGAATATCTGAAAGCGATTACTTCCCCTCTGTAAGGCTACATTAAGAAGGATTTAGGCTGTTAGGAGCATCATTAGGATCAGGCGAAGCACCGTTTAAACCTGCACAAATTGACAAAAAGACAAACAAATCCTCATCATAGTAGGAGTAACACTACCTGAATGAGCAGCTGACACATTGCATTCTGTTATAGGCTACTTAGGAGGGAAGATTAAAGCCTTTAAAAGCCTCTAATGTGGTCATTTGCAAAGTTTGTTGTCATTCTGGGGGTTCATTTCCTTGGATTTCTTTTATTTGGTTAAGATTTGACCTAAAATGACTTCTAAATTTTGCCTTTATCTTTAATGCCTCCACTTTTCTGCTGTCTGCCATGACAGGTATTGTTGTTCATGCTAACAGTTCCGAAATAAAAATAAAAAATACGCCTGCGAGAACATTGTAACCACTGATGGATGATCATCTCACTACAATGCGGTGTTCTACCGGGAAACCTTGTGCTCTGGTATTCATGTGGATGTTACTTGGACCTAAACATTATTGCAGACTAAGCACACACCCCCATGGATGCAGCAGTGGCCCATGTGGTAGAGAAAGTTGCCCACTAATTGATTCCTGGTCCCTTCACGTACGACAGTGTCCTTGAGCAACATTCCGAACCCCAAGTTGCATCCAATGGTCGCATGACAGCTCTGCCGCCATGGACAGAAAGTAGTATTTTGGTTGGAATAAACCTTTCAAACCATACCTGGTTGTCAGAAAGTACAATTCGGGTGGATTAAACCTTTAATGCTACAAGTACTTGGATGGAAAGTAGTGATTTGGGTGGAATAAACCTTTCAAACTGGAATTACTGCAACAGAAAGTACCATTTTAGGTAGAATGAACCTTTAAAACCATAACTAGCTTCTTAGAAAGTACAATTTGGGTGGATTAAACCTTTAATTTTAGAGTTACTTGGACAGAAAATAGTGTTTTTGATGGAATAAACCCTTAAAATTAGAAGTACTTGAATGGAAAGTATGACTCTGGGGGGAATTGACCTTTTAAACCATAGTTTCTTTGCTAGAAAGCACAATTTAGGCAGATTAAACCTTTAACACTACAAGTACTTGGACAGAATGTACTATTTTGGGTAGATTCAACAACTTGGGTTCATTATGGGAGGATTAAACCTTTATTACCATAACTACTTGGATGCAAAGTAGTGTTCTGGGTAGACTAGACCTTCAAAACCATAACTAGCTTCTTAGAAAGTACAATTTGGATGGATTAAGCCTTTAATATTATTGGTAGTTAGACAGAAAATAGTGTTTTGGGTGGAATAAACATTTCAAACTTGGACAGAAAGTATTATTGTGCGGAAAAAAACTTGAAAACCGATAATCATTTGTTAGAAAGCACAATTTGGGTGGAGTAAAGCTTTAACACTAAAAGTACTTGGACAGAAAGTAGTGTTTTGGGTGGAATAAACCTTAAAAACTATAACTTGTTTCTTAGAAAGCAACATTTTAATGGGATAACCTTTAATATTAAAGGTACTTGGACAAAAAAAACTCTTGTGGGTAGAATAAACCTTGAAAACCACAACTTGCTCCTTAGAAAGCACAATTTGGGTGGGTTAAACCTTTAATACTATAAGTACGTGGACGCAAAGCAATGTTTTGGGTGGAATAAACTCTTTAAAATGTAAGCACCTGGTTGGGCAGAAAATAGGAATTTAGGTGCAACAAACCTTTAAGGAATAAGCCATTAGCTTTAGCGATTATCAGGTTTGTCAGGTTGTGCTGTTGTGACAAACAAGGGTCCTAGAAGTGTGGTCCTACAACTGCAGCCTCATAATATTGAGGTGGATGAGAAACCCATCAGAAAGTAGCTTTAGCCCCACGAATAAAGTCCTATTTACCTCCACTGTATCACTATGAGAGCTGATAACTTCAAACTCAATAACCAAAACTTTATTCATTATTATTCACCAGTGAAGTAAAGTTAGAAAACATGCATATTGCAATTTAGTGTCCAATTATCTACATACATTCTGATGAATCTTGCAATGATAACTAATTGCCGCTGTGGGATTTAACGCTTCTAGAACTCACAGTAATGCTGAAGCTTGTATTAAGATCAAAGAGGAAGTGTGGAGCTGTAATAGCACTGATGCACTCAGAATGAATCTCCATAAAGCTTTGTTCCTAATTACAACACACATACAAATTGCATCAGCCTCCCTTTTGCCAAGTACAATCAGAGCTCCCCTCATTGTCTGACTGCTGCCAGCGAGGAAACCACTCGGCTCCTTGTAAGTCATATGGTAACTTGGTTAATGAGCAAATACAAATTAAAATTCATACGGCTGCTTCCGGGCAACATATGCACTGGCTAGCAGTCCCAGCCTGCCGCTCCTCACAGTATTTCTGAACTGATTTTTTTTTTAAAGATGCCATCTGTCCTTCTGATATTTATGGTTCATCTCTACAGATCTCTGAGTACTTGTTTTCTGTGGACAGAATGTGCTCCAGTCTTGCTCTTCTTTCCCTTTCAGAACACATATTTGTGTATTTAATCTTCCCACTGATTCTAATGATTACACTGTAATAAATTACTGTACACAGCCAAATTCTAACACTAGTGTACTGTTGGTTCCAAAATAAAGCTAAAAACTGTAAAATCAGATGCTTTTGGAACTAAAAACCAAGAATAACCACAAACAGTAGATTGCTGTAAAAACTGACATTGTGATCAAAAAATCTGACACGAAACGACACAAGCGAGACACAAAAGAAAAAAGAGACATTAACAGGCACAAACAAGACATAAAACAACAGAAATGAGACACAAAACGACACCAGCGAGACATAAACTGATGCAAATGAGTCAGGAAATGACACAAATTAAGTACAAACCGACAGAAAATGAGATAAAACGACATAAATGAGGTACGAAAGAAAGATGAGACACAAAACGAGATACAAAAAAGACACAAAATGGCACAAACAAGACAAAAAATGCAGAAAAGATACAAAACAAGAAAAATTAAGCACCAAATGAGAAAAATGACTGACAAATTGAGACGTTATCGAAACATGAGACACAGAATGAGACAGAATGACAAAAAGGAAACACAAAATGAGACAAACATGAAAAGACACAAGGGAGACAAAAAAAAATGAGACAGGCACAAACAAGACATAACACAACACAAAACAACAAAAATGAGGCACAAAATGACACAAATTAGATACAAACCGACGGAAAATGAGACCAAACAACATAAGTGAGATACAAAAGAAAACTGATACACAAAACAAGAGAAAGGAGACATAAAACTACAAAAACAAGACACCAAAGGACACAAAATGACACAAACAAGACATAAAATGACAAACAAGATACAAAACAAGAGAAATGAAGCACTAAATGAGAAAAGCGGCAAAACAAAACGAGACACAACAGAAACATGAGACACAAAATGACAAAAATGAAACACAAAATGAGACCAACACGAAACAACAAGCAAGACACAAAAGAAAAATGAGGCACGGGACAAAAACGTGACAAAATGACAAGAAGGAGGCAAAACTATCACAGAGAAACAGCATTAATGAGACAAAACACAAACCAGAAACAAAATGGCAAATGAGACACAAAATGACGAACAAGAAACACAAAATGAAACTAAGACAAAACGACACGAACAAGACACAAAAGATGAACAATCCAAAATTATAAAAATGAGGCACAAACTGACACAAAGTAGGCAGAAAACGAGCTAAATCAGACACAAAACCACAAAACGAGATACAAAAAGGACACAAAACGGCACAAACGAGACATAAAATGATGCAAACAAGACACAAAACAAGAGAAATGAGACACAAAACAACAAAAATAAAGCACTAAATGAGAAAAACGACAAAATGACAAAAATGAGACACAAACTGACAGCGTGGAGAAAAAACTATCACCAAGAGAAACATCCTAAATGAGACACAAAACAACACAAACTAGAAAAAACAAATGACAAATGAGACACAAAATGACAAACATTAAACACAAAATGAAACTAAGACAAAACAACACACACAAGACACAAAGGAGACACAAAATGAGAAAAATGACGACAAAAATGAGACACAAACCTACAGAAAGGAGATAAAATTGCCACAATGAGACATGAACAAACATAAGTGCGACACAAAAGAAAAATGAGGCTCAAAAAAAAAAACAAGACACAGTACTACAGTTCTAGTTGATGTTGATTACATTATATCAATATACTGTGTGATATTGGAAAGTCTGTCTCAGTGTTGAACAGTAAACCTGGTATTCTACTGCAGAATACTGTGATCAATTATACAGTTACTAACTATTTAAGTAAACTACATGTCAAAATAGATTCCACTGTGTTTTTACAGAACATAAATTAATTTGTGTCCACTTGGATCTAATTTGTGTCATTTTGTGTCTCGTTTTTGTTATGCATTGTCTTGTTTTTGCCGTTTTGTGTCTCATTCATGTACTGTTTGTGTTCATTGTGTAAATGATGAACTGCTTCTGTGAGAGCAGTGTGATCTGGTCAAGGAGAAATTCACCACAACTACTTCTTTTCAAACATAACAATGCAAGGATAGAACAAATACCATTGTCATACATGCACATGATTTTTCTTTTCTTCTAGATTGTGCTCTGACAGAGCTGGGATTTTAAGGTGGTGCAGTTTCTTGGTGTGTATGTGGGCTCTGAACACGGCTCATGCTGCTAGACTGTAATTATTTGAAAAATGTGCCTGGGTCTGGACTAAGCTGCCAGAGTGAAAGGAGGCAAACATCCCGTGTTTGACAGCACAATGTGAGGTTCCCCTCAGGGTCTGCAGGAGTTGGTGACATTAGGAAATTAGATGCCAGAGAGAAGTAGTTCTAAGTATTTCCATCAAATACAGGCTGTGACTCCTTAAAAGTGGAGTGTGTGATTCGAAACTAATAACATTTTTGAGAAATTCAGAGAATTTCTCCTAACAGTCCAAAAAAATTCCAATGTTCATGCACAGCTGTGACCCTAGCGTGGGGTACAAAGAGTCTGTAGGTACCTAAAAAGATCTTTTAAAGGTGCTTTTCTGCAAACACGCTAAGGTCAGCATGTGTGTATGTGTGCAGTGTACACTGTTTATAGTTAAGAAGCCTTGAGGGAACCTTTTGGGGTCCCTTTGCAACCACTACCAAAGTATAGGAACCTTTTGGGTTTAAAAAGGTTCTCTGAAGAACCTTGCAGCAGCGGTTTCTTGAGAAACCTTGTAGCATAGTCATTCTGGGCAATTCAATGGAAGCAACTGGACTCAGTAATATGTCCGTGAAATATGTCCTTCACAGATGACCATGACCTGGATGAATGAGAACATTCGCCAGCCTAGCACAGTCCAGCATCCTGGCTGGGCAGAGGAGCAGCTACAGTGGGCGGCTAATCTCATTGTGCTGCAGGACTGAACGTTACAGCAGATCTTTTGCACCATGAGGCAGCAAAACACCTCGGTCAGGGTCAGTGGCTCATGACCTGGACTGTTGGCTGCCACACTCCAGTGGCTCAGTTGTGCAATAAAACCCAAAAACCCTGGATCTACCAGGAACCAACTACTGGCTCCCTCCTATACGCTGATTATTATTTCTATTTTTACGCTCTACTTTTTATTGTAAATACCAGCACAATTTTGCACCTTACTTATTTCTCCAGCCAGCATGATTTGTACATAACTTTGCACATTCTTTTGCACATTGTTTCCTTATTTTTCTTAAATGTAAAGTGTGTGAGTTACTGGATGCCTTGAATTTCCCAAAGGGGATAAATAAAGTATCTATCCATCCATCCATCCATCCATCCATCCATCCATCCATCCATCCATCCATCCATCCATCCATCCATCCAACCATCCATCCATCCATCATCCATCCATCATCCATCCATCCATCCATCCATCCAACCATCCATCCATCCATCCATCCATCCATCCATCCATCCATCCATCCATCCATCCATCCATCCATCCAACCATCCATCCATCAATCCACTTCGTTAAAAAAAACTAACATTTTTTTTACTTTTTATTGTTTAATGAAGGTTACTTGCATGGGTAAAAACAATAAAATTACAAAAAAATATTGAGATATTGCTATAATGAAAATAATAAGGTGTAATACTGCAGAAAAGTAGCATTATTAGTTGTGTTCTATTGCATAATTTTCTGTAAAAACTCAAAATATTGCTGTAAAACTAATCATCTGGCTACAAATTACAAGAATGCACTGTTAATCTAAGATCATATCAAGAGTAATTTGAGATTCTGTAAATCATAAGTGTCATAAATGTATTTCTGTCTTTGGATTTAATTAATTTACTTATGATATATCATCAGACTGGGTGTAAGAAACAATATCTATTTAGAGACAATGTTTAGAGGTTCTTAAATGAAAAGAAGGCTTTTCTTTTGTTGTAGGCAAATTGGGATATTGTCATTATTGTGTCTGAGTCATTTACACAAAATTCTCTCTGCTAAAAAGTTAGACAAGACCCCAAATTTCTCCAAATATGCAAAACTAGTCTCTAAAACTTGCATTAATGTTGCCTATATTGTTCAAAAGAAGTCCATAGCTTAATGTCAATAAAAGTTTTATAAGCCAAGTAAATAGAACAAAGTGTAACTGTAGGTGTAAACTGTCACTTTGACCAACACCAGGGACCTTTTTCGAGTTTTCAGAGGTTCTTCCAGCAACCCCATCTATAAATTGAGCTGTTAAAGGTTCCTTTCAAGAATCCCCCCCAAGAAAGCAGCGTTCCTTGAATATCCCCAGACTTCCAGAGGCTCCTAATTCTAAAAGATTGGGCCTGATTCTTCGTCTGTGTGCAGACAAACGCTCTAAAGTGAAGCCCAGATAGAATTATTCATGATAAAAGAAAAGTTGACATTGAAAACGTACTGTTGACTGAACAATTTCCACATTGTGTTTGTATTCTGCACCAGCCGAGTCCATTTTACTGAAAGCACAGTATGTCATTTGAGGGGTAATGACAATTTAGCTGAGTTTGATGAAATGATGCAGATAAAAACATATTTTGGTAATCAGCAGTGGTTTAGAAAATAAACCTCGGACCAAACTGAACTTCCCAACTTCATTATTTCACCCTTCAGATGCTCCGTTGAATGTCAGCGCTCGAATGAAATCGCGCTTTGAATGTGAAATTGCACATTTTGAAAAGGGATCAAGGTCTCAGCTCCGAATAAAGAAAATCATATTGTTACTGTTGAGGCCTCGCTATTAACTTTTCAGAATCAGGCTTTGAGTGACTAAATGAAAGGAGCGGAGGGATACAATCCAAACTGAATACTGCTGAATGAAAAAATACTGCATTATTCCTGCTTTCTGAGTCCGTGATTGCAGCCTTGAGTGAAATCAGACCATCAGCTGGGATTGAACAGCTTCTGCAATTTACATTTAGAGACAAAAACACACTTTGTCAGCAGTCATGTCAACTTTAAAACTACATTTACATTAGCAGCAGTTCTCCTGTTCAGTGAAAAGCTACTGGATCTGCAGTTTGTTCAGACATGCTGATGGGAAATAGGTCTTCTGAGTCAAAGGCATGATCATGAATGACGCCCACTTTTCATTCAGGATGCCGTTGATATATCTGACATCGCCCGTATGCATTCAGCACATTATCAATGTCCCTTTATGCACTCAGGGACATCATGTGTCAATCTAGGTCTTGGATATTAACTGAGGATGGAATTATCCGGCAGCTGCAGACAGAAGTGATGAGCTAAAAGCTGTCAATGAATGGTAGAAGCTGGACGACACATACAATCAATAGCACTGTTGCACCACTCAGTCCCCCTACGTGAATTAACCACTTTATCAGTCACTTTACAGAGATTAATTGACAAAAGATGAGTGCGTAGTGACAAGTCTGAGTTCAGTGAATGCATCCAAGGCAAAGCTGTCCATTGAATATATTTTTCCGGTTGCCTTGAACTGTTGGGAAAACTAATATCTTGTAAAAGAGACCAACTTTACCATGGCGCTGTGCAACCCATAGAAACTGATCACAGTGGTTTTGCTTGTTTTGGCCTTTCAGCTCCATATAACCGATTCTTTACATCTCACCATCTCTTTTCAAGGACATTATGAAAACATGGAAAGAATATAATGTGACTGGACAGATCACTAGCAAACCTGAGATAATGATTAAAAAAAGATGGAGAAAAAATCATATTATATCTGGATGTTATTTACAGTTTGGCCTGTGTTGTTGGTTTTACAATCAACATGTACTTAAGTAAACATACTTATTTTCTGTGATTTTACTAGATATTATCTGTAACTTAACAAAGCAGTGAAAATCTGGGTATTAACAGGAAGTAGCTGTAGTAGATCAGAGCCATTCAAGGTGACATCAGGAGCAGAGCAAGGCTGTGTCATCGCGCCCACACTCTTTGCCATCTCCATTGCAACCATCCTTCACATCATCAAAGATGACTTACCACCAGGCATCGACGTCGTCTACAGAATGGACGGCAAGCTTTTCAACCTCGCCCGTCTCAAAAGCATGCGCAAAACATCGACTCACAGTTCCAATACGCAGACGACAACAGCGTCACAGCACTTGACGAAGACCATCTCCAGCAAATCCCGACCGCTTTCCACTGCGTGTATACGAAGCTGGGACTGAACATCAACGTCAAGAAGACCCAAGTTGTCTACCAACGATCTACCACCGATCAAAGGAGCACACAATCCGCCTGCGATTCAACTCAATGGACGCTGAAATTCAACACTGCCTGAAATGTGATGATCTACAAAGCAATAGTAGTTCCAGTGCTCCTGTATGCGTCAGAGACATGGACTCCATATCGTCACCATCTGAAGACACATGAAAAATTCCACCAACGCTGTCTGTGATTCATACTCAAGATCAGCTGGGAAGACTGAAGAACGAACGTCAGCGTCCTGCAAGAACCCAGCAGGACCAGTCTCAAAGCCTCCATCATCAAGAACCAACTGAGACAAGGGACCACGCTGTCGGACTCATCAGCCACATGAAGATTCATACATGACGAAGTTAAGAAGACCTTCATCCTCGACCTCAAGGGAATGCTCCAAGAGTTGCAGTAAGCAGCAGTAAAAAGTTCTTCATTTTTAACAGAGTGGTATGAATCTTTCCTAATGCAGTTCTCTAAAATGAAGCGTAATGCGGAACTAAGAGATCTCAAAACTTAGAAGATTTGGAAAATAATCAGCAGAAATGTAATAGATTCATAATAAAATAAGCTTTAAGTTATAAAAGCTAGAATAGAAACTCCAAGAAAAGGATACACATTGATGCATATTGATGCTTAATAACATGACAGCTGTTTATTGACGTTTATTACATGTAAACATCTGCCGTATAGTTGTACAGTGGCACTCCGGATGTGAGTTCACTCCATTTGATTTGGGAGCTTTAATTTATTTAGTGCCAGTTTTTTAAATATCTCAGCTGCAAGTTGCTCCACTCTGACATCCTGCTGTCAGACCAACATGTGGTAAAATTGCTGCTAGACATCCTCAGTGGATCGCGAACAAGCTGCAGGTGTGAGAGAGCAGCCGCTTCGGTGCATACGGCAGAGAAAAACTACTCCTGACTTAATGCTGATGAATGACCCGAGGACCAGCAGACAAACCCATATACAGCCAGAAACCTGCACTACTCCTCCACAAGCTGACAAAGACGCCTGAAAGGCCCGAGGAGTGAGAGGTGAAAAATCAGGCCTTGGGAGATTTGGAGCTCACAAGGCAGCTTCATTACGAGAGCAGGAGATCTTAGAATGGGAACACGATCGGTACAACTAAAACAAACAGTAGTAGCATGACACGCTGAAAAATGGGCTTCCAGTTCTGAGAATTTTAAATGTTCCTTTTTAAACTTGCATGTTCATCTTGATCTTAATAAAACTCAAACCTGCAGATTGTACAGTCAGGTTTGTCAGCAGTGTTATCTTTACTTTCCAAGAACTGTTAAACCTTTTCTCAGTCATGGAATATGGAACATTTCTGGCTTCATCAATCCTTAAAGTGACAGCATTTTAGTCATTCAGACGTAGGTCACTTTTAGTTTAACGTTTCCTACTTAGACATACCTCCTCACAGCACCAGAGAGAAACATAATACTGTGCAGCTTTTATCATTTATGCAACATTAGACAATACACAAAGTGATGTATGATGTATAATAATGCACTAACAGATTGCAGATTAGATAACAAATCCTGGAAACAGCACACCAAGAAGGAAGAGCTCGAAGGGAAGATCCCACCAGTATCATCCCTTGTAAGAGAGAGGCGCACTAGGTTTGCTGGACACTGCTATCGGAGCAAAAATGAGTTAACCGGTGAACTATTGCTATGGAAGCCGACCCATGGCCACCACAGTGTTGGGCGCCCTCGTTTGGCCTACATCAATCAACTTATTCGAGACGCTGATTTGCACGAAGATCAACTTCGAGCAGCAATGAAGGACCGAGCTGTCTGGAGAGAAAGAGTGGAACGGGCCCAGGAAATCCAGTAAAGTAAGGTAACAGGTTACATTTCAACTAATAGCAGCTGATAAATGTGTCCAAATAACTAATAGTCTAGTTTATTTCGGATTTCTTTAGCACTGAAACTGGAAAGCTATTGACGCAACTGTCCACAATATAACTGCAGCTTATAAATTGTGACTCTGTGTGACATTAGACACTGATTTATCCTCCAATATCAGGAACACCTACCTAATGAAGTCGCTGCTGTCACTCAAAGCATAGATAAACACATCTTTCTCATTATATTCTCATAAAATTTCTTTGGAGACGCTCATGGACCCTACCAATGTCTTAAGCTGAAGATATTTAATCAACTCTGAGGAAATAGTCCTAAACAACTGGGAGCAACCAACTAAACTGCCACTCTGTGTGTGACAGCTCAACAGTCTGATGTGAAGACACGTAGACCTACACAGTGTGACTTGTTGTTGGATCCTGGCCCGGACTAATCCATCCTCAATGCTCTCTCTGAGATCATTTTTTAGATATATGAAGTTCATGCGCTCGTGCTGTCTAATGCTGCAGATACTTAATAAACTCTGAGGAAATAATCCTAAACAACTGGGAGCAACAAACTAAACTGCCATTTTGTGTGTGACAGCCCACCTGTCTGATGTGACGACATGTAGGCCGACACAGTTTGACCTGGTCTTGCATCCTGGTTCACATTGATCCTCTTTTCAAACTCACTCAGGGGAATTTATAATTATATATATATATATATATATACATATATATATATACGCATACATATGGGGTGCTATATGTATGTATATATAACACCCCGTATATACCGCGTGCACATACACAGACACACATACACACACACACACACACACACACACATTTTATTATTATTATTATCATGTTGTTCCACTTGTGGAAGTGTGCACATCTCTCTATCAGTGAAGACCCCCATATGTCTGATGCTGCAGATATTTAATGAACTCAGAGGAAATAGTTCTAAACAGCTGGAAGCAACAAACTTCAGTTCCTGTTAACATCTTGTACAGAAAAAAAATCTACTGTTGGTGGCTATCATTAATCTAAGCTGTTATTGTTTGTTTTCATGACGGTAAAGTTTCATTACCATGGACATTTTATTTTGTAGCCCCATAGACTCAAAGTTATAGGGCAAAGTGAGTGAGAAAAAAATGTGTGTTGTTGTTAACAAGCTGTGTCTTTTGAGCACTTTTTGAGTGATTTTTTGGCCAAATATCGATCATGAAATGTGGAAAAAGTTTTCCCTACGTCACTATACATAACTTAAAGTACCTGTGCCTGTGTATGCCAGTGCAACTTTTACAGAGTGCACATTCAGATATGAAAGCACCATGTTCAGTTGCCATTAGATCAACATAATGGGGTGCATGTGTGAACAAGGCTTTATTGGCATATGCAGCAGAACTTAAGGCTCTGTGATTGGATTTTTCTTCCACAAATGCAACTCCAAAGGTGTGCCCATAGGAGTGATCACCTTACATTGTGCACCCAAAACAGCTCCTGCTGCCCACTTCAGAGAGTAACCATAAATATAAAAGATATGAAAAAAATAACCCACCAAAGTCAGCACATATCCAGGTGTCTTGTGCAGTATGTTATTTGTGCAAACAGTCTTGTTTACACTTATATGAACAACACATATCAACACACTCGCAGCCTTTACATGCTCCACTCTACACCCAACATCACAGGGAGGAATATTTGACTTTGCTGTTTCATGTGGATAATAAATTGCCTCACAGAAGACACATCTAAGTGGAAAAAGATTTAAAATCATCAAACAGAGTGTCTGTGTGCGACTGTAAATCTGCTCTTTTGAAGCTCATATACTGTAAAAGCTTGCACATGTAAATATGACATCTCGTGTGTGGAAAAACACAACACGAAGGACGCACGTGAGCATTTCATATTCAAATAAGCATTTGAGAACAAGAAGGAGAGAAAGTGTGTGACAGATTGGGTATGTGAGAGGTCAAGGTTTTCCACACAGTACAGTCCGGTATCATTATCTATTTCCTTCTTTATTTCTGTGCCAACCTTGCATACCCTTTCAATCAAGAGAGAGGGAGGGAGGGAACGGAAACAGAGAGAGCGATTGAAAAAGAGAGAAAAACCAAGCCAGAGAGGCCAGTCGCTCTGGATGCCTCATAATGTCAAGATAACAAAACGAACGATACAAATGAACACAGGATGCACAAATAAGACGAGCAGCGGAGAACTCCACAGCGGCATTAGGGAAAAACGCTGAATCATGTGCATCAAAATGACCGAGCTTTATTGGAATGAGATCAGCAGGTTCCACTGGATGAAAGCAACAGGGTTAGCAGAGGCTGCGATGGAAAGATAAAGACAGACATAAACAGCATTTCTCTTTCTAGGAAAGATCGGTACATCAGGAATAAAACAAAAGAGAAAGATATGAAGAGATTTAGGAAAGAGGTGACAAGCTGAGAGAGCAGACTGAGCACAGGGAATCCTTTCGGCATCTCTGGAGATAAATCGGCTGTTATTGCATCGATCGTGGTTTTATCAATACTTATTCTTATATGGTGCAACTCATTTTGTCAAATCTTTCATTTTACCGCTCATATAATCCAAGGAGGAGGGCTGAATGAAAGCACACTGCCAGATAAAGAGCCAGAAGAGCTGACAGGGAGAGAAAAAAGCACGATGAGAAAAAAGGGGGAGGCAGAGAGTGAGGAGAGCTGGAGTCGGGCCGATTCCCTGCCAGCAGTCTATTAGTTAATCCCTGTGTTTATCCAGTCGAGTGCAGTATCTTACCTGATGATGGCAGCGATAAAACATTCGGTTTTATTTCTAAGCAACTACTTGACCAAACAGAGCCGGGCCAAGGACACGGCGCTGCTCAGGCCAGTTCTCTTCGCACGCTCCTGAAAGGTTTCCTCCATCAGAAGGTGAAGTATAACACCAGGCGAGTTCACCTCAGAGTGTTCAAAGGCCAATCTGTGCTAATGCAAGGGTCTGAATCAGGGATGAAGTGTCATGGCCGTATTGATTATGGCAGCCTGTTGCCCTTAAAGCTAAAGTATGTCATTTTCCTTCAAGGTGAGCGGATCAATTCAAGGTTAACACTTAATTATACCTCTACAAATGTAGGAAACAGCAACCTACTGGTATCCTCTAGATCATCTGTTGAGGAGTATAAAAGCTTGCTAGCTGATGTTTTATTTACTTAACATTTTGTCAAAAATACGGAAAGCAAACATGCTTTTCTATGCCTTCCCTGTTTTGCAGTCACCATGCTACTTTCATCAAATCTGTGTGGATCCATATAACTATAGCTTAACTTAAAAAAAACCAACAACAACTTTGGAGATTAACTCAAGCACCAAAAAAATTTAAGGACTGTCTTGACTACAGACTGTAGATAAAGATGGACAATGAAGCCAAAATATTGCAGAATATTGAGTCTACGCTGTAGGGAGCATTTGGTGGAATGCATACTTTCAGTACGTATTGCATGTGCCCCTACAAAGTGCGTACTGCTGCATGCACTATGCATAGAGTTAGGATGTACTCCTTTGTCTCTGACTTACTCTTTGACCATCTCGCTCATATATCCTAAGCTGTCATCTGCCTGTGCCCTCTCTGCGGCTCAAGCTTGTTTATACTAATGCAAGATACTATGATGTATTTGGGATCCTGTCCGCTGCACAGAGTGCATGTTGGCTCTTGTATACCAGATGTAGTAGCATTTGTGGTACATTGCATTTGGCATACTTTGCATTGGGATGTACTAACGTCCTACTCATTCTGGCATATTGTATAGTATGGTAGTCCTGTCCAGGCCTTGAAAACACTGGCTGGTTACATTAACTGTACTTTAAAGGTGGACGTAGCCACTGTGATGTTACCCATTGGTTTTTGGATTTTGAACCCTTAAGTTTGGAACCTTTGTCTTTTGAAACCTGTGTGATGACTGGATCTAACTGGAGATCTCAAGAACACTACACCCAGTAATAACCAGTCAATCAAAACATACCCTGGTTTATTGTCTATTTTTTCTAAATGGGACCATCATTTACAAAATGAGCATCATGCTGGTTTCAAAAAGTCTTGAAACTGCTGTTTGAGTCAATAAACTCATTAGAAAAATGTTTACTGAGGTAACAAATCATTGAGAGTTAGGGTCATTTTTTCATAGACTTCCATATGATGGGCCTTCTTTTTGCTATCAGAGAAGTTGCCCCCTACTGGCTGTTAGAAAGAATGCAGGTTTAAGGCACTACTTTTATTTTTTGGCTTAACTTTTCAGACTCATCCATCTTTTATGTACAGTCTGGCTGGTCACAGTAAAGATCATACACCCTGAAAAAAAATAAGGCTTCTGTCATACGAAGGGCTTCTCATCGCCTCTCATCTTAATGTTTTCTGATGAAGCTTCTGATTTTAATGTGCAGTTGCTCAAATTTGGGCCAAGCAAGAGGCATGAACTTGACATTATGTGTCCATCTACTGCATAAACCGGTTGCAAATGATGTCACAGAGTGGCACCAAGATGGAAGAGCTATTTTGAATGATATTTGGGTTTCCCTTTTTTGCAGTGGGAAGAATTGGTGATGCGTCATCCATGTTAATATATGCAGTCTATGAGGACGACACACACCTGCTGCATATCTATGCGTCATTTCATGCCAACAACGTCAGTGGCATAAAGATAGAAGGAGTAGTCGAGATAGAAAATGTGACAAAACTGCTGCTTTTTTCAAAGCAGGAGCTGCTCTGACGCCTGTTTTGAGGTGTGTGTTAACCCGTAGGTAATTTCAAAATCCCTTTTTTGAATAGTCATGGCATGGAGGATTGCAAAAAAAGGGTAAAAATTGCAACATGCTCACCATAAAGTGTGAAATGCACCTACATAGAGTGTCAGAGGGGAAATCAAACCTGCAACATCAAAAGCTGGCAGGTCTGAATATGATTTCTCACCAGCTTGCCAGCTTAAAAGGCAGCTGTTTGTTTTCTTATTCCAAATCTATAAGCCACGTGATCGCAGCAAAGACAGACGAAGAAAGAGAGAGATAGAAAAGGGTCGGGCGACGGGTACAGAGAGAAAGAAAGAGCCGGACAGGAGCCAACTTTCCATGATGTGGGATGCACTGAAGATGGGTGCGAGGAGTCGGAAAGCTTTCAGTGCGTGTCTATGTGTGTTCTCGCTAACTAGACACAGACTGACATACTGCTGAGGAAAGCCAACAGCTAACAGGGTTCATAAAAATATTGGCTTGCATGCACGCACACACACACACGCACGCACACACCATACATCAGATTCCTATCAGCACCCATCTCAGCACTAATACCACTCCAAGACTCCTGTTTAGAGTGCTGTGCAGCAGATGTCAGCGGGAGGATGAGTGAGAGAGAGTGAAAGACAACCACAAAGAATCAAAATCAAAACATCAAACACCAAAATCAGCAAATGACGGCGGTCGCTGTACTGTACCAGCGGAGAGGAGGAAGGGGGGAATCGGGTTCATCTCCTGCGACTCTCTTCCCCTTGAACCTCAAATCAAAAAAACGCCTTTTATCACTTCATTTCTGAGAAATCAGAGAACACACGGTCTTATCCAAATCGAACCTCAGAGCCAAGGGAATTAGAGGCTGCACAGTTAAATACCTTGAAGTTATCTATTTTACAATAAACTCTGCGCTGGCTGTATGATTCCAGCAGATACAATTTCCTCGCTCCTCGGCGTGGTCCAAACACTGCCATTTTCCACTTAGCTTAGCCAGCAATACTGTGCATATTATGACAGGAAGTATTGCACCTTTTTGTGTCTTCGGAAATCCACCGGGCTTAGTGGGCAGCCTTGATTAATGCCACTTAACTATGAGCTAGCAGCATGCGCATGAAGGCTCATTACTCAGCTCCGGCGAGTCCAGTCCAAAGAGAGCAGTGATTGAACAAGCACAATGACTGTGCGGCTTAAATGAGCTCGGTGTGCCAAAGACCAAAATAAGGTTTGTCAGGAATCTATTCTTGCTTCTTTTTCTCTTTATTTTGGCATTCCTGGCCTTTTATGAAGCTCAAGTGTGTCCAGCATGTGTTGCTCAACGTGAGTCACACCTATTCAGTGGATCCTCCAGAGGCTTCAGTGACTTTACTTGTTATTGGTGGCTTTGAGGAAGTTGGTACTCCTGCAGACAGCATGTATTAAAAAGGTTTTTTTTAATTGTCTACTTTTAGTGAAAATATCTAGACAATTAATGGACTATTAATGAGGAAATTCATTGTTTTTAGAAAGAAAATGGAGCCAGTCAATCGGTGCTACATCAATTATTTCCTAAAAATAACCCTGCTTTACAACTAAACTGCATTTCCATTTACGTTTCTAAAGACATGTACTTTATTGTAAAGAGATTTAGTAATAGAGACTTCTAGTTTGAAGGAGGCACAAAGTTCTTGTCAGGAGGCATGAGATGAGGATGGAGACCTTGACCTAGGGATCATTATTGTTCAGTTTGGTCAAGTTTAGGCAGCAAATTATGTGGTTAGATTTAGGAAAATGTCCCCCTTTGGTTGACAATTTAACAACAACAACTTGTTAGAGGCTTGGTTATGTTTAGGCACCAAAACTACTTGGTTAAGTTTGGGAAAATATCATAGTTTCAGTTAAAATGTGACCTTTTCCCAACATGTTTGAAGATTCTCCTCCATTTTCTGGGTTACCAGGGTGACAAGTCCCACCCTTCTAACATACACCGATCAGCCACAACATTCTGACCACTGACAGGTGAAGTGAATAACATTGATCATATTGATACTATGTGCTGTTCTGATGGAAAACCTTGGATTTCCATCAGAACAGCTGTTGATGAGACTTAGACACCCAAATAAACATTGTCCCACAACAAACACACTCCCTCATGCAAATGGAAATCCTAAATGTCACTGGCCTACCGCTGCAGGAAAATGCACCCCACCACATGGAAAAACAATCACATGTTGAGGAACATGACAATGACCCAACATGTTGATTTGACCTCCAAACTTCCTACACCTCATTCTGATCAAGCATCAACAGGATGCAGTGGAACAAGTTTGATTGACAGAGACCCCACTGCACAAGTCAGAGCACCCAAAGGATCCACTGCCAACATCCTGGTTCCAGACCCCATAGGACACCCTGAGAGGTCCTCTTGTCCATGCCCAATGGTTCAGAGCATTTCTGACCAAACAAGGGGGACCAACACAATAATAGGCAGGTGGTCATAATGTTATCTCTGACTGGTGTATGTTTTCAAAACATTTATTCCCTTGCAAAGAGATGAGACTTAGTAGGAGAGACTTCTAGTTTGAAGGCGTCACAAAGTCCTTGTAAGGAGGTAGAAGATGAAGATGGAGGCATAAGTCAAGAGGACCTTCGCCATCATCATCATCATTATTCATCAGTTTGATCAAATTTAGGCACCAAAATTACTTGGTTAAGTAGTTTGAGTTAAAATATATTATAAAATATAATATTTCCCCAACATGTTTGAAGCTTCTCCTCCAGTTTCTAAGTTACCAGGGTGACAAGTCCCACCCTTTCTAACATATGATTGGTTGGATGAAAAGTAGTGACATTTAAGCAATTAAAATAGATGGCAAAGATGTTGATTTAAAACGCATTTGACGATACGTCACAAAAAAACAGGCCGAAAATATGCTTCCTTCTAAACATAATTGAGAATACAGCTTAATTGTGGAGAAATTAATTTTTCTTTTTGCCAAACACACAACTTTCTGCACAAATTGTTTTCAATGAAGTTGAATTTTATGGATTGTAACCATCAGATATGAAAAAAACACAATCTCTGGTTCTTCTGCATCAATTCTAATCCCATTTTCTTTAAACAGGTAATGCAGGAGTGTAATGCTAAATGAGTAGAGTGATGTTAAACAGAAAATTCAGATCACAGCACAGCTAAGTTAGAGCCCACAAATCTACATTTTTAGTACTTTTTTTGGAGAATTTTATGCTTTTATTAGAGACCAGATGCCGGGATCAAGACATAAAAGGAGAGAGATGAAGCCCTCCCAACCAGATTCAGCTTGGATGAGTCACGAAGGCACGGCATGATCTACGTTTTAATATATTAAAACAAATTAACTAGAAACTACAACTTCAGTCAGTATAACTTCTGAGCTGTGAAACTGAGATCAGTCTTTTTCTCAGTCTCACTTTGTCACTTTTTTTATTTGCATTTCAAGATAATATGCGATTATTTGCAAAACCACTTTATTCAGTAGATAACAAGGAGGTGCACATGATTAGTGCACAGAGACGGCTGTGTAATTGGAAAGTTAAGGATGACAAACTTTTCCTACAAGAAAACTACAGTTAAATAAAAAGAGTAAATTTTTAAAAAAAAAAAGTGTGTGCAAAAGCTCTGCTGCTCTGCAACTGTGTAAGTGTGGATGAAAGGGAATTAAAGGGTCGGAGCTGTTGAGTCTCTTCGATGGAATCAGCTCATTAGGTCAACAGATGGCCGACTGGTTCCCTCAGTTAACTGGAGAGAGGCTGACTCAGCTTATGTTAGTGCAAGTGTGTGAGTATAGACGATATAACGCGCTGCTTATAGCGTTTCAAGTGTGTCTCTGTGCATAAATATGCATATTTGCTCTTATTACACAGTCGGTCCAAGCGAGTGCGTCAACGCACGTCGGCCCACACAGCTCCATCTGCTCTGCTGCCTTCTGCCCTCCGACTGATCAGGTGGAGAGTTTTCTACATGATGCACGAAAGATTAAAACGATAATCTTTGATCTTGTGCATTTTTAAGAACATCTCTGAGGCTCAGAATGTGTAAAGGTTAAATGGATGTAAAGGCTTTGAGATGATGAGGTGTTGGAGTGAAAAGGTCAGCAGTCACACATACAAACACTTTATATGGAGACCAAACGGCTGATTTAAAAAGCTTTCTTTCTACTTTTGCTGCTGTTTTAACATTGTTAGTCAGATAGTGTCCCCCTGCACAACGACATATTTTTAATTAGGTCTGAGAGTGATTCATTGCCTACTGTTGCTGCTGCAGACGAACCAAATTAAAATTAAAAGAAATAAATTTACTAAAACAACAGGCAGATGATTCACCACTAACACAAATTTGAAATTCTTTGTCTCTCTGCTGTTTTTGTTTTTATACAAACTGTGTGGGTGTTTAAGTAGGAATATAATCAGGGACACATGCTAACAGTGAATGTCAAATTCAGTATTTTATTAACATTTTTCATGCAAACGGAGAGTGATAATCTTGGTTTCCATCCAAATGTACTGTAAATTTTAGCAGAATTTTCAGAAAATCTGCAAAAATAAATTAATTCATGCATATCTTAACCCGCTACTGTTATGCAAATATTAAAGTCCCTCTGTAGCCATTTTTAAACCCTTAAAAACTCATCTCTTGTGTATCAAAATGTACCAAAATGACATATTTGTAAGTTTTTTTCAATGAAAAAAAGTCCCTTCAAGGCTCAAAATGTCTTCGAGGTAACTCCAGACCACTGATTGCTTCAGAATGTGCAGATCTTTGAAGTTTCTACCTTCAACTCCACCCACTCTACTGCTACTTCCTGCAGCTCAAGCACACCAGCTCACCTACAGCTCTGCTCAAACACTGTAAAACTGTGCTACAATGGCAAGTTGTAATTGGAGTAATTTGGCCACACGTTAGAAAAAGAAACGTATAATGGTACAGAAAGTCTGCAGGTTGACAGGGTTGACTATTTTGGTTTCTTACATATAAAATCCCGGAAGCTTTAATCAGTGTTTTTGAGACTGCCCTTGGTAAGCCATGGTGGTCACTGTTTATTTTGCTCATCGTGTGTCTTCCGGCATTAAAAGGAAACACCATATGGAAATATTAACTAGGTAAAAAAAAATGTAATTTTCACTGGAGGGGGCCTTTAAGAGATGGTTTATCAAGATAAGCAGTTAATTCTCTAGTCAGGTGCCATTACACTATGCAGGAAAAGAGGACAAAATGGCATGATATAATTAAAAGAGTGCAGAGAGAACACTGGACAATGGGAATTAAGAGTATAAACTGATATTATGGTTAATGTATGGGGTTTTGGAAGAGTTCTGGTAACAGTAGAAGCTTGAGTAACATTTAAAGCAGGGGTAGGCAGTATTTCTTGGCATGAGTGGGCAAAAATCCCATGCGAAATGGAAAACTAGGCTTCTGCATCTCCTCTTAGCACATGATGGGAGATTTTGGTCCATCACAGGCAGGATGTGGTGCTGCAGTGCATTAAAAAGATTGCTTTTTCCCAATTTCTGCTGCTTTAAGTCAGCTTAAAGTCATCCTTTACTCATTTCAACCTGTTTCCATTATATTTAGTTGCATCTACCTTTTATCACACACCGTTTCCACATGTGCCAAGTGTAAACATTTTGATGTGGCATTTCAGAAAATGCAATATTTTACTTTAAGTAATGAGGTATTTGTAGGTCAGACTTATTACAAAGGGACAATGCTTCAAAGCAGTGGGAAGTGAAGATGACAGGACTTAATAAGGAGGAAGAGGGTGAAAGCTAGAGAAACTATGAAGAAATGAAAGTCATGCAGACAAAAAAAATGAGGAAGGAGGATATTTTCCTCCCATTTCCAGTCTGGTGGAAGTGGGACGCAGTCAGCCTGCAGGCAAGAAAGAAAATCAGCTATACCTCCTGTTATTGTGTCCTTTCTCCCTTTTTTTCTCTCATTTTCCCAAACAAACCAAAAGAAAAAACTCCCAAGAGAGCCGTATGTGTTTGAGAGGCCCAGATATGATAAAGACTTTACAATTACTTTTGCCCCCTTCGGGAGAAAAGAAGTAAAAAACAACAACACAGTTTTAGGTAATGCGTAAGATTTCTCCATATCCTTCTAAACTCTTATTTTGAAATGCCATGATGCGTGGACATAGTTTTTATAGATCACATTTCTTGGATTTAATGAAATCAACGCTTTCCTCTCCTGCAGAACAGCGGAGAAAGTTCTGCAGCCTCCATCGATCCTGTTTCTGTCCTCGGTTCAGTTTTATAATACAATTTATAAAAGGCAGCAGCAGGCTGGAAAGAACATGCGGACAATTTAATGCATTACTTGTACAATACCAAAGGCTTAAATATACTGTGTGGTGCCTATGTCAAATGATAAATGCATATTTAACTGAAAACTTGTGCAATAAAACTAGTAAAAAGAGCACCAAAAGAGTCAAATTTACCATTAAAATTAAATATGTGTACATTTGCATATTAGCGGAACACCATCTAACTGATTAATGGAAAAGTCAGTCAACAGAAAATCCGTCAGCCACACAAGACTCTGGGAAAATGTTTGACTATTTTCCAACTTTTCATAGACTGAAAGTTATGAGAAGAAATCTGTAGTTTAATCAGTCATACAATATGAGCAGTGACTCAATAATGGCTTTCATCTGACACTTCAGAGGTCTTTATTCAAGTCACACCATCAACATGAAAAATGGGTCTGACACTTTTACAATCTATTTCCTCCCCATTATTTCTCAAATGGATGATTGTGTCTCAGTTTATTTTTTATTTCCTCATTTCTTTGGGGGTCGCACTTCAAAATTTCACTTTTGAACCGAAATTTTAAAATTACTCATTATTATGATTGTCCATTGCCCTTGGTTGGACCGTACCATTAGTGCCTGTGGGGGGGGGGAGTCTGCAGCCAGCCAAGGTGAAAATAGCTAATTTTACACTCACACATTGTAAAAGAACAAATTACTAAATGTGAAAATACACAATTTTGAAGCGGATGGGTTTTACAGTTTTGGCCTGTTTGTATATAACATTTATTTATACAGTCGACATGTAAATTAATACTTTTTTCTAAAACATGGAAAATCCGTGACGTACCTGCTAAAACAAATTATGAACCATTTTTCTATACTTAATTACACGATTTTTCATTCAAATGACAAACGTGCAAAACAATATTTTTTCGTTAATTTAAAAACAGTAAACAAGTGCAATTTGAAAATCAAACACTGTAAAAAAAACAATTACCATTTTTAAAAATACTGGTTTTGGATGTGGATGTTATTTACAGTTTTGTTCTGTTTTTTTATAGTTTACATGTGAATGATACTTTTTTTTCTGTGTTTTTACAAGATATCATCTGTGATTTACAAAACTGGGAAATTAATACTTAAATAAAACTCTTTTTTACAGTGTATGTAATGAATGGCGTCTGAAATCATATTTTTCCATTTTTTGCATCTTATATGTAAATATCTTTAAAGAAAATAAACAATTAAATATATTAAATAATTGAAATAGGGGCACACATTGTAAAAGAACAAATTGCTATTTGTGAAAAATATATTTTTTGAAGTGGAAAGGTTTTACAGTGTTGACCTGTTTTTGTTTTTGTTTTTACAGTCACAGATGTAAATTATGGTAAATTACTTTTCCTGTTATTTTACTAACTATTATTGGTAATTTAACAAAACAAGAAGAATTAATAAATACTGCTAAAATTAATTATGTACCAGTTTTCAATCCTTAATATACAAGATTATTAAAATTCAAATAATGACAGATATCAAATTACTATTTTAAAAAGGACTGGTTTTGGATGTGGACATTATGTATAGTTGTGTCCTGTTTTTTATGGTTAACGTGAAAAATATTTTTTTCTGTGATTCCACTAGATATGATCTGCAGTTTAACAAAACAGAAATATGTAAAATAAATTATTTAAAATATGTTATTTTTTACGCTGTCGGTAATGAATAAAGTGTGAGATCATGCTTCCCCCTGTTTTTGCACCTTATATGTAAATATTTTTAAATAAAGATAAAGGAAAACAGAGAATAAAGACACTCTGACAGGAATAAGACACCCTAGAATAGACTAATAAAATACCTTAACATTTCCTTGAATTCAATCTTACTAGCGGTCCACACAGAGGAAATCAAACGGAAGAATTGAAGAGGAGGAGAGGTGGTGGAAACATTGCCTCGCTGACCATTAGTGACGTGAGCGGCAGACTAAAGAGGGATGATGTGTGAAAACCTCCTGACTGGACTCTCTTTGGGTCCATTTATCTGTGTTTCTATTGGCTGATCAGTGAAATACAGGCTGGCAGCTTGTGCTGACTGCATGACTCTGGCCTGGACCGGGTCACTGCTGCTGTTAGGAGGTGAAATACAACCATTTTTACCTCTTAGCTGCAGAGTTAAAGAAACGCTGTGCTCATGAACACACAGACAAATGCACACGTGAAGTTCCCAAACTGCTACGGCATGAATTTCTCTAAAAACTCCAAAATATATCTTATCTTAACGGCGTTTTCACACATGAGCTGCAGTTTTTCTGGTTGTATAAGCCCAATGTAACAATGCAAGTGCTGACTGCAGAACAGAGCTGAAAATATGTGACAGATAGAAAATAACGTGTGCGGTACGAGCCAACATTTTAACAAGCAGCAGAAATACAGACATTCCAACAGCAAAAGAGCAAAAGATGGAATTCTGGGAATGTCCTAATCAGCCGAGCTGATGGCCTCCAGATAAGACGGATAATCAGCGATGGGGACAAATGGCTGCTCGCTGATGGAGGGAGATGGGAGAAACGTGTGCCCGAATGACACCCATTTAACCAGATCAAAAGCTCCGTCCGGGAACCCTCAGACGGCCGTTTGATGTCTGATTGGTGGGGAAATTGCGGGCAATCTAACGCATGCGTCCGCGTGTGCGTATAATGTGTGTAACATATTTGTTTATGATTGAAGGCGGGAATCAATGAGATGTGCAGAGTGTGTCTGTGTTTTTTGTGTGTGCATGTGTGTAACGCATGTGAATAACACACTGCATCTGTTTCTATCAGTCTCCCTGTGTGGGAGGCCGCAGTGGCTGCAGCCAAAACTTCACATCTTCACTCTTATTTAATTAATATTCCTGTTATTGCTACACTAACATCATTAATACTTAAAGGTGGAGTATGCGATTCTAATCCAATACACAATCGACCAAACTGAGGGACATCTCTGCACAACAATACCGAAAAAATGGAAGCCTTTTTCTTGTTTTTAACAGTTTTTAAATGTAATATTTTTGGAACAATTTACTGTTATATTTTACAGAAATGTCCTGTTTTTAAGAATTCCAAATAAAGAAAAAAAGAAAAGAAAAATATTAATTTATAAATTTATATGTATTCTGTAAAATAATAATAATAATAATAATAATAATAATAATAATGAAAATAGGCCAAAACCTTACTGAATGTCCACATTCAAATTCTGTATTTTTAGAAATAGTAATTAATTCTCCTACAATGTGAGACCATAAAATTACTGTTTTACTGTAAATCAGCTACAAAAATTCCTATTTTACAGACATTTGCTGTCATTTCCACCATTTCTACATCAGACAACTACATTGTAAAAAAAAATGAAAATCCAATTGGATGCCAAAAAAAATGTTAAAAATACTGTAACATTCAAAAACTGTTAAAATGGTGGAAATGACAGCAAACATCTGTGAAATAATTATATTTTTAGCTGATTCAATACAGCCAAATTGTGATTTTACAGTCACACATTGTGAAAGACCAAATCACATATATAATATACAGATGCTTGGATGTCGACATCATGTGTAATTTTGGCTATTTCTTTTATTAACATGTAAATTTTTACTTAACATTTTACTGAGGTATTATCTGTAATTTAACTAAATAGAGAAGGTCTGTATATAAAATTGATGATTTGAATAAAGTAATATTCTAATTTATGGTCACATGCTGCAAAATAATGATGTGAAAGTACTGATTTTTTTATGTGGTGTTATTTACAGTTTTTTGTTTTCACATCATGCATTTAAATTAATACAGTTTTTGGAGATTTTACTGGATATTATGTGAAACTTAAAACAGAGCAAATCTGTAGGATAACAGTTTAAAAACTGCATTTACCATTTTTCAATCCTCAATATATATAATTTTGGTGCAATGTAAAAGAATAACTTACCATTTCTTTTTAAAACTTTAAAATAATAACTTTTCTCTGTGATTTTGCTGGATATTACCTGGAGTTAAAGCAAATCTGACTGCTATTATTTCAATAAAACACCTCATGTCACCTTTTGTTTCCATCACAGGGAAGTTGTTGGAGCACTTTTGCTCTCACCTGTGGCCCGTCACTACTTGTTACCGGTGATTTTGATGATTAAGGAACTGAAGCCTGATTGTTGAGCGTAAATGTAGGACAACACGTTATAACAGAAGCAGCAGGGACTTGATGAAATGATCTTTGGAGATGCTGACGCTGCTGCTTTGTTCTGGTTGGTTTTTCTCCCAGTTATTCCCTAAAAACACACTCAGATATAAATCCACACACCTCCCACCCCGATCCACAGTCCTCTGTCACAACCCAAACATTATTCCAGCTGATTACACGCCAATTCCCATCAAGAGCAGCCTGCGAGGCTCTTCCCCACCCTGATTAACAATAACCACCGTGCACTGCAATGTCTTCAGTATGTGTCTTTTTCCATCAGTTCATCTGACTTTTGACTCTTTTTTCTGTTACTCTTACTTATTCTCTGTCTCAACCTTCTTCTGTCTTCCTCTTTCCCTCGTGTCCTTACTCTTTCATTTGCTTTGCTCTTTTTTTTTCTCTTTGTAATAAGGTTTCTTTTAGATTTCGACCACCAGCACTTTAAAGAAACCGTAAAGAAAACAGACTCAGCACTGTCCCAAAACACCAAACGGAGTCATCTGGAGTTTGGAATCATTTCCTTGAACTATTTTAAATCAATTGCAACAGATCTAACAAACTAAAAGAAGCTATTAATAACTGGATGAATGGCAATTATCATCAATTATCTCAATTATAATCAGCGTTGCCACCCTGAAAAAGAGGTTTTCGAGGAAAAAGTCGATGTTTTTGTCGAGAAATTAGTCAGATACAGTGGAAACTAAAAGACGGACCCATTTCCTGCAATTAATGTGATCTAGTATTTGTGTTTTGAAGACTTCTTTAGCTCTACAGAGATGAAAAACAATTCTAGTTTGCTTGTATTTCATTAAACCAATCACAGTCGTCTTGGGTGCTGCTGAGCCCAGGATGCAGCGATGGTGCCCCTAAAAGTAGTAATGGGGAACTGTTTTGAGTAGAACATTTCCACGCAGGCAGATGAGTACTGTCAATAAAATGGCCAATTTATCAAAAAGACCCAATCTAAATCTGTCTAATCTGCCATTTTCAGTGTGCAGGTTGTTGCTTAAAGGTTATTGCGGTTGTCGTTTCCCTAAGCAAATGCAATTTCGCAAACAATACACAGATAGTGGAAGGTCCATTAAATGGCCGCATCATGGCCACACATCTAGGCCAGTAGAGACCTCCTCCATCTTCTATTAACCTCAGAAGGCGCATTATCATCCATTATGATCACAAGGCAACCCTGATTATGTTGGTATACTCTTGTGGTTGCATGAAGAATTGTATGTACCTGCTGGACATAGTCACAGGGTCTATTTTAACCACAACCAAGATCCTTTTCGTAACCTAACTAAGTAGGTTTTGGTGCCTAAACTTAACCAAACGCAGAGTGAAAAAATAGTAAAGTCAAAACGAGATTTAAGTAAGAAAATTAGACTAAAAATGTGGTCTGCAATGGGACTCAAAGTCATGTCTCCTTGGTGGAGGTTCGCTGCCTAGGCCGCCTCCATATGTGGACTCATTTTCCCTGTTTGTGCCAAATGGCAACTCCACTATTAAGTCTTTATAAAGTAAATCAAGAGACCTATTCGCACCACTTAATTAAATGCATGGTTGCAGCGTAGAAATTCTAATTCAATGATTAAAATGAACCTGTTAAGTTTCAAACCTTAGATTGATGCATTGGGTGGACATAATAATGTTGCATTAACCTAATATTGTGTGTAATTTAAACTCAAATGTCTGCATTTGTTAGTTTAAAACTAAATTCAAGTTGACGTTTGAAACCACTTAACTTTTTTTTAATTTGCCAACTTAAAAACGTGAGTGCATAATTATAGTACAGTATAGTATAGTATACTATAGTGTAGTATGTATAATTACCACTTGACAATTCATTTTAAATAACATTGAAATACTACTTGGGGCAACTTAATTTAAAGAAAAATCGGCTTATTTCATTTAACTTACTTAACTAATTAAGAATACAGTCCTTCAAATCAGTGTTTAAACATAATTTCAGTTGTCGTAACTTAAAGAGATTGATGCAAACTTTTGGGTTATTTTATATTTTTTATCTCAAATATTATTTTTTAGAGTATGATGGTGGCCTACTGAGCCCACTAAATGGTGGAGGAGGCCCCTACCTGCCCCCATGTATGAAACAATGTACTGTGATAACACCTATTCAACAGCATGATAACATCCACAATGGTTGAAGGAAAGAAAAAAGTCATGCCAAGTCAAAAGATGTGTAACTGAAGAGTGCAATTACTTCTCCTTTAGCTGTATTGTATTTTGTGTAACTTAACCCCCTGGCTGTTGTAACATGCGTCATGTTCAATTGTTACGGCCAGCGCCTATCTCTCCATATGCTGTGTGGTTTCACCTGCGTGTGTGTTCAATTATGCAAAATAAGCTGTGTGGTTGCCTGACGGGGAGTGGGCGTTGACGGAGGAGGCGGGTCCTGGCTGGGGTTCAGTGATTGGTGTAGCATCACCCAGGTTCCCAATCGTCATCTGCCAGCTTCTTCAAATTCCCGCGTCAACTCTTCAGCAGGGCGGCTGAGTGCAGCACGCCGGGATTTTTCTGTGTGGTAGCTGAGGCTGGATGTTGTGCAGGGTTTGGGCCAGGGAAGAGGTCAAACTAAAAACACTGATACACTACATGTAGGTTTTGTTTTGTATTAGATTCCCTAGGTTAAAGGGGTGCTGTCTCCGGGTGTATTTTAAGTTCTGTTAATAGTTGTCAAATAGAAGAAGTTTGCTTTGTAATATTTTTGTTCCAGTGTGAAGCCCTAAGTTGTTAAGTTCTCCTTATGAGAATCATCTTTGCGTTTTATCGCTTTTCTTTTGAGCAGCACCCACCGGCCCATTTCCTTAGCCTCAGTTTGTTAACTTTATACTGTTCTTTTCAAACTTTCTGATAAATAAACAACTTTATTTTTACCAAATACATCGGGTTTATGTTACTTTCCTTTTCCCCGAGCCGGGTCGTAACATCAATTTTATAATCATAATCTAACCTTTATTGATCCCCTTGGGGAAGTTCCTTCTCTGCATTTGACCCATCCTATTCATAGTTAACTGTAACTATACAAACTAGGAGCAGTGGGCTGCCGCAGTGTCCAGTCAGGGGTTAAGGGCCTTGCTCAAGGGCCCGCAGTTCAGGTGACTGTGACAACTGGTTGTTCTCACTTCCCACCTCAACCTCTTGCCAGTCCAGGGACTCAAACCAGCAACCCACTGGGTACAAATTTCATTTCACGAACCACTAGGCCACCACTGCCTTCTATTATAATATTGGTAATTGTATGATTTTGTGTCTCCTTGGCCAGGTCTCCCTACAAAAAAGTGCATGGTGGAAATGGCAGAGTTATACTTGAAGTCTACATGTAGTGAGTCAGACTACTGCAGCTGTAACAGTACAGTAGCTCTGCTGTTAACCTGAAGTAACACCCTGATGGTTTCTATATTTGTCGCTACAATTGTCATTTTTCAGACTGAAGCACAGAAATAAAGTCGATTCCTACATCTGTAAGTCAGACTCAAAGTCACGACATCCGAGCCTCGAGTCCAGATGTCACATGCGTTGGACTGTGAGGTAACAATTTAAAATTTTTTACAAGACTCTGATGATTATTAGAAGGTACATAAAAACAAACAAACCATGTAGAGTATATCTGCAGCTTTACAACATATCTGCTCTTGCTGGAGGTCTTTAAACACACACAGAGGAGCGCTGTGGCCACATGTCTTCACACTCCCTGACTTCAGCTGTGCCCAGATGTTGCACATTGACAAGACTACAGCCAGCAGTTCGTGTGTGTGCCTGTGTGTGTGTGTGTGTGTGTGTGTAGGACTGCTAGCTATTTCCTGAGCTGTCTGTTGTTATGGCAAGTGCAGCTGCTTTCCTCTGTGCTCCCATATAATAGAAACGACTGACATTTAAATGCCGACTCCTGTGTGGCAGGAAGACTAATGCTTCCACTGTGTGTGTTTGTGGGAGCTTGTTCCGCTATAATAAGGGATTATGTGTTTGTTTGAGCTACAGTTACATCGGCCCGATATGATCGTCTACGTGCTGCCATCGCCGCTTTGCCTCCATCCTCTCATTACTTAATTTATATTATCTTACGAGTAACGTAGCACCGCTGGAAGGCAAAGCCGCACACATTTAATTTAACCTTCAATCTGCTGACAAAAACAGAGTTACGAAAGCTTTTCCAAGTGATGCCGAAGTCTTAAAAGTTTTCTGATTGATTTTCCGTCTCACAGGCATCCAGTGGGTTCCATTAAAATAAATTCTTCATGAATACAATATGACTCAGACTGTAGAGGGGTTTTTTCTGAAAGTGTGAACCAGCTTGAGATACTAATAGGTTATTTAGAGGTAAAACTGGCAACAGAGTTCCAGACATTTAGCAGATTTTTGGAGTTTTTGGAGCAAACTCTTACTGTTGAAGCAGATCTTTTATATGTGTAATACGTCAGTTGTGAAGAACCACATCCGTCTGTGGTCTGACAGATGATATTTCAACAGAAGTGTCAGTCGTAAACTCACGAGCAGACTCCTGGTGCCGTTTTAGTGAAACATATAGGTGTTACATAAGCCGATCTTGGCTGTCTTCGGACTTTATGTGCACTAATTTGAAAGCTATTCTTCCATCACTTCAGCTCGATGCCAGAATCTGTGGCTGAGAGAAAAACAAAAACCGTTGCTGAATTTTTAATACGAGGCACTTTGGGCTGAAATAACTTTATTAATAGCAGGACTTGGACCGTGACAGGGTCCTCTGAGGTTGCCAAAAGAAGCAAGAGGGCGGAGAGGGGAAGAAGATTGCATTTGTGTGTGTCGGCGCTGAACTAATCAGGGTTAAATAACGTCAAAGTCGCAGAGTCAGAGCGCTACGTTTTGTGTTTCCATGTGTGCAGATTCATTCTTTGTGTGTGTTTTGTGTATGCGAGTAAAGAGGGCTGGTTTGATCTCGTGTTGGAGTGTGTAAAAAGATTTTCCATCCATTAGGGTGGCCGCACTCCCAGACACACACACACACACACATACAAACACACGATCTCGAAGGAAAGTCGCACCGAGTTCCAACAACTTATAACTCAGCTAAGTAAATATATAATCGCATAATCCTTTGTGTGATTTATCAAGGTTCGGATGGGTGTTTTGGTTCTGTATGCATGCATGTGAAGGGTACTCACCTACTCATGGCACAGCAGGGAACCAGCGAGGAGAACAAACAGCAGCAAAAAGAAAACAGAAGAAATGAAGGCGTTAGTGCAAAAAAATAGAGATTATCAAATCAAACTGACAGACAGACCAGTTTTAAAATGGGAATCATGTCTGTATGTCTGCTACTAATCTCACTACTGCCATATTTTAAATTAGTTAAACATGTTTTCATAAGATTGCAAAAAATAATCTGAACCTAACTTGAAAAACAAACTGTCTGGATCAGGTTAACTTCACGACTTCTGCCAGTCTGTCCTCCTCCACCAATTACAATCATAAGAAACAGACTCAAAATATGTAGCGCTGTTGCTTCAGTTCTTGCATCAGGGCTCAGTTAATGAATTTCAGGGCCGCAGCAATGTTTTTATTTACACTACGTGATGCAAAGTAGTGTAGTTTTTCATATTTGTTCATAGGTTTCTAATCAAAATCATTTTTTTCATCGTGTGACCACAACATTTTCAGTAACACATGGGATAATTAACTAGACTTCGACCAAAACTACACTTGCTGCACAGCAATTCATGGATTCTGCATCCACAAGAGCCCAATTAATGTCGGTTTCAAGTTCATGAAGGCCGTGCAGCCCCAGATTTGAAACCACAGGAACTGTCTGCACTGCAAACGTGCTCAGTGCAGATATGCCACCAAAAGAAATGGTGCCCAAAGCAAGTTTTTTGCTATGAGGAGAGACTATATGAGGAGATTCTCTGTTATCTTCACCTTTATAATGCATCAGAAGCTTCATTCAAGACTGCAAGCATTGGGAAGTAAAAAAAAAAGTGCAGACACACTAATATATGCTTTTATTACAAGTCGGATTGATTAATGTAATGCTTTCCTATTTGGTCTCCCTAAGACGACTATATTTCCTCTTCAACTGCTGCAAAACTCAGCAGACCAGAGGGAGAGCTCACATTACATCAAATTAATAGTCCCTGCACAGGTTACCTGTCTCTTTTGGAACTGATTTTATGGTCCTTTTATTTGTTTAAAAAGCTCCTAACAGTATTCTTCAGATTTGCTTTTTTCTTATGAAGCCTTAGATCTTCTAGTAGTGGCCTTTTGATGAAACCAAAAGTGAGATCATTGGTTGTTTGCATTGTTTAACTGTGTTTTTATTCATTTCATCTGTAAAGCACTTTGTGTTACACTTCATTTGCATGAAAAATGGTACATGGATAAAGTTTGACTGATTGGTTATTTAAAAGAGCTGTAATTGAAGCAGTTTAAGAGGGTGGGCTTAAGAGTTCCTGAAATCTCCAGATATCCTGTGCTATATCTGCCCACAGTGTTCAGCACATCTCAGGAATAATCACATTTACACACTGATACAACCTAATCTGTAACCAGCTTCTACATCCGGTAAAAAGTGCAAAGTCACAGCCTTATAGAAACATCTGAAGGTGTATTTCTGCATTCAAGGGGCATTAGGAGGGTCAATAAGACCATCTGCGTAGAAAACTGATGCATACCTATTGTAGTATGGACATGACAGCTATTAAATGTGCATCAGATCGAGCATAGAGATGCATAAACTGGCATTTCACCATTGTCTAGTTGAACCTTGTGATGTCCCGATGCACTTTTTGTTGCGTAAAACACCAGCGAAACAACCAAACATAACTCATTTTCCAATTTTGCATGCCATCCAATACACTGTTCATCGTAAATCATTGCTTTCTTCGATCTATTGCTAATTTTAAACATTTTTTTTATGCAAACATGTCCAGGGTTCCTGACCTCAGGCTTTCTCCAAGAGACTCAGACTGCACTAATCATTTTTTTTGACAGAGGCCTCAAATTGAGCTACTGGTTACGAACAAACTCACTCAGCTATTACATCCACCTTGTTTCTTAGAAAGAGTTTTGGTACTTGAGCTGAAATGATGCTGTCATTTTTCAAACTTAAACAAAACGAACAGACACTCCGCCGTCTGAATAAACTTCTCTGCTCTGCGTGAGCTCGTGTTTTGGAAGCGGGACTTGAGCTCTACGGTCTCAAACTGTATAAAATTAGAGCTTTTTTTATTGTGAGAGTCATTATAAGTCCTTCTGGAAATGAACGCCAGAAAAAATTCCTCCAATGTAAAGTAAATGTAATCACCGTTTCCCTGGAGGCGACTAATCTACACAGTAAATGTTTAATCATGGCTGTATGATGTGACTGTGAGCAGCCTGCAGCCTTGTTGCGGAAAAGAGCACTACGTAATGGAATATTAGGGGGTCTCGTGTCTGGCTTACTACTGTAGCTGTGTTTCATCTCTGGCTCAAACACACTCACACACACAGTAGTGGTGTCTGCGAGCTGCCTGTGGTCTGGACAGCATCACAGGCTGCGGTCAACACTGCAGTGTCTGGGTTATACACAATTTACACTTTCTTCAAACACACACACAAACACACACCGACACCGAGTGGAGACTGCGGCCGTGTAACGGAGCACAAGTGTGTTTTACAACCTCGCAGTGGCAAGTAGAAAGTCAATCTTATTTATGTGGCACAAAATCACAAATTTACCTCAAAGGGTTTCACAACCTGAACAGAACACAGCATCCTCAAGGATTAAGAACTCCATTCAGATGAGAGAAAAGTACACAAAACTCGGAAGACCAACAACGTAATATAACAAACAGAGTTGGAGAGGACAAATACTTTAAATTTTTAATACTGGAATGTGAGAAATAACTGCAGATGGTAAATAAATAAATATCTAAGTGTATAAATCGTGGCAAATCAATACATTTTGAATCTCTTCAACAATACATGACGCTCCAGCAGAGGGTCATGAGATTAAGGTGCCACATTGGCACCCTAGGCGAGATTTTATATGGCACCCCCCTCTGTCAGTGATTTACACTAACAAAAGAAATTGAGCAGGTTTTTTTTTAGTAATATTAATTGGGCATTGCTTTACATTTTAATCAATGTGAGCTTTTCCATTTTAAAAGTTAATAGTAATAACTTGTTTTAATTTAATTATATTGAAAGTTAAAATTTTCCCAATTTTGTGGCGCCCCCTGGAGGCCATGGTGCCCTTACATTCATCTATATTGCCTAATGAGCAAGCCGGCTCTGCACTCCAGCATAACCTTAAGCCGAAATACAATTTAAATGTGTGTGTTAAATAAAAAATCACCTCCTGTACAGTTGTCAAGAATAAGAGAGTTAACACTAGAGACCAGGCTGTAAACATGTTAATTTCTGCTGTGAAGTTGGGCACGTCAACATGAAGGTTTATGGGGATTGAGTCATTTTGGAGCCAGCCTCTAGTGGACGTCTGAGGAAGTGCAGTGTTTTGCCCTCTAGCCAAGGCTAGTTTCATTGTTTCCATTCTTCAGTCCCTGCATTTGCCACTTGATTTAAATTCAGGTAATTCCTAATATAGGCACTGAGATTTGGTGCATTTCTGTTTACATTTCCATGCTATGCAGTTTACCAATAGATAAGATTTTCCCCACCTAGTGGTTCCAAGTGGTATTACAGCTGACGGCAACCTCAAAGACAAGATCGTTTTCCATTTTCCTCAAAGTCTCGCAACTACCAGCAATGCAGAATAAGCTGTATAAGTTTTGAGCTCTCTTCTGCCCAAAATCGACAGTACTTATGTATATTTCTTGTTTATTTTTATTTTGTTTGATAATATTCTCTATGTTATTGCTGTAAATGTCCCCACTGTGGGTTCGGTAAAGGATTAACTTATCTTTTTATCACTTTCCCTCTTTGCCTTCTTTGCCTCCTCCTTTGGCCAGGTGGGGTTTTAACATTCACTCTCTTCTTTTAACCATAAATCCAGCCTTCATTTTCACAGTAGATTTGGAACTGGATGGCCAACAAAACTGCATAGTGAAAGCAAGAAACCAATCTAAATGCAGATGATACCATTATTCCATGGCCACCACATTGTGAAATCCACATTTACTTCATAATGACAAAATTAAAGCATAAACCTGCCCATTGCTACTTTAATACCATTGCTCTGCAGTGCACAGATATGCACGTGTTAGATAAAATGACTCATTTAGGTTTTAGTCTGCACATCTAGACGCTTAAATTTCTAACCCCGTGTGCCGTAACATGATAGGTCTACTTTATCTTCAGCAGAAAAATGTCTCATGAAATTAATCAGACATTTTGAAAGCATATTTTGGTGAGTAGGAACCCTAATTTCCCCCGGTGCTTTGGTTTTCCTGACAGAACTTATTTACGTCGCGCTCTCAGGAGACATACTGTAAATATCAGGTTACACTTTGGGGAGAAGCTGTCCTCAATTAACCTCTTTAGACTGTTTTTTTTTAGCATTGCATACGATAAACGTCTCTATGTTATTACCAATGCTTGTGTCAGTTTCATAGGTTGTTTTTTGACCATGGCGACATTAAAAAAAGCAACTTATTGTCACACATGTGAATAAAAATAGAGTAATTGAAGTTGGTTGGGTCCAAGAAGACGGATAGATTTTGGTAGCAAAGTCTACAGACAGTATCTGTTGTGAATCCAGCTCAGACAGGGATTTCTTAATGATTACCGCAAGTCATATGTGACTTTGTGGGGAAAAAAAGACTTCGAGAGACATGGGAGATTGTGGATTGAAATGGATAAGTGGGGCTGTTTATCTTGTCGGCCCATCTCGACAGGAAAATGGTAAAGACTCATTTGGTTTGAAGGGTCTTTTTTTATCGGCGCTCTCAAATGTCAAACCATATTAAAAACACTCCTGGCAGTCTCGTGCTTGGCTTTCTGTGCTCCTGTGTGAGTTTCCTGTTGTGAAAATGTCACAACCACCTGCTTGTGTAAGTGTCTCCGGGCCATCTTGCCTCCGAAGCAGCATTTCAACAGCTGCTTCGGAGGCATCAGCAGCGGAGTATCACTCTCTTCCCACTCGATGTAACTAGCAGGGCGTGGCGGTGTAAAGGATACACCTTCCTTTTTTAACTGCCCTACATTCCCTCTGTACACACACACATACACACACAATGCTGTCTTGATTTGAGTAATGACCGGACAATCTCATGTGGTCTCCGACCTCTGAACTTTCGTCTCCACGCCGGCTCGGAGCTCCTCTTCCCCGGGGCCCACACTGGTGGAGGTTTCAGCAGTGTGTAAGTAAGTGCTCGCGTCTCCCCAGCAGCATCTGGAACGTATTCCCACTTCACCGCCGTTTATGGTAGAGCCATCACCAGCAGGATGCATGGACATCTATGGAGCTCCTGGCCCCCAGCTCTCTGCCTTTAAGAGCCCCCGAAAGAGAGGCCCAGCTCGGGTGAGCAGGCGGCCAAGCTGTGCCCCCACAGATGCACCCATTAACGGGCTTGCTAGCCGGGGTCACAGCCCTATTTACCAGCCTTAATGGGTAGAAAGGGTGAAGAGGGGGGCAGCACGCCAGGGAGAAGTATGACATGAAGGAGCTTTTGGTTGCCACAATGCAGATGTTCAGGGTCTAATGTAAAAGTAGCTGCTTGGTAAAGGCGACCTTGACCTTGATAAACTACCTCTTATTTATCTTTGTGTATTTTCTTTGGGAATGCAGGCTGCAGCACCGCTACAGACTAAACTACATTCTCAGTTTTGCCAACTGTGCTACATAAACGCTGGATATAAAGTGAGACTACATGCACCCGGAAAAGCCGCAAAGCCTGTTTGTAGTCATGTCAAAATACTTGTTAGAATCCAGTGAAGCACTTTTAAGGCACTTGTAAAGCAGTGTAAACATCATAAGTCTTTGGTAATTGTTGCCATGGGAAAATTAAAAAAAAGAGGGGTGGGTGAAGGGGGGCGCATGACATACTGGAGCAGGCTGCAGAGTCGACACACAGGCTCTAAATCAGTGTGTTTAGTCAAACAGCGAGCCTAAACTCCGGGTAATAGCGGTGCCGCTTGCAGTGCTGATTTATTCCGTTCCGTCCGTCTGTGTGTTCTGACTCAGGTCTGCAGTGTGTGTTTTACCTCGTGCGGGGGGATTTTGGGGGTACAGGAATTTTCCACTGTGGGATCAGCAAAGTAGATTTTTTTACATTCGGTGCACCGAGCAGCCACAACATTAAAACCACCTGCCTAAGACTGTGATGGTCAACTGTCGTGCTGCCAAAACAGCTCCGACCTCTGGGGTTGCCCTGACTAGGATGTGGGAGTTTGGATGCCGGGTCAACATCTTCAAATCTTCCTTTCGCTGTTCATTAGCAGCATTTTTGCTGTGGCACGGCTCATTATTCTGCTGGAGGAGGCTGTTGTCATGGTGGATGTGCAACAATATTTGGTGTTTGGTACGTGTCAAAGTAACACCCACATGAATTCCAGGAAGTTTTTCCAGCAGAATACTGCATTGTCATGAGAATATCAATGTCATTCACTTCAGCGCTGTGGTTTTATTGTTGTGGTTGATTGGTGTATACTGTAGTATCTAGACTCAATATTATTTGCTTTAATACCACTAACTTTAACGGTGCTACACTGTTAAAAAAAAAAAAAAAAAAAAAAGATAAAAGAAAAAAAAGGGGTGCCAGAAAAATGTCAGTAAAAATGGTGGAATATTGTAATGTAAAAATGAAATAAAACAGTGAAAATAATATAGTGCAAATATCTGCTAAATAATATTTTTTCCTGATTTAATTACCATAAAAAGAGTGTGATTCTTCCTGTCATATACTGTGAAAGAACCAATTACTGTTTTTAAAAAATGTAGATTTTTGATGCGGAGTTTGCCCATTTTTTTACAGTTAACGTGCAAACCAAAACTTTTTCTGTGATTTTACTTGTTATTATCTGTGCTTTGACAAAATGGATAATATCTGTAAAATGACAGTAAAATTTCCAAATTAATATCATTTAAAAACAGTAAAAAAAAAAAAGTGAAAACAATGCTAAACATCTGTAAAATAATGATTTATTTTCCAATTTAAATACACTTTTTAAAAAAGTGTAATATTACTGTTAAACGTTGCAAAAAAACAGTTAATATTTTTAAAAATAAAGATTTCTGATGTGGTCGCTATTTACAGGGTTTTTTTCACGTTAATGTAAAAAAAAAAAAAAATTTCCCTGGGATTTTACTCCATTAACTATTTCCACATTCCTCTGGTTCATTCTGCCATTTGATTGACAATTACAGCTACTGGGATACTAGGTTAATCAAATTGTATATCTGCTGAACCACATATATTTCAAAAAACTGGCTTAAGACAAACTGTGTCATGACTGGTAGCAACTTGTCAAAAATCAACAAACAAAGTGCATAAAGTCACTAAATCATAAAAACGTTCAATCGACCAAGTGTTTTTCTGGACCGCTGACTCTCACTCTGTCAGTCTAGATAGCACCATTAATCAATAGCAGACTTAATAAGCTATAAATGACTTAAAATACTCTATATTCTTACAGTAATTACATAACATGATATTACATAACATTCATTTGGCAGATGCTTGTGTCCAAAGCAGTTTAGAGTATCTGCATTCAACCAGAAGCTTTATGTATTTTAAATTTTCTGCTAAAAACAGCTGAAAGACATCACTTTTATAGAAGTAACTGTAAATACATTCTATAATAAAACATGTCAGCTGAATGTATAATACCTCCTCTGTGCATAGCTCCACACAGGATGAGCAGTTTAGAGAATAAACGGATGAAGATGTCAAATGAACTGCAGACAACTACCTTTGAGAATAAGCTTTTGGAAAATAACTCAAGATACACACAGTTTGTTTGCTTTAAAAGCCTAAAACCAGCAGCCACCCAGAGCTGTCGGGGTGTGACTGTGGCTTTCTCACTAAACGCAGCCAAACAGAGCACTTTGAGGCAGCTGTACTGCAGTTAAAGTACTGCAGGTCTGTTTCCAAACAACCTGTATTGGGGAGTGAAAGCGTCGAGGTTTGAGGTCTCGTCTGGCTTCTATTTTCACTCTTTTACTGACTCTATTTTGAGCCGTGGGCTCCACTGAACTTGAGATAACCCTGCTGGCAAGTGAGGCACTAAATGCACAGCTTTGTCTTGTCAAACAAGGCTGTTTGTTGGGACAATTTTTGCAGATTGGGCTCATTAAACTTTAACGCTTGTAGTGAGGAGAAGGAGGGAGCGTGCCAGGGGAAGAAGCTGGATCTGGAAAAACGGTGCTGGAGTCGATTATTTATATTAAACTGAAGTGACTGAAGTGTCTTCTTCACACTCCGTCAACCGAGGGCTGCACTACAAAGCGAGATTAGTGGGTTAGTGAGGTGTGTTGAGCTTAAAGTCAGAGTTTTCAACAGCACTAAAGTGGCTCTGCTTAACCTGCTAGATCGCCATGGTAACTGATGCTGTGGAGCTATCCTGGTCCGGAGCAGGTTACGATCAGAATTTCCTGATGATTTTTTATAAGCAATGCACATTCTCAGCTGAGGGAATAAGTCTTATCTGCAAACCTGTTGAGCTGTATATTACTAAAACCACTGAATAAAGCTGTGCAGCTACAGTATAACACACTGTATGCATCACATTGCCATGGAAACCTACATGAATTCAGCTGCTGATGCAGAAATCGTATGAATACGTTTTTGTGTCTGGTCCGTTTACACTGCTGGTACTGCAGCTAATAGAACACACAGTAGAAAACAGATTATTCTACTGGCATTTATTACAGTAAATATTCAATCAGTGACATTAATTTCCCTTTGATTTGGTCTAAAATGAAAAATGATATCCTGCATTATGGGACAGTGTCAGACCTAAAGGCACTTAAGTACAATATAATGTTTAAATATATGATGTTTAAAGTTTAACAACTATATTCCTCATTGTTCTCCATTGTAACAACATGTTGACTAAAGTAGGCGGGACACCATCGGTTCATTTTGTGCAGAAAAAGAGTCAAATGACGCAATAAATGCCCTCTTTTATGAGAACATGCACAGAGTTTCAAACAGAAAGCCTGAGTTAACAAAGACAGCTGATAACCACCTTCATGAATCTGTTATCTCTGACTGGGGCTTTAGGTTTTTTTGAGTGGACTTACTCAAATAAAGCCTGGATATGTCAAACTTGCTTTGAAGTATTGCCCTCTGTCATTTTAACCTATGCACTGTATGCTAAGGCCTACCTATGCTTGGTCCTATAGAGACTGAAAACTCACAACACTTGCTTTTCTGTCTGCATACTATAATAATGGGATGTAATTTGCCATCTTACACAAAAGTCTCTTTGTAGAAAAATTTTTTAAAGTGGCTCTTAGTCACTTACAAAACCTTAAAAAAAATCTAATTAAGATTTTACTCACAGTCTTCACTTACGAATCTTGCTCACAATGACAATAAGCACCAACAAACTCAAGTTAAGCAAGTATAATGTTTGCCAAATCTTAGGTTAAGCACGTTTGCAGGCTAATATCTCCAAATTCTGATGGTTTTGTCATTCAGTTTCAGTACTGCCTTTAGCACATTTTAACACAATCCAATCAGTCACTATTGAGACATTTTACTCTCAAAATACCAAATTCATAGTGGTGCAAGAGAAAAAGTCTTCAAACTGAGTCGGACACCTCATCTAGAATACAATAAATATTCATGAAAAAAGTGTTTTGCAAGTCAATCCAGTACATTTTGGAATATTTTACTGGATAAACGACAACCTGGACCTGCTCGTGGTGCCCAGTGAAAACTCAGGGATCATGAACGTCTGCAGGATTTGTCCTCAAAAGTCGAAAAACAAAATTTAATGGCAATCCATCAATTAGTTATGATTTCTCAGTCTGATCCCGAAGGCCTTGCTGCTAGCACGGCTAAAATTGTGTTGGAGACAGGTGGATTGAATCTGATGTGTCTGTACAACACAAATGTCATCAGACCACCTGTACTTTCTAAGATCTGACCCTGCAGCATCCTAACATCCAGACGTGACCGGTCAGTGCAGCTGCTGCCACAAAGAAATCCCCATTCGAGTCCATTCTCCCCAATGAGGCTGGGATATTAGGTCAGGATTAAATTATGATGATGGCTGCGGAGGCTGCTCGGATTCCGGCTTTCCGAACAAGTCAGCGCGACGTGAGTCACCGCCCCAATATCAAAGTGTGACTCATCTTATGAGGCTGGAGATATCATGTGTTGTTTTTTTTCCGAGACAGATGCTGGTTCTGGTTTTATCTCTCTGCTGTGCGGTGCCACAGATTATCAGAATGGTGTGAGCTACAGGGAATCCCTGGAGAGAGAAAAATGATGGAGACTACTCAGCCACTTTTGTGCTGTTCCCAGAATGTGAAATAATGTTGTAATTGAGGAGAACTCACAGAGGGGATTGCTTTTAAAAGAAGAGGGGAGAGAGGAGTACGGCAATCAGCCGCAACATTAAAAACAATGACCAGTGAAGACAATGCAACATTCTTCTGAGAAATCCTAAATCCTGACATTCATGAGGATGTTATCTCAACACTGTCCCACCAAGCACATCCTCAGAGGAATATCACTCAAAAACACTTCACAGAAGTGATTGAGGAAACTCAACAAACTGCTCAATGCCTCCAAACTCCCCAGATCCCATCTGAAGGAGCGTCTGCAGGATACAAGTCCAATCCACAAAGGCCCCACAACCCAAAGGATCTGCTGTCAACGTCCCACACACCACAAAACACACCCAGAGGCCCTGAGTCAGAGCCCCAGAACTGCTTTAGTGGCACCAGGGGGACCAACACAATATTAGACTGGTGGTTTTAATGATGGAAGTGTGTTATTCAGCAGAAAAATACACAATTTTGCAGGAATATTTACCACATTTTTAAAGCTTCCATGTATACGTGTTGCCTCAGTGTTAACCAGCGACATCTCTGCTGTCGTTGAAGTCATATCTTAAGAAGAATAGAGGCTAATTAGCAAACCAAGGAGTGTGTGAAGTAAAAAGTGTACGTTTGATTTACAGCATTTAATGTCAAGCTTCCAGAGCCTTTTAAATAATATCTGCTATCCCTCGCCCCCCTCACCCCAACCAGTCGAGGCAGATGGTTGCCTTCCCTGAGCCTGGTTCTGTCAGAGTTTTTTTTTCCCTCCCCATTAATGGAGGGTTTTTTTGGTTCCTTCCCACTATCGCCGACTGCTTGCTCATTGAATTGTTGGGTTCTCTGTTCTTTGTTTAAAATATGTAAAGTATGAGATGACATTTGTTGTGAATTGGCGCCATATAAATAAAACTGAATTGAGCTGAACGGTCATTTCTGCTCACTTTGTCCCTCTTCATGTGTCACAACACCAATTCTTCTGGTTTCACTGTTCACCTGCAAGAGTGGACTTACCAGAATAAACTGCAGACTACATGTGACAAATGTTCCAATTACTTGTGTGGCTACTACAAAATGCATAACAAACTTCTGAACTTGAAAACATCTAATCAATGTTTTTTTTTAAAATTATATATAGAACAAGACGCCACCGAAAGTCCTTCACAAAATACAGGTTTTGGAATATTCTCCTTCAAAAACATCAATTTCACCAAAGGAGTTTTTTTTTTTTTTTTTTAAATCTTGTGTTAACAAACATGTCAGAAAAGATCTGCAATCCAGTGGGCCTGAGGTGGGGATCACCGTAACATTTGCTCAAAGCATCTTCGTATTCTTTAGTGGAGTCCCTGAGCTCACTCCTTGTTGTATAATTTCCATCACTGTACTCAAATTCATTCTGAAGAAAAGTCAAAAACATCAATTCTCAGACTAGACTAATGTAAAGAGGAAAGAAGCTCCATTTTTATATCCACACTTATTGATTCTGTCATTTAATTGCGCAAACTCTGCGAGGTGAAGCAACACAGCGAGTCGATTAATTGGGATTTTTACCAAAGAGGTGGGGTACAAGCAATAAAGCTTTGGCTGGTGTGGCAATGTTTTCATGCTCTCCTGTGATTCTGCAGGTAGACTGCCTGAGGCTACCCTGAAGAAAACTGCTCACCAGTGAACTCAACCTTCAAAGATTCGAAGCAAACGCAGAGTTCAAGCAAAGTTAAAGAAATGCACAAACTATATGCCATGAAGCCTTTTGCAGCGCACAAAAGGAATCCTATGAAAGATTATTAATACTCTCCCGACTAAAGAAGCAGAGTGTCATATGCTCCATTCTCATCTCAAGTGGCTAAAATCAATTGAAACTGAAGTCTTGCAGTGAAACTTTAGTCCTCATTGCCCCTCATAGCTGCTGTAGCTTTAGAGGTTCCATTTCCAACACACCCACTGAGATACACAAACATTATCATGTGACGAACTAATATAATTAATTCCAATGTCGGGTGATAATTTGTAGCCGGTGATTTCCCCTCTGTGACAACGCTCTTCCATGAGTAACACTCTGCCGGGTGACTCTTAGGGAAGGATTCATGGCAGCAGCTGCTCCGAGGCTTCAGCCGTAAGCTCACACACACATACCAAATGTAAACCTAGAAGTCTAAAGGGATTGGGTGTGCAAAACATGTACACAAACACACAACGTAAAGGATGATCCCTGGGTAAATCTACTTGTATAAAGTAATCAACTTTTTCTCCTCTAGGAATCAATATTTCAACAGCCGTTAAATTTGAAAAGTCAAAAGTAAACCTCGAGTGCAGCCGAATACGAATAAACCTTGTATATGTAGAGGTTCCTGCTGACACACTTAAGCTGCGGAGTATACACACAAATTAAATCACTCATTTAATGTCCATCTGAGTCGACACTTTTCATTGATATACGGAGGAAAAAAATGCTGCGAGAAACAAAAAAGGATTGAATGAGAAATTCATTAAGCAGCTCCTCACTTCTGCAGCCAGCTGGCCTCCCTTCACACTCATCCATCATCACGTAAATTAATAGTTCATCAACACAAACAATCAGAATAACAGGGAACCTCACCTGGTGTCCTGTCACCTAAAAATCAGTACTGTTGTCTGTATCATGACAAACATCTTCTGAGTTTCCCTCCAATGCTGTGTGTTAGAAGTCAGGAGAACTATGCACAGAAAGCAGATCATTAAAAATCATTAACATCATTAACTAAAACAGAAATGAATGAGGAATCTGCTCAGTTCAGTTCACTACTCATCAAACTTTAGATATTAAATTCTTTCGATCACGTTCCGGTGATATTTTGGTAATGATGCAGCTCCATGATGCATTCCAGCAGTTTTACATTAATAATGATTAGTTCGGGTGAGGTACTTAAAATTAAACTCCAGTGTTTAATCATTCTTTAATCTAGCATAATTTAATTTGGTATCCAATTATCACCAAGAAATAACTGCACTCTGTGTGGAATGGAAGTATTGCTTTAAATAGCTTTTCATCTGCATTGTAATTTGCAAATAAACACTCTACATCCAATTCTGATTGTGTAAAATGTAGAAACTAAGCCTTTTTAATTAATATTCCCAGTTATTTGTGGGTTGCAATACAATGCATTAAATAGACTGATTTTGTTTCCATATTCTCACGCAGGTACTTCAATAAACAAAGGATAATACCAGAACAGAAAATCCTGAGCCATACATGTCCTGTGTTAACTGGCAAAACAGGAGGTCTATTTCATTGGTTTTCCATCAAAACTTTGGGAAAATGATGGATGGTATAATCGCATTTTGTGCAAATCTCATATTTTCTCCATCTGTCTCTGTCACCACTGATAACACTTCGATAAAACCTGGGGTAAGTTATTTAAAAATGTGCTCAGAGGTGGGCCTATTTTTGGTAGCAACATGTTTTCTGTCGTCACGCTGTGTCTCATAGTTCTTCCTTTTCCTCCTTTCCTTCTTCCTCTCTTTTCTGCCTCCCCATCCTACAGAGGATTTTCCCTCGTGGATGTATTTATAGCCCGTCCAGGGCTCCTGTCAGAGTCGGGCTCTCGATGTGACAGTCATGGTGGATATGATCGAGTTACACGTACATACATGTGGACTGACATGTTTTTGGAATGAGTTTTCCAGCTGAACTAGTCCTCAGGCGCAACTGACCATGTAGCTTGTTTGTCTATATGTGACCCACATAGGAGCATATCAGCACCAGGAGATATGCAGGTAAATTATTAAAAATCACTCCTGAAAAACAAAACCAAATAACCATTTCATGATATGACAGTGATCTAAAAAAGGTTTGGTTAGTTTTATGGGCAAAAACAACTTTAGGATAATGGTTTGATTGTGGCTAAGGATAATTCATTTTGTTTTTTAATGCAAATACACAAGAAATGACAAACAAATCTTGAAATTCATTATAGCTAGTGAACCTCTGTTGTCATGGTTACAATATTAAACACATGGCTCAAAGTTAAAATAAACATAGCTGATAATCAGTCTGATATGGAAAACAAATCCTGTGAGATAAAGTCCAACTTTTGTCAACCCATCCATCAACCCCAAACTCCTCCCTATGCAGAGTCTGTGGCTTTATGACAATGTTACATAGTCCACTCTGTGCTCAATCATATTTTTTCAGCCAAACATAAACATAGAGGTTGTTTATATATATAAAAAAAAAAACACTTCACTATAGGATGCAATAAGCTGCCTGAAGAAATGACTAATGATTAACGGGTTGGACAGCAAAAACGAATCTCATGTGTTTCAGTCCAACTTTTTGTCAACCCATCCATCCACCCCAAGCTCCTCCCTATTCCGAGTTTGTGGCTTAGACTACATTACCCAGCTTCCTCCTTTGCTCGAGCACAATTTGCCAGCTGAACAAAAACATAGAAGGTACTTAGCAAAAAAAAAAAACATAAAAAAAGGATGTATTAAGCTGCTTGCAGAAATGACTGATGGGGTTTTTATGGGGAAAAAAATCTCCAAATTTTGCGTAGCTGTTGATGAAAGTTTCCTCCTAATAAAAACCTTTAAAAAGTTCAATAATAAATGCATAAGGATACACAACATATTCAGAAATATAAAGGTGCACATGGGCACACGTGACTAAAGTCTTGAACTGCAATAAACTATGATAATAACTCATCTATTCATAGAGGGTAATAATAATGTTAACCTATAAAGATTGCTGTATAAAGGTATATTGCCTTATGTGCATGTGTGCGTGTTTTATGTGTTCTCTAAGGTGCTGACATTTCTGACTTGACTGTGCGTATATTCAGCAGGGGATCTAAATGTAGAGATGTACCTACACTGACTAATTAGGTCACCCACAAACACACACAAATGAAAGTGCATTCACACGCAGCAACAGGTTTTCAGTTCAAAAAGCCAGATAAAAATGAAAACGTGTCTAATGCAAATACACTCACACACTGCAGTGCACTTGGTAAATAAAATGAGCCACTGTTTCCCTGCTGGATCAGAAATGATGAAGTGGCTGCTCTTTGTGTTGCACCAAACATGACTAAATGGCATCAGTCAAAGGTCACAGCCGAGCTCCGATGTCGCTTGTTCATGTCTGAAACATCCATAAACATCTATAATCCTGCTGGGATTAGGACGGGCTTAGTGAGGCAGGACGGAGACGACAACCTCCACCATGTGAGACTGTATCCTTCACTGCTTTGCTCTCATCACCCGCCATCCATCTCCCCACTTCCCTCTGTCGCTTTGTCCTTCGATGCAGAAAGTCAGGGCCAAAGATGGAAACACAAAAAGTCTGATGATATTTTATATCGACTTTGGGTTTTGCTTTTTGTTTTGTTTTTTTAAAAAACTTTTTTAGGGTGCAGACTCCATGAGCAAAAGCAACCCATTCTCCACAAAATTACGTTCTGAACTAAACTGCATTTTCACTTTAATTCTGAGGGAAAGTTTCCACAGGATTTCTTTTGTAAGGTGTGTTTGCCATTTACTGTCTTGCTTTACCATTGTTTCTTTTAAGGGAAACAATCATATATTCAATGGGGCAGGACTTGTCAACCTGGCCACTGAGAAAATGCAGGAGAAGCTTCAAACATGTATTGAAATGTCACATTTGAACTCAAATCATGATATGTTTTAGAAAACTGACCAAGTACTTTACCTTAACATGTAAAAGCGTGATATGTTCCTAAACCTAACCACATACTTTTGTTTCCTAAAGCGAACTAGAAAGCAAGTGAAAACTGAAAGTAAGCAATGAGAGACAACAGACTGATGGTCCCTCGTCTGTTATGAGACACAAATCTTCTTGATGAAAGTCTGGTCTCCTAATGTGGACTTTGTTTCTTGTAAATTAAGTTATTTTCAAAAAGGCATTGCATTTCCCTCAAAGTATGATTGAGAATGCAATCTTTAGCTGCATGTCAGTGTAACTTTGCGAAGACAGTGTTGGTCCAAACATTATTCTTGTAATATGACCTGAGTAGGACTGTATAAGAAAGACTGATTTACTTCCGATAAAAATGGGTGGTCACAAAGTTCCAATACTGTTTATGGTGCACATGCCGTGCGTCATGGTCATGCATCTGCAAGATGTGCGAGCAGTAACTGTCACGAGTCAGGAGACCATGTGACAATCATAATAATAACAATAACTTTATTTATGTAGCGCACATTCTGTGTCAGTCAGCGGTACAGTGAAATGAATGTGCGAGCTGTTGCAGGGCTGTCTGGTTAACTGCTGCAGTTGGTGAGCTATCTGGTAATGCATTAGCCAGTTGAAAACGTGCTGCTGCTAATCGCAATAGTAAATAAAAGTATTGGAGCTACTATGGTTGCAAACTGTTGCTTAGTATGTTCCAGCAGGTTCTTTAAAAAATTTATTTTCATCATCAACTTCCGACTAATACTCCCCTACAGTACCATGTGTCTTTTATATTGTATACTCTGACAGATGTGGCTAAATTACCATCAGTTTTACATTACAACTAACAAGCTATGACTGCTTCTTCTGACTTTCTGTTCCTGCAAAGGTCAGTACTGTCTTCTGACTAGCTGCTGATCAAAGGTACACATTTGTGTGTCAAGTTGAAGTTGATGCAAAACGTTGCACTGATGTACTTTGGTGCGATTGTGGTGATTCAACATTTACCGTCACAGTACGCCTCTGAACCTCGACTGTCTGCCAGAACATAAGTTGTCAAATTGGGCTCCAGTTTGTCATCAGATCCCTTTGGTCGGATTCATGGTTTCTATGCAACTTGAGAGCACTGACACACAGCTAATGTTCAGAATTTTTTAACTTAGCTCTGCATTATCTTATTACATCAGCACAAATGATGAGGATATCAGCACCTGAAGGACAGTTTGACTCAAGCTCCTGAATGAAAACTGTGAGATATGGATAAACATGTACATTATCAGCAACACAGAGATTTAGGAGTTTTGCCAAATGCCTTAAGTCCAAATATTTAACCTGGTTTGGGTTCATGAAAATGTACAAAGAGCATAAACAAACTATTAGATATCACAGTGAAACCATGTGCATAGCTTAGAGACTGCTTTATTGCTGGGCATCACTGACCTGCTGTCTGTTTCTTTGGAGATATGAACCTCCTCATACATTTACCTCTACCCTTCGAGTGTGCATGTGTATGCGATGCCAAATGACAGATAATGTCCCATGGCTACTAAAGGATTAGCTCCCCTCTTCCTTCTGCTATCACAAGCTCACACCAGCAAACTCAGGAAACTCACGCACACTGATCCTGTCTGTGAGGCAGCTCGAAGTGCAGCTGGGTGGTAAAGAAACATGAAATTTAACATTCGGTGCGTGTGCAATTGTTTTTGCTTTTTTAGCAGTGCTACAGGCGTAGCTGTTGGCATTGTAACATGAGTACGTCCAACACTGTGGACCATTAGCATAAAATTTGGCTCCAACAAACAGGTTTTCCAGATATATAAGGGTTTATAAAAAAGTTCTAAGACTGCTGGTGTTGCACGAAGTATGCACTTCCATGAATTTGCAATTTCTCTACAGACCACAAATTGAAGCAGAGAAGACAACATCAGATTTTGTGTCGGTTAGCAGCCGGGAAGATCCAACCTATATGTTGAGGGTCATTACTGGTGATGATACATGAGTCTGCAGCTACCATCAAGAGAAGAAACAACAGTTCTTACAGCAGAAGACCTGCAGTTTCCCAAACCAGACAAGGTGCATCAGGTCAGGAGAGGACCAAGACAAAGCTTGTTGTTTTCTTCAACATTTACATGTTCGTGTACCAGAAATTAGCCTCCCAGGGTCGGACAGTCAAAGTGGAGGTATACTGTAATGTACTGGGTCGTCTGAGGTAATACATCAACAACCCAGACTTTGGTGTCATGGAATGTGGGTGCTCCAATACGCTTTGCACCTGGTCACAGCATAATTTTTTGGCCGCAGCAACACAATCATCACGGTCCACCAGCCTTACTTACTAGATTTGGCTCCCTGTGACTTTTTCCTCATCCCCAAAGTGAAATTTCAAGATGAAGGGACATCATTTTACCACAGTTTAGGAGAGTCAGCTGGTGGTGCTTGACATGTTTACGTAATGGAACTTCTAGGGAGCATTACAAGTGTTTCAGAAGTACTGGAAGCCCTGTATCGCTACATGAGGAGACTACTTTGTTGGGAACATAAGCCAAAATTAAATCAAGTACTGTTTTTGATTTTTATAGGCACAGTCACAGAACTTTTTGATCCCCCAGAGATTGCTGTCAGAGATTGATGAAACACATTGTACATGAACCATGAATGTGTTTCCACATCTCCCTGTTGCTTCCATAGTTTGCCTACTTTGTTTTTAGTTGCTTACATTTTTGGAATATTTCCTTTTTCGTCTCCATTCAGTCAGTTTTCTTCTGTTTGTCAGTGTTTCTGTTACCTGGAGCAGTCAAGCTTAAACTTCCATTCTGGTACCCCACCAACATATATATACATACATAAACACAGAAGGAGATGGAGAGAGAGAATTTATACCTCAGCATACTGAAAGGATCATCACTGCCATGCCCCATTTTAGCACCCTGTCAGTATAATCTCAGCGTTTCCCATCATACTGATAAACAACACTACACTACCCACAATTCTAAGCTTCTGTAAAACTCAGCAAGAATCAGACAGACAGTTTGGTTAGTTTGAAGAGCTGTAAAGCTCCAGTAAAAGAAATTTACAAGCCTCGGAGAATTTTTACGCACTTCAGCCCAGATTTTGTTTCCACTGTTAAAAACAGATGAGAAGAAAAGAAGTGAGGAGGGAGAGAGAGAACAAAAACATGACTTTGAAAAAAAGATAGGAAGCATTAAGTAAATTTGGACAAGCGAGCAGGGAGGAATGACGCACAGGTGTACGTATGCCAACGCAGTGGTATTTTTTGAATGCACACACCCGCTGACACACACATGCGTCATGCCCATACAGGTGGGATGAACAGTAAGTAAACATGAGCTGAAAGAAAGAGTAAAAAATCTGAGGTTTGAACTGCATCAGGGCTGATGAAAGCGGTGGAACATGAATATGAGCTGCTGTCGGCCATCTGCAGGGAAAACATGACAGAGGAGCCAAATTACACTGTGTTTCACTGCCACGACCTGGGATATAATGATATTTACAGGTATAGACCTCTGCACATGAATGATCGCTTGTGCATGAAAATACACTCACACATGGCTAGCAGGGGGATCGATCGATGGACAGTGGCTTCGTATAAGTGCAGATGAAAAGGGCTGCTGGAGAGATTCCCATGGAGACAGGACGACTATTTCTGGCCTCCATATCAGTCAGCGCTCTCTCCCTGGCGACTGCAATATTAAAGGGAGGCAGGCAACTGGTGGCATGAAATATGTACAGCATCATTAGGAGTGACCAACGAGTCCACAGAGAGGGGAGACAGGATAAGACAGGATCTTTACACACTATGTCATCCTGCGGCACTCTGAGGTATTATTGCCCTGCTGTGTTATTGTGCCTTTTTGTCCATTTGTGCTTTTGTAATAAAGTCATTTTTGTGGGATAGGAACAGAGGAATCTGTTGCACCATCTCAGCATGTTGCACTTCTGGCCACGCCCCATCCGGTGATGACGCATAAGTGTGTCGACATTAGCAGCTCATGTAAAACACATCCTCAACTGGAGTCCAGCCAGAATATGTAAGAAAGCGTCAGTCTACAATCAATGCTTTAATTGGCTTTAATGCTATGTTTTCATTAAAGCAGCGCCATCCTGTGCGGTGATGTGATTACTATAATTAGAATGCTGCACAGTGGGAATTGCATTGGACAGAATAGCTGCTGAAATTCACAGTTTACCTTAATGGCATGATGGAGGATTACTGGTTAACAATGTGTATTTGAAGAGCATGCGTGACGGCTTGTTCCTGCAAAATCAGTGTGTGTTTCTAAGAAAAAAGCACCTAAAATGCGAATATCTAACTGTGCAGACCAATTTTTTTTATTGTTGCAAGCAATCACAAATGCATTGTATTTGTTACAGCTGTTTCACAATAAAAGCCTCCCAGTGGTTTGCAGGTGGCAGCAACAAGAAGAAACGTTCACTTTACGCAACAAATACTGATCTAATATGGCAGTAAAAAAAAGAGATTAGTACAAACAAAACATGGAAATAGAGTCACACATGGACCACCATCGACCAGCCAAGTATCCAAGAAGTTATGTTCATATGGACCAATTCTGCGCCTCAAGATTGGGCTGCAGACAAATGGAAAGTGTGTAACATGCAGGATATAGTTTTTTCCTTTTTCATCATAAAAATCCAAGTGAAGTTTCAGTTCTTATTAACGTTAACCCCAAGACCAAATTCACTGTCTTTACTTTTAAGGCTCTTTGCTTGGTTTTTAGAAAGGGTAGCAATATATGTTGCTTTTAGAACAGCCTAGGCTATCCAGATCTTCCATTCCAGATCTTTGATACAAAAATACTTCCACATCTTTTTGATTAGCCTTGAATTATAAATTGTATTATGAATTTGTTACATTTTTACATGTATCTCACCATATAATGATGGAAATAGACATATGCTTCCATAAATGTGTAGGGGGCATTCTGTGGAATCAGGCGATATCAGAACCATGATGGTGGGATACCGTACGGCTTCAAACCTGGGAAATGTATGTACTTAATGCGTGCACACGAAGGGTGAAGTAGGATTTTTCCTAACCTCAGCCGCACTGCAGCTGCCATGATCACAGCACAGTCCATGGATTTTGTGGGTTTATACATCCAATAATACACCTCTTGACTGTGGCCAGACGGCTTATTGCTAAGACTACATATATAACCTATATTGTTATTATCTAAAGAAGAAAAGGCATGATTGTATTCCCAAACAAGAGTCTAAATAAGCCTGTGAAGCGAGGCTACGGTTTGAGACAAGGGTCACAAGACCTTATAATTTTGACATCTAATGGTTTAAAGGTTACTAAATAGCCTTGTCTTATTAGGTGACCTTTTGTTCCAGGAAATCAAACCAACACCAGCTAACTACAGAAGGTCATCTACCATCAATTTGCACAAGAAGCATCATTGGATCATTGGATTATACTGTGTGTTTATTTGTGAAAGCATTCTACCAGCAGACCACATTTTACTGCTATTCTTCTGTCAGAACAAACCATTAAACCAAGATGCTTCTACAATTTTGGAATATCAGTGTGCTACTGGGTCTCTAGATCTGTTCTGGTGAAACTCTTCCAACAAGTCAACAGCTCACTTCATTAGTGTTTGCTTGCTTGTTCTTACTAAAGGAAGTGCTACACTTCTGTAACTGCCGAAGTTGTCATTTCTATGTTTTCCTTCCATCTGTAGAAGGTCACAGTGGCAGGAGGCTATCCCAGGTAGCCAGACAGATCGCCAGTCCATCTCAGAGCTAACACAAAGCGACAGACACCCATTCACACTCACACCTGCAGCCAATTTAAAATCACCAATGAACCTACCATGCATGTCTCTGGACTGTCCAAGTAAGCGACCAAAGAAAACCAACATAGGCACAAGGAGAACATGCAGACTCCACAGAGAAAGAACCCAGTTAACCAGCAGGTTTGAGAACAGAGCTTTTCTTACTCTTGCAAACCAAACATTAGCAATCAAATCCAAACTACAAAAATGTCCCTTTCCCACCAGCTTCTCTGCACCTCCAACACATCTTCCTGGGGTAGAGATGACAAGCCGTGAGCTGCTCAGCTACAACACAAACTGTCACCGTGACAGAGCGCAGGCTGCACTGACATTTGTAAAAGCACAGCCAGTACTGGTCAGCTGTAATGTCAGGCAGATAAACTGCATATGAGGACACTAAATTCACCAACACAAATGTCCAGACAAGACGGTGCGGCGGGAGGCTCGAAATGTCTTATGCAGTGCTACTGAGAATAGATTATGTTGTATTTTTAGAGCTGGAATATGAGTGAGATACATTTTTTGGGCTATAACGTCTAATTTTTAAGTCACAGTAATGGCAGAAAGTGTGAAGTTTGCACATGAGCTTACAGGTCCAAAAAGGCCCCAGCAGCAGTTCATGAGAACAACAAGATGCCTTAGGTTATGATGACGTATAGGGCTGTAGAAAGGGTTTTATTTGTCAGTGATTTGATATTTACTGTGGTTTGTTTGGGCTGGTGTGGAAGCAATTAAACTCTAGACTGAACACCATGACTCAAAATGATGGTTTCGATTTTGTCATGACAACAGATTTCGGCCCGAATTTAAAAGATGAACTGCTATTAAATCCACCTGCTGGTGTCAAGAGAGAAATCCTCCAGTCTGAACAACCGATGTTGCCTGTATTTATTCAAGATCTATTGTAGCCACAGCAACACTTGTATCACCATGTGGGGGTTTTATGTGTGTTTTATCAGTTAGTCAATAAAAAGTGAGTGAAACCCAGAGACCACACAGGAACTTTATTGACATTATACTGGGACCAATCTTCTGTGTCCCACTTCTGTCTGGTCATCACCCTTTCTGATTTATAGACAAACAAGGTCCCGTTGCAGCCTTAGCTAATATTATCCATAATCAGTATCTGTTTCCATGAGGTATCTGTGAAGATCAAGAACATGAACACGTAATAAGGTGCTGCAGGACTTGCAAGGCAGTCACCTGAATTCCTCAAGTAGGTCCATTTCGTTCTGATAAAGCAGGACTTCATGTTTATGCCTCTTCACTTGTTTGTAAAATGTGTGACTGTAAAACTAGAACCACTGACTGAATATAGACATGGAGCTCAGTGAGGTGGTTCCAGCTATCACCATCTTGGTAATGCCCAACATCCAACACCGCCTAACTCATAGATGATCCAAAGATGACTTGCAGGTATTCAGTAAACTCAGAGGAAATAGTCCCAAACAGCTGGAAGCAACAAACCCTTGGTAAAGTCGTGTGGGAAAAACAAAAAACAAGAGTATGCCTTCTAATTATGCAGAACTTTGCATCCTAATACAATTTAAACAGTAAAATATCACTGTAAAAATGAAGGCCAAATACAGTACCCTACCATTTTTCCAAAATCCGGTTAAATACCGTAAATTATGATGGGTTTTTTGGAGCCAAAAGAACAAATGACTGTTAACAGCTACTGTAAAACTGTAGATGTGAATGCAATATCTTCATTTTCCAAGTCACCAAGTAAGCCACAAGCAGCAACTTATGTTTATTCATCGTTCATCAGTTGTTAATCTCGTTACTCAATTTGTGAGATAGGTTTAATTCATCCTAACTTGACAAAATCCTAGCAAGCCTCTCCATTGTCAGATAGTGTGTCTTCAGCAGTTGAACATTTGAGTACTTTAAACTATATTTTCACACTTTAGTCATTTAAGACTTGTGTAAGACCTGCCTCAAGTCAGCAACTGTAATTTAGAGTATATTTTGCTGCATTAGTTGTGGTGCATTTTTGCTTTATTGATAAAAAAATATTTACAGTTAACTAACTGCTGTTGTTGCACTACATTATTCTGCAACCTTGCATATGAGTAAGGACCCATTTCACTCTCTGAAACTGGACAGGTAAAGTGTTTTTTATACATACTAGAGTAAAATACTGGCTATTTAGCTACAGTCTATGTAGTATGAAGAGGGAAATTAGCTACAGAGACCAAAAAAGTTTTTGTATTAGGCTGTAAAAACGTTTATTTTTGCTATAAAGTTGGACATTTAAACATGGAAGTCTATGGGGATTGACTTGCTTTTGTAGCCAGCCTCAAGTGGCCATTCGAGGAACTGCAGTTTCTGGCACTTCTGAGTTGACGTCATATTTCAGCCCCCGAACTTGCTGTTTTATCATAACTAAAAGTCAGGCGTTCTTTATTTATATGGTCCGGACCAAATGATTCAGTGTGAAAAATTGATGCATCCACCCAACAGACGCAGGCGTAGCTCGTTTGGAAAGGAAGGAGGATGTCTGACATAACCAACCTTGGTGTCTGCTACATAACATGAACACCGCTTCCTGCATTAGCACTGAATGTCAGTAATGGATGTAAATCACGAGGTGCAGAATTATCCGATGTGGACGTGATTCATCAGTTATTCAGACTGCTCCTATACAGGGACGCAGACGTTATTTACTTATATGTTATTCCGCCGCGTCCTGCTAATAAACACCTTCAAACCAGACTCTGCCAGTTTAAGGATCATGTCAGTGTGTGATTCACAGTAGCTGATGACTTGCTGCTGCAGGTAAAAAAATATACCCACAGAGCCAGGAGAAAACACGCTGGGATCCATGCAGCTTTCATTTTCACAGCTGAGATTAGGTCATTTCAGCTCGCATACTGAGAAGAGGAGATTGTCTCAGTGCGCGTCTCTAACTGACTTTTCCGAAAATCTGTTACATTTATGCAGCCAGCATCCCATGATTACAAATTCAGGAGGTTTCGAGCCACTTTGTAACACCTGAAAAAGTCGTGTTGGCGGTTAATTGTGTGCCGGCTGCAAGGCTACGAGGCAGAACAGTGTAGCAGATGTGAAATACGTAATTAACATTTAAACAATGGACTGCGAAGGTCAGGGAGAAACTCAGCAGGAGATGATGAGTCTGGACTCCATTTAATGACAGGCAGGAGTTTGCCCAGACTCATATGAGCCGCCCACATAATATCCTCAGACTATACATGAGAGGCCTTTCCGATGCCCATTCTTTGTCTTCTTAATCGTTCCTACATTACCCCCGACCTATACCATTTCCTTAATTAACAGATGATCCTAAACACATAAATCAAACCTTTCTGTTAACAGGAAGATCTTTATTTTCATCTAAAAGTCTGTTTTGGATAGAAAATACCGACTCAAGGTTACATTATCTACAGCTGAAACACATAATAGATGTCTAATCATGCAGCACTAGTACTATATTGCTAGTAATGATAGTCGATTACCCAATAAGTCCACAGAAAATCGTTAAAATCAATTAAATGTGTATGTTACCTATGAAAAATAAGCCTTCTTCTTTTTATTTTTGTAAATAACACATCTTTGCATAAAGTTTCTAGATTTAAAAATATGCTTATTAAGATGTGACAAATCAAGTTTCCATGTCCAAGCCTCTACTGCATTGGATTTTGTCTGTTTATCATGCCACAGTGCTGTGTACATTCTTGTTTACATCCACTTGAGACCAAAAAAACAACTTTTCAATTGTCTTTCTACTACTTTTCTTACAATATACACATTCCACATTGGTGCAGGACACATTTTCCCCACCCACACCAACAAGACTGCCACACGACGGCACTTCTTTTTGCAGATTTGGTGCATTTAGAGGTTGACCAGCAACATGCACCAATATTAAAAACATCCCACCTTCACCGTAATATTTCTAAAAGACATTGCCATAGCTGAGCTTTGGTTCAGCCTACCAATACTTCTGCAGCTATGCATGGGGTCAAGATCATTGTGTTAACTAGCTTAGCATTGCATAGCAGTTTGGTGCGGTCCCCTCACAGTCCTGTTTAAGTCACAACAGCAATGGAAGTGACTAGGGAGCAACACCCTTCCCTCAACACCGTCTTTGAAAAAACATTGTAAGACATGCACATAAGATCCTGAAAGACCCCTCATGCATTTAATCCTCATACTATTACCTTCAGGTTGACGCTACAGAGCCTACAAATACAAGAACAATCTTTTCTTTCCCACTTCCATCACACTGCTCAACACACAACAGCCTAATCTGAATTCTTGATGTCTTTGGTGCTATATTTGATCCAAAGGGTTGATCTTTGAATGCGTTTCTTTTAGGTTCTTCTGGTGTTATGCATCTGTTTACACAAAGCCCAATTAGATAATCCACTATTGCAATATGTTCATAGGTTTTTATTTATGTTTGATGGTGGCTCGGTTGTTGGCACCGATGCCTCCCAGTTACAAGTTCCCCGGTTCGCGTCCCGATTAGGACGCCTGGAATCTTTCTGTGTGGGGTTTGCAAGTTCTCTCTGTGCAGCGTGGGTTCTCACCGAGTTCTCTGGCTTCCTCCCACAGTCCAAAAACATGCTGAGGTTAATTAATGATTCTAAATTGTCCGTAGGTGTGAATGAGAGTGTGCTTGGTTGTCTGTCTCTAAGTGTAACCTGTCCAAGGTGTCTCCTGCCTTCGCCCGAGTCGGCTGGAATAGGCTCCAGCCCCCTGCGACCCTACAGAGGATTAAGCGGTGTACAGATAATTTATGGGTTGTATATGGCTCTACATAATTGCTTGTTCTGTATGTTGCTGGATATTTCCTGTTGCACCACTGACAAATTTACCTTTGAGGACAATAAAAATGTATCCTATCTCATTCTAACCTAACTAAACCTCCACCAAACCCTCTGTTCTTCATCTGCAGCATTGTTTATTCAGATAGTACATGTAAAAGAGACGCGAAGACCAAAGGCTTCCCAGCAGAACCCTGCATTGCAACGAGACGATCCACATTTTTCACCTGTCAGTGGTTTTAATGTTGTGGCAGATCGGTGTAGAATCGACGGTTCAGTCAGATCTGGGGAATAATTTATCGAGCAAACACTTCCTCAGACATCCTAGTTCCTCCTACACTCACTGACTCACAGGTGGAGAGTTCAGAGCAGAGACATTAAAATCTAAAGAGTCGAACACCAAAGACAGAGACAAACTGTAAAGCGATGATCTCACAGACGCGTCCTTCAGTCCTTAACCATTTCTCAGGTATAATAAAGAAAGAGGTCACAGATACAACCTCAGACGTGTTGGGGGTTTTACTGCTGTGAACTCTTTAATAAAAACTGGATATCAAGGATTTTTCTGTCCTACTTTACTTCGTCTTAGAAGGAGACTTTTTCTCCAGCTTCAACTAAAATGACTCCACGTAACCTTAAGAAACACATTCTTGGTTGCAATATTGACCATTTTTTCCTCTTACTGGGAAGCTTAGCAGCTCACATACATACAGAAAGAGATTTTGAAGTTGAATTCCCATCCACGAACTATGATGTCAATTTATTTTATAGGCATTATGTGCCTTGTAATAGCCTGTTTTCTACTTTCTAGACACTATATGATAGAAGGGTTAGGGTTAGTATCAGAAATAAAGACAATTGCAAAGTATGTGTTGAAACAGGTGGAAGCAGGAAGTGTAACCCAATAAGCAGTGCATTTAGAGGGAACAAATCACCTCAGATGCAACATAAATGGAGGAAATCCAGTGTTATGAGCTGAGAAATGACAAGCACACCTCAGTGGTTTGACCTACACACTAACACACACTTTACCATCAAGACCAACAAGTTCACATAATGCATGACACAACAGGTCAGTACAACAACAACCAAAAGTTACATATATGAGCAAATCTTTAATCGGTATCATCTTGAAACCTGCCCAGTTGGTCACTTCCAACAGGACAAGGATATTTTCTATTACAAGTTTTCTGAAATGTTAGATTTTAAACATGAAAATGAAGTATTATGCATCTAATCTATACTTTATTAGTCCCCTTATGGAGATTCATTCTCTGCATTTGACCCATCTATACTAGGAGCAGTGGATTGCTGTGGAAGCACCTGGGGAGCAGTCAGGGGTTAAGGGCCTTGCTCAGAGGCCCACAGTGGCAGTGACTCAGCCCCTTGCCAGTCTGGGGACGCGAACCAGCGACCCGCCGGTTACAAGTACGCTTCACAAGCCACTAGGCCAGCACTGCCCAAAAATGCTCTAATTTACACTCATTTCCAGAGAAGAAATATAAACTTTGACTCCAATATGTCAGAATAATGTTTGCAAATTTGCAGCTGGCTCTAGCCAAAAGCTTTTTCATATTAAATCTCTTTTTTCCCCTTTATAAATCATAACATACTGTTCACATTCAGAAAAAAAGCCACTTTTGACATGCTTTTGAACAAAAAATGTTCTTTAAATCAGGCTATAATCTATACAAGAAGAAAATCTTCTGTATAAACTTCAGAAATTAAACAGAAATTAAACTGCAAAGTTCGGTGCCCGTGTTTCTGATTCTCACTAGTTTGAGTATGAGAAAGAAAAACTCAAATTTGAGAAATCTTCAGACATTTTCTGTATCTTAACTGAAACCTTCAGCCAAAAATGCACAAAATTCAGTAAAAGAATCATTTAAATTTGTATATTGGATGTTTTCTTTATATTAACCTGAAATAAGACGCCTTGTGGAACCAAAATATCCCAAAATCTGAAGAAAGGACCAGCGCATTTACAAAAAAAACATGTTTTGCTTGTCATGTCTCGCTTTAACTACTAATACAAGTAGCTTAAGTCGTCCTTAACCCCTTGACATCTGAATTTATTTACAATTATATAAAAAAAAAACTGAATTATCTGGGGTTTTTTGCTGTCAAGCTGATGCTAAATTAAGAGGAGATTGTTATTGTCCATAGCCAATAAAATAGATTCATTTTTATTCATGTCACAACACTGTTTATGTACGTACGTATTGAATATGCACAAACCAGCATTGGGGGAATGCATATCTTCGCTGCAGTCCGAATGCAAGCGGTATTAAAGGGTTAAAAGTAAAATTAGGTTTAAGGAACTCAAACTTGTTCATGCAAAGCCATTTAAGCAACTGATCAGTGAATACAAATTACTGCTGATGACAGGAAGCGCTGTCGGTCATTTAAGTAGCTCTTCCTGTCAGCGCTACCAACAAAGAGATCATTTTCTGATGCGTCTGTGACCAAATTCAAAGGCCTTGTTCTGTCTGAAAATGGCTTCTAAAGTTCATCTGAAGCTAATGTGTTGCGTCAGCAGCGTGCGTCAAAAAGACTAAATTGCTATCTTCAAACGGTACTGACTTTTAACCACAAAACTCTCTTTCTCTTGCTCTTCCTTTTGCTGGAACTCAGCAGGCGAATGCAGAAAACAAAGAGCCCCATTAATTTAGTCCCACGATGATATTATTTTAGAAAACGGATCTTTTCAATTTGCAGTCTCCTCAAAAAGCCAGTACGGAGGAAGAACAAACGGAGTCAAATAACCAAAAAGATATGACGGCACTTTGTTGTTTATCCCACCTACACAGGCTGATGAAGGGCTGCTATTTTCAAAATAAATGTCAATGCTACTTTGTGATCTGAAATTCTAGAATGTTCAGATGCAAATGTGGGTAAATTATCTGCCCTTTGTTCGTTTCCTTCTTGAAGACGTCACTCTGAACTGTGTGCTTTTGTGCATTTTAATTTCAGATATGTGTTCTTGTTGCAGCACTGTTTATTACTATATGTGTAATTAGAGGTTAAATTTAACGCTATAAGGGCCTGGCTAATTGGCTTTTCTTGACATGTGGAGGAAAAAATTAACAAAAGCCCTCTTAAAGGAAAAACTCTCGCATTGATATGCACCTTTATGCAGCACGGCAGGGTTCCCATTGTGTTCGGATTGACACGGGAGCCGAGTCATTATGGTGTATACAGTATATCAGGTCAGAGCTGCGTGGGAGCAGCAGGGATCAGACGATGTAGAAATTAATTTACTCACACCTACAGGCTAAATCCTCTTTCAAATATTACAGGGATTTATCAGGTGAGCTATATGGAAAACCTCCGCTGACATAAACAACGCAGCCCTGCATGGAGGATGTGGGCAGCGTCTGCTTTCTATGTTTCCATTCACTAAAAGGCCACTATTGACGCTTTTGCTGACAAATAAGCATCTTGAAAAATTAACGTTTGCTTATTGAAGGTGTTTTGCATAAAGTACCCCCGCAGTGGATGAAGACAGACGTGCAGGTCACCCAGTTCTGAGCTATTTTCAGACTGATTTATTTACAGAAGAAGAAAAGAAGAAGAATTCTGCGCTCATTGGTCAAATATGTCTCTTGTGCCTGCAGTGTTAATTAGAAAAAGGCAGATTTGTGTTGCAAAAGCAGACAGGAGAGGCTCAGTGATGGTAAAAGAAATTAAATGAGCTGTGAATATATCGTCTTTGGGGAATTTCTTTAGTAGTTTCCACGAAATAAGTGTAGAATTTGATAAGAATTGTGGAGAAATTTAGGCCTAATGTAATACACCCATTCACTACTTATTTACAATGGAAACTCTTACACTTGGCTGACTATCATTACACAAAGCAGAATACTCAAAACACGTCACATAACTGAAATTAATTTGAATTTTCAACAAAGACTTTCCAGTAAACCTCTGGGAATTTGTTTGAGAATTTCTTTGGAAATTACATACAAAATGTTGACAAATCCTTCCAGTAAAAAAAGAGAAGAAGAAAAAAAGATAATTTCATGACTCATGGACGCATATTTTGGCAGATATATTTGTTATGCTTCCTCTCAGACAGTTAGATGAAAAGAAAGACAGCTTTTATATCTCTACACTACAGCAGAACGTTAGCTTAGCTTAGCACAATGCGTAATAAAATAACTAGTGTGCATCTGAATTTAGAGTTAATGCACCAGTGTGGACGCCTAAAACTGATCATTGGCCTGTCTATATGCACCGATCAGCCACAACACTATGACCACTGACAGGTGAAGTGAATAACATTGATCATATTGCTACCATGTGGTGTTCTGCTAGAAAACCTTGGATTTGGCCATCTGTGTTGATGAGACTTAGACACCCAAATAAACATTGTCCCACAACAAACACACTCCCTCATGCAAATGGAAATCCCAAATATCACTGGCCTATCCTCGCAGGAAAATGCCCCCCACCACATGGAAACAACATCAAACAATCAGGAACATGTTGAGGAACATGACAATGGCCCAACATGTTGATGTGACCTCCAAACTTCATACACCCCATTGTGATCAAGCATCAACAGGATGCAGTGGAACAAGTTTGACTGACAGAGGCCCCACTGCACAAGCCAGAGCACCCAAAGGATCCACTGCCAACGTCCTTGTTCCAGACCCCATAGGACACCCTGAGAGGTCCTCTTCTCTATGCGCAATGGTTCAGAGCATTGTTTACCACATAAGGGGGACCAACACAATATTAGGCAGGTGGTTAAAATGTTCTGCCTGATCGGTGTACATCTACAGCTGCTTTTATCTGGATCAAACGGTTATAATATGCAAATATATTTAACTTTATGTTGATCCGTGGTTACAGCAAAGGAATGTTTGGAATTGTTTTTGAAACTTTAACATTTCTTGTAACTGAATACTTAAAACCAGAGAGGCATAATCAGGCTGAGGCTGGCATGACACAGCAGACCTGCATGATTTCAGTGGTTTCATTGAGTGCATTATAATGGTTATTCTGGCCACCATAAAGCAGCATAATGGTTATTCTAACGATCATAGTGCACTCAGAGTTCCAATAACCACCCACAATTTAACCAATTTATTATTCAAATTTCAACTGAGGCTGCAAAACATTAAACTACATACTTTTGCAGCCCGGTAGAATCGGGCCTGGAACAAAGGTTAAAAAATAAATTTAAAAAAACCAACCACCACCTCAAAGCTGAACAAAAGGACAAATTACATCTTATTGGTTTGACCTTCTAAGTCCCAAAATCCACAGACAGGTTTGAAAGGCACTTTATTTTTATAGAAACATCAAAATTACACCATATATCATAGAACAAAACTGGAAAAACTGGGCCATCTGTGAGCTACTCATCTGTGAAGTGACGCTTTACTCGAAATATTTACCAAATCTAAGCTTCAGAATCACTTCATTCTACACATCTCATTTAAAAATTCACTATAAATAAAATCTTTGCATTCACCAGATTCTATAAAAAACAAGTTTGTGGTTTTCTGCACAACCATGTAGCAATAAGTACTGCAGCTGCAATCAACAGTCATGTGACAAAAGGACTTTTCGCTGAACTGGGCTGAACTGCAGGCAGTGTATACACAGAGTAGATAGGAGACAAGAAGGAAAACTAATTCAAATTGTAAATTGTAAAATATCAATAGTATGTAGAGTCACCATTTTTGAAAAAAATTGTTTCTTTTTTCTTTTTCTTATCCCACAGTAAGGAAAAATGTGACAGGAGCAAAAAAAACAAACAAACAAAAAGAAAACGCTTGAAGTTCGAGAGTTTTAATTTGTACCAAAGTAGACGTGTACATTTACAGTTTGGGGGTTGTATGGGAGGTGATGTGACTTCTAAAAGTCTTGTCTTTTCTTTGGCATTGCCTGGCAAACACTAGGGACTCTAACCAAGAGAGCAGATAAACATGTTTTCAAAATAAAAGCCAAGCGGTCTCAGCACAGTCCCAAGGCAGAGTCATATTAGCCATTTTGGAGGATCAGAAAGTGTGGGTGTATATCTGTGTAAAGTTTTGAAAAACAGCTTCAAAGCTTTGAAAAGTCTTCCTCTTTCAATCAAATGTTCCTCCTCCACTTACACTTTTGGCAAAAATCTGAACATGTTTTTGCACATACTTTTGTTATTGTCTGTCTTATAACATGTACAGAACTTAGGTCAATTCAGGTTGTTTTTAAAAGTGCTATATAAATAAACTGGATTTGAACAGATTTGGGGAGCACTAACTACAGGATTACACATGAAACATGTTTCATCTCAAAGACAGTCTGCATGAAGCCTAATCGTTCTAATGTAAAGTATTTCCTCCTCCACTGTTAATGAGCGTCCTTGAATTATGCCTCAGAATTGCTTTTGTCTTTTCCCTCCATCAGTCAAGCTGCTCACATCCTGTGTTTGTATTTGCCCAGGCGGCTCAGCTGGCCCACAGATCAGCACATTTCCAGTAAGAAATCATCTGCTCTCAGAAGTGATTTCATATCTAATTGCTTTTATTGACTCAACAGCTCTGAACGGATGGCTCCCATCATTGACATATGGAGCTAAAGCATTGGGCAAAAAAGTGAAGATAAAGGAAAAAATAAGATTACAACAGATTTGCTGGTGTCATCAGCACTGCTGGCAAGACGTTCTGATTAGAGGGTTTCCGGATGATGTGCATTTTTAATTGCTGATTGGCTGGTTAAAGCCTCGGCATTATGATCATCTAGAGTGGAGACTGGTTTTGGAAATGGTTTTCAAAAGCTTTAATTATTAAATACAAAGAAGTTGTCACATAAACTCTAATTATTACGTCATATAGTTGCAAGCAGAGACATTTGTATCTATATACTATATTGACCATGATTCAATGTTAAAAAGCAATAAAAAGGGGGAAAATTCTAAAGTGAATTGGAGAAGTGAGTGAGTTTTGGTGTCTTGTGAATGTGTTGGTTATTTGAAACTAACTTCCTAAATAAAGTTAAAGCAGTGCACAGAGAATAGCTCTTGTTTCTTCACTGCCTTGTGCATTGACCCTATTGTTTGTTTGCCCCGTTTTGAAGCACACAAGTATAGATCTCACCCAGCAGGCCCAGTGAGAATCAATCGAGTTTCCCTCTCGAATCAAGAAGAGAGTCTGTGTTTTCAAAGGACCGGGCATCAACAGGGAAATGGCCAAGACCCTGGAGACTGGGGACTTCAAGTTGGGCGTGAAAGAGAGGTAAGAGGAGGTTTGTAAGCTCCTCGTAATCAGTGCGTCAGACACCATGGTGAGTCATTTACAATCAACTTGTTCAGCTGTACAGTATCTGAGGAGGCAGGAATTCTTGAACCCTGCATGGCTGGTGTAATTAGCCACAGGGGCAATCATGATGGAGGACCTCTCACCGTCATTATGATTAATAGCGCATGAAAACATAAAGAGCAGAGGACAGCTAGCCTATTATAGTGTCGATGATTGCTTGGAAACAGTTTTTTCAATACGAACCTCGCCTATGTTTGGACCCCATTATCTGTATGTGAAATAAAAATTTGTCAGAGAGCAAATCTGAGGGAACAAATGATGAAAATATATCTATTCATTAGCCTGGCATCGCCAGAGAACAGCACAAATTATGATTAGTCTCGAAGCTCTCAGTTCATTTTCGATTTCCTATGAGGCGTTATCAACAGGCGCCGATCGAACTGCGACTGGATGCAATTGGACGGACCTACAGCCAATCAGAAAACACGTGACGTAGCGCTGAGAGGCAGAAAACAGGCTTCGAAATGGTCGCTGATGTGTACTTAACAGCTGTCTTGGTTGTTTGTGAAAGTCCCTTAACAGCACACCTCTCTACCGTCATTCTATAGAAGCAGCCAAGTATTTTCTTTTCATGACACTTTATACTTTCACTCCACTACATATCTGGGGGGATGTTTGTACTTTTTACTTCCTGACATTTATCTGACAGCTTTATTTACTTTACAAGTTAAGATTTATTCACACAGGACATACAAAGGCTTCCAAAATATGACATTTTGTTATTAATTAACCTACTCAACAGTTTATATTGAGTCCTGCTGAAATTATTTGTCGAATAATCAGTTAGTTGACGGGTAAATATCAATTTGCAACTGTTTTGCTAATCATTTCATGGTTCCAGCTTCACAAATATGGATAATAATAGCAACAATAATGCATAATGCTTATAAAATGCTTTTCAAGACATTCAAAGACTCTTTACAAAGCAGGCAACAATGCAAGAGATAAATGAATCAAATGGAGAAAGGAACACATAGAGGGATTATGGGTTGTAAGCACTTTTGTAAGCACTTTTGAAAAGATGTGTGTAAAGGGGATTCTGCTTTTGAGGATTGAAGATTTGCTGCTTTTCCTTTTAATTATTTTAAGAAGTTCAAAGTACTTTTAATAATAATTTTGAAGTTTCGACTGTTTACAGCAATGTCAAAGTGTCTATTGTGGGCTTTGTATATTTGTATCTCAATATTTTCATAATTTTTGCAAACAGTCAATTAATGGAGACAATCATCAGCAGATTAATCTAAGTTGAAGTTCCACACAATAAGCCTTCACCATAAAATCCAGTTTTTACATTCATACATGAGTAATAATTATTTATTAAGTACTTTTAATACTTTAAGTACATTGTCCTACTTGTCCCATTACTTAAAAAACATTTTAATTGCCAGATTTTTACATGTAAATGAGTATTTTTGCAGTGAAGGTATTAGTACTTTTACTTAAGTAAAGGATCTGAAAGCATCCTCCATCACTGGGCCAGATTTATTCTGCCAAAAGAACTGAAATATGAGCGCTCAGATTTGTCCGATTCCAATTCTATCAATGAACCTGAATTTCAGTTATTCTATCATCAAACTTTGCATGGTTAAACTCAAAAAAATTTCATCAAAATATCAAATATCCATTAGAAAACTGTTGTCAAATAGATGTAAAGCATTTAAAATGATGTGCAAACACAGACAGATGGGATGCTGTAACAGGAGTTCTGCACACAGTTGGTTTTTACATAACGTTATTATATTGCTATGAGTACGTTGTAACTCAGTCTCCAAGAAAATAAGTTCTTAGACTTTAAAACTACTTTGCCAAAAGCATTTCCTCAGAAATGTAATTGCTGCCTGTTTTGCAATAGGAGACCAGTTTAGATATGTTCACTGTAAAAACTTCCTCAATATGACACGGATGTGTTGCAATTGATGATTTCTCTCAGAAAAGTGAGATAATTACCACAAACCGCCCCTCCTATGCTTTACTCCATCGACATGGATGTTTTGATCTCCTCCATTCATCTACTTCCAGTTAGAGAAAAGGATTATGGGCCAGCTGTATTCCTGAACGGGGAGTGTTTTTGTTTTGCTTTGTACTATCGGGCTCACTGCTTTTCTTAATTATGAATAATAAAAGTGATTCATAATGGAAAAAAGCATTACAACTTCACACGCACACAGAAACTGACTCAATCACACACACACACAGTGGCTGCCAGACGTGGAGTTAAAAGGACATTTCTTGGCTGGTGAACAATATTTTTCAGCAATTATTTCAAGAGCGACGGAATAAAAATGTTTTTCTTATTTCTGCTAATACTTCCCAACACTTTTGTCATTGCTCTGCTCTTCAGCCTCTGTGATATGAGGACACGGAGAAACCCATTAATAAAAGACACACAGTACCTCCCACTGTGGCACAAACACACATACACAGTTTGTCTGAAGGCTGCACTCAGCCTTGTCATTGCATGGGGGGAACATCTGTGTCACTGTTGTGGTAACGGTTAGGGTGAAACTTCCATCCTCTTCCATATTTTTCCAGCGACCCCTCATAAATAAAATGAGTATGGACTGTGAAGTGTAGATTGCATGCAATCAGTATAAATTATGTGAACACTGTGTTCCTTCACCACAAACTTGAATATGTGACAAGTCCATGAACTGTGCCGTCTATTTTCTTCTGTTCATCATACCAGATGTGTTCCTACACTCTGCCCTGAACACCCTATTATCTGTATTAGTTTTAAGGTGTAGTTGTGTTTGAATAACTTTACATGTACAATGCTGAAAGTAGTTTTCCTCTTTCATGCTCTTAAACACTGAATCATGGTCAATTTATGTTTTTTTTTTTAGCAATTTTAAAAAAGACTCATGTCAAAGTGAAGACAGATTTCTAGAAAGTAAGGTTAGTCAATTTAGCAAATGCTTCTTTTGCCACAGTTACAGCATTAAAGCCTATGTGGATAGATCTCAATCGGCCTTGCACATCTGGACACTGCAGTTTTACCTCACTTCTCTTTGTAAAACTATTCAAGCTCTGTCAGGCTGCACAGGAATTGTGAGTGAACAGACCTTTTTCAAGTCCAGTCTCAAAGTCTCGATTGCATTGATGTCTGATCCCTGACTCAGCCACTCCAGAACTTTCACCTTGTTGTATTTAAACTATTTCTGTGTACCTTTGTCTGTATACTTCAAGTCATTGCCTTGTTGGAAAACAAATCTTCTCCCAAATCACGGTTCTCTTGCAGACTGCATCAGGTTGTCCTTCAGGATTTCTTATTCCTTGCCGGATTAATTTTCACCTCTACCCCTACAAGCTTTCAAGGACCCGCTGCTGAGAATCGTCATGAGGCCACCACCGCCATGTTTCACCTCATGATGCTGCCACCACCATGCTTCAGAATGGGGATGGCGTGTTTGTGACGATGTGCAGTGTTTGGAGTCCACCAAACAAAACGTGAAGGCCAGAAAGCTCAGTTTTGGTCTCATCAGACCAAAGAACCTTCCTCCAGTTGAACGATTCACCAGTTAGTGAACCTTCCAAATACATGAGTCTTTACACTACAATCACTTGTAGTGTAAAGACAATTTCACTTCTCTCAGATGACGTCCATTTCAGTAACTGTGTGACTTCTACAACAAATTGGCTGCAACTGTGTTGAACCAGGTGAGTCATTACTGGGTTAAGTTTAGAAAAGCTTTGTGGTTTGTGTTAAAATACTCCCTGTTGGTCCTTATACCACATCACAAAGCTCCATTTTGTACGTTTCCAAGCTGATGAATTTACCAGAGACTTTACGAGCGCTTGTTCACAGGACTACAAGAGGCCACCTACATTATTGGGGGTATTTTCTTTTTATGAATGGTTAGAATGGATCATCTTTGAGTCAACTAGAAGAAGGTCCCTGGCCTGCTGGCCTGTATGTATTGATACACAATGATGTTGGCCATTTAATGGGCTGATAACGTCTGAACTGGATGCAAGAAGAATATTGATACAGAAAGCTAATAATGTCAGCTTGTGGGGTGAACAAGTTGACAGGATTGGTTCTTAAGTTTTGGTATGTATGAAACTTGAATCTGTGTTTTTCAGACTAACATCGGTACACTACAGTTTCAAAGTGGAAATGTTCATTTATGGTGTTGACTGCTTCTTTAGCTCAAGATATGCCTAAAAAGCACTATCTTGTCAAGTTAAGGTATAAGGTATAAAACTTGATTTTCACCAGAGGGGGTTTCTAAACACATTACTAAAAGCAAGCTGAGAGCTACAGTATCGGTGCTTAAAGAAGCAACCAACGCGTTGTTAAATGGACTCTCTTGAAGCGTTAAAGTTGCGGCACAAAACTTAGATCTTAAAACTAAAACAGAGTGAGAAAACTTGGTTCTGGCTTCCTGCTAGGACGCTTCAGACATGATTGATTATTGATAACACACAAACGATGGGTTACGTCAAACCTCATAATCTGTCTGGGTTTTGGAAAAGAACGAAATCAGAGAGGATTCGATTAGAAACTCATCCCTAATGCTGCTGGCTCACCTGAACGAACACGAAATGAAGAGAAATAGATGCAGAGCGGAGAATGATATCAGAGCCGGATGGCGGAAAGGAATGATGAGCGATGGAATCAAAGTGGTCGGAGGCAGCAAATACATAATCGGTGTTGGCCGATGCTGATTTCATGGTACGGTGAACCCACGAGTTCAGAGCCCAGATGCGATGCCTTGGACAGTTCATATCTCGGCTGGCTGGAGACGAGCCAGGTCTGGAGCAGGTCCTGTGTTTAGTTTCTGTCCTAGTATCTTTAATGTGGCTGAGTCTGCTTTCAATGCACCAGTTACCTCAGAAACCCCCAGCTGTAATTCATCCACCGGCCCTCTCCGAAACATGTCGTCTTCTCCTCTTCGGCTCCTCCTTTCTTTACTTAACAAGGTCAGGAGACAGAGGGGGGAGAAGGAAATTTGTCACTTGGCCTGTCGCGGCGGAGAAGCTGCACACTCTGTCACGGTTTGCATGTCTTTGTGTTGGTGTGTGTTGTGTGCGTTTCTGCCTCTGCAAGTATGGAAAATCTATTGTGGTCGGGAGCAAAAGATGAGCTCATTTTGGACCAGGGATCTTTGTGCGTCTGCTTTCCTGTGTATGTGTGCAGAGTTCAACATATGCAGGATTACGTGTGAAGGTCTCTTTGAAGCCGTGTGCATCACCTGTGGGTGTTGATGTTGCATGCATGTGCACTTTATTCCTTTTATTTATTCATACATAGTTGGGCTCCAAGTAAATGAGATCTGTGCGTCCCCAAACGCAACATTTGCTTTCTCCACCATCTCTACCTTTCTGCATTAGATATGAGAGCCTCAGAGCTGTTTGAATAAACTTTCTATACAACACTGCACCATAAAAAGCCTTGATTTTCCAAAGCGGGGCTGACAATGGAGGGTTTTACATCTGCAGTTAAGTGCCAGGAACAGTAACTCCTCTTCGAAAACCAGAGCTCAGCCCAAACAAACATAAATTATCGGAGTATATTAGCCCAGTTTCCACAGCTCTGTCTTTCTGTGACTGCTCATGCTGTTCTTTGGTTATGCAGCTATGGTAGTCAAGGGATTTGTTGGTTTTGGTTAAATGTTCCTAACTGTTGTGGTTCCAGGTTCCGTTTTATTTAGTGCTAGGCTCAGAAACGATCTTTTCTAAGCATATTTTGGCCTCCTTCACTTTGATCTCGTGGGGCCGTTTTGGATAAATCTTTTTTGAAATAATATATTGCCATTGTGCAGTGGAAAATAAACACTTGATTTGTACCAGCAAATGTGTTTTAGCTTGTTTCCCACAGTTGGAAACTGGCAGCAGGCCTCACAGAAGAGGACGGAGACATTTTCCCTTTGCTGTCGCCGAATAGTTCATCCACGACTGTTGTACTGTACTGGTTCTTTCACGTTTTGAGCAGTCACTGTTGTGCACACATGGAGCCCTTCAGCCCTGTGAGGCAGTTCATGGCCAAATCCTAAACTCCACACTTACTGATTTGCAGGCTTTAAGGCCTGTTCCTCCTAAATACATGAGGACTCAAGTCTGTCCCGCTGTGAAACTGTCAAATGCATAAAGGCTCTGGTGACAATTTTGTGACATCTGGAAGATTTTTGTCATGGATGAGAAATATTGAAAAAAAATGCACTTTTTGACAACTACATTTGTGTAGTTGTCATTAGTTCCATACAGAACCTCTGAAGTAAGACAGGAAGCTACTTTAAGTAGCATATGATGTCATACAATTACCCCTAAAATGAAATGCCCATTATGGCAACCAAAGATGTAAAGATGATTTATTGCAGGCTGAAATTCTGTGGAATTTAACTGTGAACTTACAGTAAAGGCTAACAATGTCATATATGTCCTTACTGTAAGTCCTTATATATGCAGATTTACCTGAGGACAGGTCATACTCACTGTAAAGTAATCAAAGGGACATATTTCCTTAACTTAATTAAAAGCACGGTTAGATTTAGATTAACTTTTTATGTTCCAAAAATGATTTTGATGGGTTGGGGTGACCTAATTAATAATTGACTGTGTCAGCTGATTGAAAACTAAATTCAAGTGTAAGTAACTAAATGAAATTGCACCTTAAGGTCAGAATCTCAAGTCTCCTCCATTACCTACTTTGCAACTTAATTTTTAAATCATCTCACTTAAAAAACTTGTGTTCATAATTATTAGATTTATCATGGTAGACTTTTAATTTCAGATTGGGTCCATTGAAGAGAAGGCTACTCTTACAAAATAAAAGCCCATCATTTAGCAGTCACCTTGGCCTTCTTTGGTCACTGAATTACTGAGGAAGCCTAATGAACAACCCAAACTAAAAAGTAGACTTGGTATGCACAAGCTGATCACACAGCACAGGTGATAGGGGAAAAAAGCATAAACTGTTGTGACTGCCAAAGGCTTTCTTCTTTGGCGAGCTTCGTGAATTAAAGCGTCATCATGAGAGCCACCAGAAAGAGCTTCAAATCCAGCTCAAAAATCAGTTTTCACTACAGGCATCCATCATCGTTTGTGGCACCAGGAAGCAAGCGGCAGAAAAAGACAGGCACTGATGCCTCAAGTTAGAAGCTGACAGACAAACAGCTGCTGAGGAAAAGACGGAAAAGGCGAGCTGCCCTTCAGACACCACCAGCCCGGGCCTTTCCTGTCCCAAGCATGGTAAGATCTGAGCTGCACGAACTGGGCTTCACGGCCACCTGTGAGCCTGCAGAGGATATACAGACTATCCTTCCCTGATCCTCTGGAGGGACAAGCCAGAAGGAAACTGGTGTGCACAAAACTTTGTTTTGTCTCCTGCTGCATGTGTGGCTGCAGCTCCACATTGTTTTCTGAGCAAAATACTGTTTTCTCATCCAGAGCACACACTCTGTGCTATACTCTGTGGACAGATTCAGCAATGACTCACAGCTTACAGGTTTATAATCCTTGAAATTTCAGGGACACCTGCCGTTACAGGTGGGACTGAGCCGCTGATTGTTGGGGCCGTGTAATGCTCTGCAAGCAGCAAGGTTTCTGAGTTTTTATAAGCAGCTCTAGCTGTACTTTAACCACCACATTTGCCATCAGAATGTCTGGGACCTGCTGTTCCACTCTGCCAGATGTTACTATGTGCAGTGCGTGCATGTCCCATCTCCCAAACCTCATCCAGAATGAGCTTAGGATATTTCCTGTGATTGCAATGTGCACATGTATGCCATCTGAATCCAGCATGGGAACTGTGGAATCAGCCACTAGCAATTAAAACTGTCCAGGGAGGTACCCAATCACTGTAGAGACATTTGATGGCTGCAGCTGAATAAATGGCATCCATAAACACGATTATAATTTGGGTTTGATATGATGAAAATCTGGAGGATTCTAAATTTAAATGACGAAAATGAAGCCGACTCCTGCTCACACAAATGAAGATAGGATTTCATTTACTATCCTCATAGCGGTAATATTTAAAAATTCAGCAGCGATGTGTCTTTCCAGAAATAATGCCCCTAATAAGGCCCGGTCACGCCACAGCGAGGAACAGCGAGGCTCATTTGCATCTCGTAAAATAGCGGGTGCTAGGAGCGACTGTTCACAGGCTTTAGTGAACAACTGTAGCTGGCAAAGTAACTCATCAGTCACAAAGTCTCTAAAAAGCTTCATTCCGTTTCTCTGTACTGTGTCATTCCTGCTTCTGGCACTCTGTTCTTGGGATTGCACATCACATCGCTCGCTCCATAGAGGATTACTGAAGAGGTGAATGAAGCTCGTAGTGCTACCTACTGTGTTGCCTGTCAATTAGCATGCTTAGGTCGGTTGACAAGATGGCAAAAAGGGTTGCATTTTTGTCTCCTGTCTCATTTGTCTGCAAGCCATTCCTGTATTATAGAGCAGTTCATGCATTAGAAATAGATGGTGCACCAGAGCTAATACGCTACAAAAACCTCTTCCGTGTTAGACTCAGCAGTGGAGCGTCATACATCTTGAACTTGTCCATGATTTGAACACATTTACAGCATCCTAAAACACAGGATTTCCATTGATTTTGCCACTAGAGTCTCATTTTTGCAGAAAATTACGATACAGAAACTGAAAGCTGATTATCTTGAGTAACTGGAAGATCTTAATGATATCACAAGGCCTTCTTGAAAATAAATCAGAGGAGCTAAGTGAACCATATGTTTGTTTCTCTTTATCATTTTGGTGAATGGACTTTTAAATAAGCATTATAAGAGCGACATGCACTTCAGCTTTGGACACGATCTCAAGCAACGCTGCGCTCAAGCAATAACTCCTCTGAAAATCAATTAGACTCCACAGCTGATATGTATCAGAGGCCGTATGGTAAGTAACAGAAAACATCTGCACAGACAAATGCAGGATAATACAGGGCATCTTTCTAATGGTTATGTTTGCCCTATAACCTCCACAGATTGAATGGCTGCGTTAAATGCAAGAAAATGAAAGGGGTGGAGGTGTTATGAATCCATTAGGGTGGAGCAACGCCATGCTGATATGTAGGAAGCAGGGTTGTGTTATGAACTGTTGCGTGAGAGAACAGGAGAAAGGCAGAAGGGGGAGGAGGAGGTGATTTACACCGATTTGTGCAGGGAAGTGAAGGGTGTCATCTTCAGCATTTGGTCTACTTATGAACAGCCTCATGCAGAATTGGATGGAGTTGACATTTAGCAAGTGTACGACACAGGCTCACAAATATCCTCCATCTCTGCACTCTCGTCCTCCCTCTCCCTTCCCAACAGGATGTGTGGCTGAGTGAGTGGACACCGATCAGGCACAACATTAAAAGCACCTGAATAACATTGTGAAGGATTCAGTTGTGCTGCCAAACGGCAACAACCTGGAGCATAAACAAGGAGTCTCTAGAGGAGTCCTGTGGTGTTTGGGACTGGGATGTTGGCAGTGGATCCTGTGAGTTGCAGGGTGGGGCCTCTATGTATTAATTCAATTAGATTGGGATCTGGGGAGTCTGGAGGCCCTGGGCTCTTGGTCTTGCTCCTCGAGCAGTTCCTGAGCAATTTTGCCGTATGGCTAAATGCATTTTCCTGCTGCAACAATGTTTAGCAAGGTGGTATGTGTGAAAAATAATAAGCAGGACCCAAGATTTCCCAGCAGAACATTGCATTATAACAAGATGATCAATGTTAGTAAGTGGTTGTAGTGTTGTACCTGATAGTTGTAAAATTGGCCTGTTTGTTTTTAGATACTTTAATGTGAAAAAGTTACATACTATACCTTTGAAACCTACAAAGTAAGGATGACTGTTAATTTATGAGGCGGTGAGGTGGATGTTTGGACTTACAGAGGGGACCTATGGTTTCCTAACAGAACATTGCATGGTATAAAGATGATCAGTTCACTTGGTTTTAATTGTTCCCCCAATTAGCCAATTGAATCTCCAAAATTAATAATACTGCAGGGTAATAACATTATCAGCCTTATTTAATTTAGGCAGGTACATTTGTGTTTTATAAATCTTTACTTTACCTTTGCTTCTGTTGTTTGTGTTGTTTAATTGAATCCATCTCTACTTGCAACTCTTCTTCTAACAGTTCACTGTAATGCTTCCTGTTAGTTTGTCTCCTGCAATATTTATTTCATCCACTGATTAAAATGCTCTACATTACTTTGTCTTGCATTGCAGATGCTTTAGACAAATACATTTCATGTCCTGTGCTTGCCTTATAATAAAATGTAAAATTTCAGCATTAGGAAGCGTTGGGTTTAGAGCAGTAACTTAATACCAGAGTCAACTATGTATACAGATGGATGTACCATCCATGATGATGTCCATAGGTTTCCTAAAGAGTAGCTTTGAAACTCAATGTGTGGACTCCAGCTTCGCCATCTTGGCAGCATCTGACACCTCTTAACTCCCAGCTAATACAAAAAGAAGAGGTTGAGCATGAGTGGAGCTGAGGTGGGCCATGCAAATGTCTCTATGATGGTGCCAACCGTTACTCAAGCTGCAACTTTGAGCCTTAATACAATTTAAACAGGTGAGTTACACAAACATTCTTCCACCTTACAGGGATCACAGACAGGAAAATTAGCTGTAGAGACCAAACCAAAACTGTTTTTGAACCAGACTGTAAACACGTTTATTTCTGCTTTGAACATTTTGACATTGAAATCTATGGGAACTGACTCGCTTTTGGAGGCTGCCTCAAGTGGCCACTGAAGGAACTGCACTTTAAGACTGGCTTCATTTTTCTGCCTTGGAATTCGCACCTTGGTTAAGGCACAAGTGCAGAAACGTGAATACCAGTGTAGCAGAAATAAAGTTAAATAGAAAACAACAACAGTGCATTACATACGTGTGTCACTTCTGATGAACACCTCATGCATGTGAAGACAGTGAAGGTTCTACTGCCTAAATAGAAACACAACACTCAACGGCTAATGCAGAAAAATGTCGACCACAAACAGAGTCAGAAACACGGCTTAACTTGATAAGAATCTTTTGTTTTTAGAACTGTAACTACCAAGTCTTGACCCTAAAATTAAACTGTTTATCTTGTGGAAACCAATATTTTGTGGCCAATCATCTCCACAATGTGACTTTGTGAAGAAATCCATGTAAAACTCCACACACACACACACACATACAGACAGAGAGACAAAAAATACCTCTTACTTCACACTCTTTCTGCATCTCTCTTGCACACATATTGTCACACAGATCCGCTCATTCATCCACACAGAGCTGTGCTAATCAGTCACCTGGCTCTGCTTTAGTTTAATCAAAAGTTGCAAGGCTCTTTGTTTCACACACACGCAGTGAAAAGGTGTGATGTTATCCAAACAGCCAGCTGTCTTGTTGTGTCAGGCTGGTTGCTCTGCTGGCTGCGGGCCTGGGAGAAGGCTTACTTAAAGAAAACAGAGACTCACTCTGCATTAGAGCGACTCCCGTCAATGGACCGGGCCCAACGCCTGGACAAACACACACTCAGGGTTTCTATAGCTGTGAGAACACTCATTAACATAAAGCTTTGCCGAGCCCCTTAATGTAATATTAATATTTACAATCTAATGTTAAACCTCAACCTCAGCCGACCCTAAGTTTTAACCCTAAAATAGGCCTTTAAAGTTGGAAAATTGGTGCAGTGGTCTGAAATTCACACACACTTTCAACTGGGAAGTTTCACACACTCAAGCATTCACAGGGACATTCTCTCTCATCTCGGCTCATCCCCTCTCGCATCCTCGGATTTTTTATGCAGAAACAAAATAAAACATGCCAACAGCGAGGACTCGTTGTGTCACTGCGTCACACGATAGAGTCATTCGATTCTCGTCCAGGCTCTTGTTGCCAGGGGTGACGTGTACTTTTGTGGGGGGACCGTGTGGTTCAGTGGAGTCATGCAGTAGAGTCAGTGTGTAGTTGAAGATCCTCGGGCAGGTCTTTTATCTGCACCAGAGGCCCCACTGGAATCTAAAAGGGGGACGCAGTGTTTTCAGTTGGAGGCCCAAAGCTCTGCAAGATCCTTGCCTGAGGAACTTGCTGCCCTGAATGAAGCGCTTGAGCTTTGGATAATTATCATATCTGAACTGACTCTCACATAAAGATGGTTCATATTTAGCTACTTATCATATATTTATTGTCAGCATGTACCAGAATTACCATTCGTCTTGCTCGCACTGCCCCACGTCTTCTCATTTCCCTATTACTGGATTAGCAACAGGGCTGCATGGTGGCTTGGTTGTTAGCAGCGTCGCCTCACAGCTAGAAGATCCCCAATTCGTGTCCCAGTTAGGACCCCTGAGGTCTTTCTGTGAGGAGTTTGCATGTTCTCTCTGTGCAGCGTGGGTTTTCACCGGGTACTCCGGCTTCCTCCCACCGTCCAAAAATATGCTGAGGTTAATTGATGAATCTAAATTGTCTGTAGGTGTGAATGAGAGTGTGATTGGTTGTCTGTCTCTATGTGTAGCCCTGCGATAGACTGGTGACCTGTCCAGGGTGGCACGAAAAGCCAAAATCTTTGTATACGGTAATTTGTTAAATGTCTGCTGAGGAAACTACAGTCATGTTTGATCAGTCATCATTATTTTTGTGTGCGTCTTACGTCACACTACATAACAACAAACACAGATATAAAGTCTGCAATTTAAGCCAAAGGACCTCTACTTATGGCTCCTGCAGGATTTTGGAGATGTATTTAGTTTTTGTGGATGCAATTTATCAATAATTTATCCATTTAATATAAGGAATTCTTGAGGTGCATTTATCATCGTTAAGATATAGAGTGTTTTCTAACTTTTGGGATGTTATTAAATATTTGTACTTGTAAAATGACGTTTAGTTGTGGAGTTACAGCAGCTACTTTTCAAGATGGCGTCTTTTTGTGACACACTATTTGCTTGATGATGCACAACCTATACACCACAAATAAATGTAGTGTTGTAAATGAGACGGTATGCAGGAGTCTGTCTGAAACTTTCACAGAAATGCACAAAGAAGAAGAATGAGAACAAAGTACAGAGAAAATGTCAGAATAGCGAAATAATTCACAGTAGTGTATCGGTTGTACTTGATCAGACGGTGTCACAGTTCATGTTTGTCTCTATAACTAAGAGAGTAGTGAAAGAATAGGAAAAACAGATTACAACAATAATAAGGATGTTTAAAAAAATGAAGAAAACAATGAAAAAAAACCTTAATTAGCACCTCTGATTAAAAAAAAACAAAAACAGGTCGATCTGTGACCTCAATCAACCTCTACTGGTTCCCAGCAGGAACTGCAGCAACACTTACAGATCTGACTTCCTCTAACCGAAGTCTGCTGTACATGGATTTTTTACATTAGTAAAAGATAAATAAATAAATAAATAAATGGAGTCATGAGGGGAATCAGAGAATAAATGCAAAGTCCTCCCCACTGCAAAAAAGAAACAGATTGAATCATAAACTGTAAATCTGGGCCTGTGATTTAAAAAGGACGGCTTTATTATATGAAAAGAGGTTTCTAAGTAAACATCTATGTAATACGAATGTCCCTGCACTTTAAAATCTGTACAACTGGTTGGATGTTTTTACGTAAGGTGATGCAAGTCACGTGACTGAAAGTGTAAACTGAATTTCATACGACATGTTTCCTTGTAACTAACACAGACAGAGATGCACATAAAGGTCTGAAAATGAAACAGCAATCATCAGATTATTCTCTCCTCTTTCTGCTTCTTTGACTTGATGAAGTTCTCTATGGGCCATCCACTCAGCTGTTGTTCAGCACCCACTGAAATTATTAATCTAAGCACTTAGTCAGTCGCTGACAAATCCACAGGAACAAACCCTCACAGTTAAACACTGAGTGCACTGTGACTTCTGCTGCCCGGTCATTCCATCATTAAATGTTTCCCTCTCTGGTTGTTAATTTAACTCCTACAAATTCTGTGTATCAAAGCATATTTAGACATTTTTTTCCATGAAAATGATCCCTTTTTCCCCTTTATGCTCGGATGCAACTCTCTATCTTCCCCACTCGCTGCAGCTAAGCACACCAGCTCACCTACGTCTCTGCTCAAGCCCTGTGAAACAATTCCAAGTTGTAATATCGGAGTAATCCAGCCATATATGCTCAACCCTGAAATCGATTCTGAAGGAGAATGATGCAGAAAGCGCCACTCTGCCAGCTGAAATGATTGTTTTTTTCTGCTCATCATCGGTACACTGCAGTTTCAAGGAGGAAATGACGCGTAGAAACACCATATGGACAAATTAACATGGTTAAAAACAACATATTTTTTTCCCCTGCTGGAGGGCTTCAGGACATCAGGTCTGTTTGTACACCTCACATGGAACCTGCAAATGCTGCATTCACTTGTGCTTCTGTAGTTGCTTTCACTTAGGGTTTCTAACTACACTGCAAGTCTAGCGGCCTGGTTGTGTAGCATTGTCCAACGGGAATAAGAGGGAATAAGAGTGTATGGCCATTACAAATGACCTCACTGCAAGGGAAGGTTAAAAGCCTGCAGACATGGAGAGCTGCTAGATGTGGCAATAATATACTAGTAAATTTAGGCATAATGTCACATCTTTAGACAGTCAACCTAAGAAGCCATTCATAGCTCTGCACACACATGAAAAGTAATATAAATATGCATCCCTCCTCAGCTCCACAGGCTCTGTCTGGCCAATCTTTGTGTGAAGTGGTCATTTTCAGAACACAGCATCACGAGGATGTCAGGAGATGAGGCGCTTTCAACACTGTTTGACCATCTGATACGCACTTCTGAGGAAGCATACCGTTTCTGTGTTCCCCAGGGTGAAAAATCATTATTGTCACTCCCCTCTAGATCCCTGCTGAGCTGACCTTTGTGTATCCATGAGGGGAGTGACAAGGTGAGAGCCTTGAAGTTAAATATCAGCTCCGGAGATATTCTGCATTCCTTACTAATTAATCAATCCCATTAGTTGGCTGTGCGACATTGATTTTTCAAGTGGTTGGTGAACTAAGCAGTGGGGGATTACCAATGCAGCAGCGCAGGCGTGTAAAAGCATATATGTACAAGCGTTGATACAAATAAAATGTGTATTCTGGTAATTTAAATGCTTTTCACGCATAAAAATCAATGTATTAAGCTTTGAAACAAGGCAAAACTAAAGACTTGTGATGTTATTTTGACCGCTGTCCCCTTAAAGGATGCACTCATGCGAAGACGTGGTGCATCGTTCTTTAATCAAGAACCGTCAGTCCGAAGGAACAAATGAGAGATCCCTTGAACTCGTAGCAGGGGACAATAAAGACTGCCCAACTGAGTAAACAAAGAGAAACAGATGATGGACAGAGCTCAAATAAATATGGAGCCCGCCTTAGTCGAGATTCTTCACTCAGAGCACTTCAAAGGGCAGCCACGGACCGACGCCTCCACAACAAAAGAACCATCTTTAAAGGGCAATAAAGGAGCATTGATTCACAACAGATTCAGCAGCACAGAGAGTTGAAGAGGGGAGAGGGAACAGTTCTAATCTTTAAATCAAAATGAAGTCAGACTGTTGCAGGAACTCCATTTTTGTCTGTTAGCTGCTTTTAAAAAACATCTCTTCCGTGTCGATGTACAATGTGGCACCAAAACAAAGCATGTGGTGGAGACAGATATGAGATATGGCTGCTGATAAGAGCCGACAGATTGTGCAAGTCTGACTTGTGTCTTCAGAGGGAAGCTCTCGCTGTTTCCATCTCTATCAGAAGAACTGTAATGAGTTCGCACTACAAGCAAAGCCAATTCACACGCCTACCCGCATTAGCTCTGTCCTCAAGGACAGTCAGAGAAAGGAAATAAAATGGAGCATAAGGAACACAGAGTTTATTCTGTACTTATTTTACTGCTATTCTGTTACATGACTCTTTTTTTCCATTGCTTTGTTTCTCTACCCTCCATCTCTTCTTTGTCTTTTCTGGTATGCAAGATATTTCAATTAAGGTTGCTACTTTATAATCTACTCAGAATACTCCAGAAGCACATCAAGTTGGTGTACTTTGCATAAAAACCTCTAAAATGTATGTCTATTTAAATGTCTGAAGCATCTTTAAAGATGGTTGTACACAGGGGTAAATTGGAGGATCTGTGATGATGTACGCTGGTCAGGTATAGCATTATGACCTGTCTAATATTGTGTTGGTCCCCCTTATGTGGTCAGAAATTTTCTGAACCATTGGGCATGGACAAGAGGACCTCTCAGGGTGTCCTATGGGGTCTGGAACCAGGACGTTGGCACTGGATCCTTTGGGTGCTCTGGCTTGTGCAGTGGAGCCTGCACTGTTCCACTGCATCCTGTTGATGCTTGATCAGAATGAGGTGTAGGAAGTTTGGAGGTCAAAACAACATGTTGGGCGACTGTCATGTTCCTCAACATGTTCCTGATTATTTGATGTTTCTTTCCATGTGGTGGGGATGAGTTATATAAAAAAATTCCCCATGGTACAGTTGTCATGTAAACCTTACTGTAGAGGCTAAAACCGTTTTTTGTACCAGGCTGTAAATATGTTTATTTCTGCTTTAAAGCCTGGACATCTTAACATGGGGGTCTAATGGGATTGACTCGTTTTTGGAGGCAGCCTCAAGAGGCCATTCAAGGAAGAGCACTTTTTACCATTTCCATGTTGGCTTCTTGGCTTCATGTTGGTTTGTTTTTTCAGCTCCAGAGGTTGTTGCTTGGTGCATTTATATTAATTCATTCATATGAATAATATACCACCTCAATTAACATAATTAACACCGATACATAGCGCCAATAGAAAGGTTTAATTGTCAGCAGCTGCCACATTTACAGAAGACGACACATCACACATCGTTTTCTGTTAAGTGACATCAGCCATAGACCTACTCTTTAACATTAACAGTTGTTGATTCAAATATAGGTCTTTGCATGTGAAAATATTTTGCCCGTCACTGCTGCTGATGCGCATATGGATGTGCGTCCACAGCAACCCTGAAACCGCAGCATTCTCCCCCCACATCACAGATTCCAGTTTAGCCCCTGCTTGTACCTATTAGACTCTTGAAACTGAATGTCATAAATAATACAGGGGCTTGTTGGTGTCAGCCGTGAAATGTCACTTTACTTCTCCATTTGCTGTTACACAATGTAACTAAAACATCAATGTCTGTCGAAATCTCATTACAAAACCATGTAGTAAATAGTCTGTATGGATAAGAGGTAAATTACTGATGCTGTTAGCAAATGTGGCCTCATTTTGCAGGGACAAAACTGGCGTCTTTTTAGCCTTCAGTATCTCACAGTTAGACATTCCCCTCAGCTGGTCACCAATCAATGGTTAGCACAGCTTCACATGTACTGGACTTATTATAAAGTAGACAATTTAAAGCACCACATTGCATGCATTAATTTGGCGATTCTGTGTTCAGTTAATCATCTATTTTTTCAGGAAAATGTCAAATATGTTAGATATGTTGCACCATAAGAGGAAATGGGACGTCTTCAATTTGTTTTGTTCGGCCATGAGTTCAAAACTTACTGTGTGGAAACAAGTGTCAGTGTGTGATTGTCTTTACAATAATTGTTGTGTGAGACTGTATTAAGGAGGCGATTAAGCTCTCTCAGGTATATTATACAACTATGAAGTAATATCACTGCCTGGGAGCCACATTACCCTCCTGCAATCTTCACCTCCTCTTTCCTCCTCCAACCGTACTTTCTGTTTCTCTCCCTCCTTCCCCTGCAACTCTCAGCACTTCTCCAAATCCAATTTGCTCGACCAGCATGACAAACGACATCCCCCCCGATCCTCTAACAAAAGATAACATGTCAAATGAAGCGAGCAACCTGTTCATACAGCATTTCTTCCTCGTTCTGAGAAAACTTGCCGGCGAGGGTGAGCTGACACTGCTCGGTCTGAATCGCCGTATCACCTGGGGAAAGTGTGTATGAGTAGCCGAGATAAATTATTCACAATATTTGTTTGGCTGAGCTGGCGTGTATGCTTTTTGCTACGGTATATATGTTTATAAAGATTGAGTCGTCTTATAAACACACACACAAAACCTACTGAAATATTCACACTCTCAGCCCAGGTGGTTCGGCTGCACCACCATCTACGGCTCATACTTCTTGTTATATCTGTATCGGAGGATTTCTCAGGGCATGGAGGGAAGAGTGACTCAGAGTAATGCATTGATCGCTCTGTGCATGTGTGGCGAGAGAGTTCTAAGATGTTACCCGAGCTGTTTTTCACCCATGCACTGCAGACCTGAACTTTATTCTAGATGTTACACCTGGAGGAGTTGAGCTAATTTACGGAGGTCATTTTCCGAAAAAGCTGCAACGAGCAATTCATACAGGTCACGTCCTGTCTCCTGCACAATCTGCCGAATTGCATCCCTTGGCCGAAACCAAATGGAGTGTTTTTACTGAGAATAAACTGATTTGTGAAAGGCCATGTGAGTTCATGAGTGAAGAAAAAAACATTGCACTTTTACAGTTGCTATGCATTACATTAAAGAAATACTTTTGGCAGATATTCGCTTTCCTGCCGAGAGTTAAATGAGAAAATCGATGCCATATTCAAGTCTGTGGACATGGAGCTAGAGGGGTATGGAGATAAAGCCAGCAGGCAGTTAAATTTATTTTGCTTAGGTAGCAGGGGAAGTTTAAACATCCTCCTACGAAAACCTCTACAACTCTGAAAATTAACAGATATCCTTAGTTTTTGGGTTTTACAGGAGTAGAAACTAACTTTTTCACAATAAAATGTCTATACATTGTAGTGTTGTAGGTTATTTTACTGTTATTTTCTGCTGCATTTGACTGTTAAAATACTTGATGAAAATAAATGGAAAAAAATCTGATCTGCAAGTTTAGTGACTTCCTAATTCTTTGTATGATGTGTGAACATGCACTTTTCCTTCTTTAAGTGCCTTTAACGATACTACAGATGGATTCTGAGCTACCCAACCAAGCATGTGTATGTGAGTGAGTAAAACACGTGCAAAGCGTGTGTTTGTGTGTGCTAGCATGCGTAGGTGTGTATCTGGTCATCTGTGATGCTGCTTCTGAGGCGCATTCTGGGTAAGAGAGCTGACAGGGTAACGTCCAAAGGTGTGCGCAGCAGCGGCAGGGGAGGCTGCGGTGACGAGCGCCCAGCCGCGGCTCACTCTGTGTGGGCAGCAGGGCCGACGAGCTGAGCCTGTCTCCATCCATCAGCGCTGCAGTCTGCTCCGCAAAGTGGCACCTCCGCTGATGTATGAGAGGGCTGCCGGATGACTAACGAGCAGACACACACACACTCTCACATACACACATGCACGTGCATTTACACAAAGACAGAGAGCTACGGATACAAGGATGCAAGGAAAACCTGTGCTGTGATGTACCAGAACAAACACTCAATAATTTTCATAACCACAAACACAAACACACACACACACATACACACAGGTATGCACGGACACACACACATTAATTCTCACAACCTCTTGCATTCCTTCCCTCTTTCTCATGCTCATAGACGCACAAGTACGCACTCTAAAAAGAAATGCAATCTCTTCCTCACTCTTCCTCTCTCAACCCATTTAACACACACACACACACACACACGCCTACAACCTACACAACTCCTGTGCGACCTGCTCGAATGTCACAGTGCATTTGTCACCGAGGTCCCTTCCGATCTCGCACCTTCTCGCTCTGACTGATGCAGACGACTCGCTTCCTCCGACGAAACCGACATCAAAGTCAGATCTTTTCGGCAAATCTCTCTCCGCTCTGACGCAGGATAATTATGTCGCTTTTTTTTCCCTCCTTTTTACCCAATTTGCAAGTTTACTTAACGCAGGAAGGCCGAGGAGGTATGAAACCGAATCCTTGCAGGGATCTTTGCACAAGCGTTCCTGAAGGCCAACACTGCAGACAAATACAGTTTGTAATTCAGGAGGAGTGAAAGGTGTTTTCTGTGAGTGATGCTTCATTAACCATCAGTTTGAATGACAAATTATACTCGTCACTAAATTTTCTTGTAGCTCACCGCTGGTGGAAGAGGAGGAATTCTGTGGATTCATAAATAGCACTAGGGCGTTATTGAAAATGTGCAAGATTTAACATTACCTATTTAACCATGAGCTATGATTTTGGGAAATTGTTCTTCAAAAGTCTTATCTTTGACAGTTGACGAACTGAATATTCTTAAAATTACTTTCAAAACTGTTCCTGCCCGCAACTAAATGTCCACTTTTATGGATTATCAGGTGTTAAAACTTCCTGAAAGTTGACTTTTAACACAAACTTAAACCAGTGGCGGCCTGAAAAGTGTAAAAATTTACATCACAACATGGAGCGTTTTTGAAAACAGTTGATTTTATGTACAGAAAAAAAACATGCTTTTTGTAGACTGTATGTTAAAACATGTAAATTAACTTAAATGGTCTTGCAATCAGGCTCCAAGTCCCAAAACACTGAGCTGGGAGTTACACAGTGCAGCCCAAAAAACATGATCTGGAATAAACAGAACTCAGACTAACATCCATCTATCCATGCATTAGCTACAGTGCCTATGAAAAGTATCCACCTTATTGCATTGAGCTGCTCTCACTTTGACATTAAAGAGCCTTTATTGTGAATTCTTGTCAAAAAAGCCCAATTAAACTGGCCATGATTCAATGTTGAAAATAGGAAAACTTCCAAGGAGGGTGAACAGTTTTTAGAGGCACTGCAGACCCACTCTATTGTCTAGAGGATTGCATAACACTGGAACCAATCCCAGCTCACATTGGGTGAGAGATCCAGTAAACAGGTCGCCAGGCAATCACCAGGCTAACACAGAGAGACAACCGTGCACGCTCACAGTCACACTTAAAGGCAAATTTAGAATCACCAATTAACCGTGGATGTCTTTGGACTGTGAGAGAAAACTCAGGGAGAACATCCAAGCTCGACCAAACAGCAGTATGAATCCAGAACTGTCTTGCTGTGCTAAACGCTTACAGTTTATTTAGGTCTTTATAGTTTATAAGGAAACTTGTCACCTTTAGGCAAAAATCACCTTCTTGAAGCCAAAATCTTAATCATTTCTGCGATTTGTGTAAATAAGATGAGTTTTGGAAGTTTTGGGAAGGCCTGTTTCTATAAGGCCAGAGTCATGGGATATTAAACATGAAGCATAACTTCTTAATTGTCAAAGAAAGCAGGTGCAACACACCTGAGAAGAGTATAGAGCTGGGAAAGAATTAGTTAGCAACTTCTACACCGATCAAGCATAACATTATTAACACCTGCCTAATACTGTGTTGGTCCCCCTTATGTGCTCAAAAGTGCTCTGAACCATTGGACATGGACCAGAGGACCTCTCAGGGTGTCCTATGGGGTCTTGAACCAGGACGTTGGCACTGGATCCTTTGGGTACTCTGGCTTGTGCAGTGGGGCCTCTGTCAATCAAACTTGTTCCACTGCATCCTGTTGATGCTTGATCACAATGGGGTGTAGGAAGTTTGGAGGTCAAATCAGCATGTTGGACCATTGTCATGTTCCTCAACATGTTCATGATTGGTTGATGTTTTTTTTCCATGTGGTGGGGTTCATTTTCCTGCGGGGGTAGACCAGTGACATTTGGGTTTTCCATTTGCATGAGGGAGTGTGCTTGTTGTGGGACAATGTTTATTTGGGTGTCTAAGTCTCATCAGCATGGATGTTAAAATCCAAGGTTTTCCATCAGAACACCACATAGTACCAATATGATCAGTGTTATTCACTTCACTGTCAGTGGTCATGATGTTGTGGTTGTGTATATGATAGTATCTCAAGCTTGGGACTGTTAATTAGCCTGATATGGTCGACATGTTTTGATTTAGCGAATCACAATTGGGATGTAATGTTAGGTGGTACTTTAATGGATCTAAAGTTACCAAGAGCATAGTTGTGATCCCAAACTCCACTTGTATTTTTGACATTAGGCTGTCAATGATTTCAACACAAGTCAAGCTCCTAAGTAGAAGAACCGACTTCACGGTAACACTGGCCCCTTATGGTTCCATTTTCTGTATGCTAAGATAATATTAGCCAGTCCAATAAAGAGTATACGCAGCTTTGTCACCTTTTTTCATCCCTGATGAGTTTGCATCTCTGGTGGAACTACAAGTAAAACAGCATAATGCAATACTCCTGCAACCTTTAGGAAACTTGTGATTTTTTTTAAACTGTTCAATTCAACTTTATAGTAATTTTGAAAGGTTTGTAGTTTGTGGTATACAGAGAGGTGCATCTGTTATTTAACCTGTCTTGGACAACTGCAAAATTGACATTACCCTCTCCAAAGTGTTCATGTACGTTCGCATATAATTTGGTTACTGTTCTGGGCAACAGTTTTTTTGTAAAGCACTGATTTTCTAGACATAAATGTGTATTTTTGCATTGCATTATCCTTAAAAACAGTCACTAACACTGCACTTCTGCGTGGGCAGCTGAGTGACAGACCCTAATTGGCCGTGGTGTTAAGTTTGCACATTCTTTAAAATTTATTTAACATTTCTGAGCCAGTTGTTACAGGAAGCACAGGAAGGAGGATAATGGAGAATAAAACGTGGGTTGTTGAGAGTACATCGCAAGCCAAAAAAAAAGGAACTCTGACTGCAGAGATGCACATTTTATGGGACTGTAATTCCTACAGGTGAGGGTTTCATCATGCTTTTAATGGCTGAAGTGTGCAAATGTGGAACCAGTTTTTACAGCCTGCACTGCTCCCAGTAAACCTCACATGGAGAAACTGACATTAGTCACCGTGGTGCAACATCAACACATTTAACCTTTTATATTTTGTACATCTAACAGCTCTGTGCAATATCAGTATTTTGCTACTTATGGAAGGTTCTGTGCTGATTGATATGATTGATATGTGCAGTATTGTTATTTCCCACATCCAGAGGAACTTCTTCTGTGCAATATTTGAATATCCACACATGGAAGAATCAGTACTTCTGTATAATCTTTGTTTATTTTTATATTCTACGGATGTTCCTTACGATTTTGCACAGCCCCCTTTGCCACTGTAACACTGCAAATTTTCCCCCTTTTGGGATTAATAAAGGCTTATCTTATCTTATCCTGGTAGAAAATTAGAAATTCTCCTACAGTGACCCTGGAAACTACATATGTGCTTTGACTTCAAATTTGAGGAAGAAAAATGTTTAATATGCAAACAATCCAGTGCTAATATGATCTTTCCTATTTATCATTCACTGTGTGTTTACATCAGTGGTTCTCAACTGGTGGGTCGGGACCCAAAAGTGGGTCGCGAAGCCATTTTTAGAGGGTCACAGAAGCAGCCCCCCCTCCAAAAAAGTAGTGGTACAAAGTCTTTTATTTTAAAGGACGTGTTTCTTATGACACAGTTTGCTTCCAATAGCAGGATATTTAGTGGTGGTGACACCAGTAGTTGCCCACTATTACCTCTAGATTTGGCTCTGCCAGCTTATTGGAGAAATTTATGCTAAAACGAGCCAAAAATGAACCAAAATGTGCTCAGAATCTGTCAAAATGGGCCAAAATATGCCCAAAACTTGACAAAAGTGTCCAAATAAACCAAAATAAGCAAAAATAAGCCAAAATTTTCCCAAGTTGTATCAAAATGCGTTGAGACTACACCCAGATAAACCTTAATTTGTTAACAGGAACAGCAAACTTCAACAATTTGGGTCGTAACCGTTATTAATAGAGACATAGTGGGTCCCGAGGCTGGACCAGTTGAGAACCACTGGTTTACATATCCTGTATACAGGCCGGTCTGTCTTCCACTACATATTAGTGCTGCTTTTTTCAATTCCAATTAGGATACACAGCCAGATGCTGCCTTTCTTCTGGAACACACTAATTCTGTTTTTCAAACTTTTCATCTCTGTGAGCTCATTTTTTATCTCTTTGTTCAATCTCTCTGTCTTTTTCACTTGTTTCATCCTCTCCCCATTCATCGTGCCCTGGATGACAGTTTGCCAACTGGTGACCCCGACGCACAAATCCACACTGCGTCTGTGCTGCGTTACACTATCCAGCGAAGACATTAAACACACACACACTATCTTTAATAGGGCACCAACTCTGTGCCTATTCATGCAAACACCGGAACACATCATGACAGTATTTATACAGTCATACACACAAGCGCATCCCTCTTTCTATTCATCCTATCTAATGGGTCCTTAGCATTTTCCAGCATTTTCCACTGGGTGCCAGCCAGCAACCTCTTCCCTACCTGGAAGCAACTCCGAACCTAAACACAGAGACTCTTTTATGGGCTCAGGTGTCTCAAATGTGGCCGCGTTCTCAGGAAACAAAGTGCAGCCTCTTCCCTCGATGTCTTTGATGTCGAGCACGTTTCACATTTTTTTGGGTTCAGTGCACCTGCAGTTTGGCGAGTGATGGAAGAAGCTCTGGACACAACAGACTTTTCTGTTTAAGATTCAATAAACTGATTTCCATTCAACTGATGTGTTTGAAGAGAGCCAAAGTGCCGCGGGGAATGTGAACGCTGTGCTCCAAAGCCTAAAGCACTACAAAACTGCATTATTTTAGTGGACCATCATATATGTTAATCTAGCAGTCAGGTTGTAAAAGAGCAGAAGCATACTTAATTTCATAGAAAAACAATCTATTGGCCCATGTAACACCTCTGAGCTTACACCACTACTTGAACATGGCTCGCTTGAATGGGCAGTGCAGCTATACAGTGAACAAAAACCTGAAAAGTTTATTAGATGATGAGTCATAAATCAAACTGAACCATCAGTCACATGTACAGACAATTTAAAGGACTGAGCAGAATCATTTTCTGTGGCATGTATAAAAAGGCTGAACAGCTTATCATGATAGCAAATCGATCTAAGTGGCCCTTAAAAAGAGTTGATTGTTGGGGCACAGATGGCAGGAGCATCAGTTAAAAAAAACACCTCAACTGGTTTGTGTTTCAGTGGGAACAAAATGACATTTGCATTTAAATTTATAGGAACAGCATCACTAGCAACAGGGTCAGAATTGTCAACAGCTCATATTGGATGACCAAGATGTCATGCATTACACTATAAAAAGTGTATTTGAGCTGTGCTGTACTGGTAAAAGTTCGCTTTTATGGATTCTATTAACTTCAAATTACACTTTGTCCCTTTGAATTGGTGATCTGATTTCAGCAAAAGTGTGAAAATGAGATTTTCCAGCATTTCCTTCAGCATTGTGCGTCCGACGTTATGACGTCTACAGTTCTGCATACTTTTCTGCTGCAACTGAACCGCTGTTTTCTTTGAGTGGGATGACAAAGTAAAGATAAGGAAATGATGGTTTCACATTTTACACAAAGCAAATAATACAATTTGAAGAACTGGAAAGTTCAAGTTGACTTTCCTTAAAATGAAGTTGCAGCAATGCTCCTTTGAGAGGAATCAAATGATTTAAGTGCATTTAACCTAAACCAGTGACATTAATAAACCAAACTCAATTCTGTGTAACCAATCCAAGCATTTCATTTAATTTGGTGAACCAATTGTCTTTTACCAGTGTTCAGCAATTTATTACAGTTTAATGTAAAATCAGAAGAGCAGCTCTTCCTCAGATGACCAAGAATGTCAATGCAGGATGTGATCAGACTGTCAGTAAGAACAGCTCATTGACATTTACATACATGGGGATACTACAGCAGTGTTGCAGTGCATAAACTCCTCATTACAGAGATGAATGCACAGTTGAGAGTTCAGCGGTGCAGAAGCAGCAGAGATGTGGGAACGTGACATGATCAGATGAGTCAGTCATCCTTCAACGCATTTTCAACAAAGTGGACGAGTGCATGTGTGGCGAACACTGAGAGGAGAGTACAGGGCTGAATGTTTGACCCCTGCATGAGGTGATCTGGTGGCTCTGCTCTGCTATTGGAGACATTTTTTGCTGTCATGGTTTGGGTCCATTTGTCCTCTTAGAAGGAAGGGTCAGTACAAATCAATACAGAGCTCCAGACTAACTTTTTACATTGATTGCACTAGGGAGCCCAACTTTTTCCATTAGGTGCACCAGCACATAGTTTAGGTGTTTTTTTTTACTGCATCTTTGGTCCCAAATAGTAAAATAAAAGCATTACCTTTGTTGTCAATTCCCACACACATTGGTTATTTCTTAACAAATCACTTAAATGAGTTAAACAGGAAAAAAGGTGCAGATAAATGTTATGTTCTAGGATGATCTGGGACTTACCATTGGTCAAGGGCTGCTCTTCTTTGGCTATACTGCATTATAAATTCGGACTTCTTACTGCCTAGGTTCTTGGCTGTTCTGCTGGCCACACACAGGACACACCAGGACATTGTCACAGCACACAACACTGTGGTGTTTTTATCTTTTTTTGCAGAAAAACGATGCTCAGACAGCAAAAAGCCCTCTTCCAAGCCATGCTTCAGTGGCACTCTTTGTAATAAATGTAGTACATAAGGATGTTTTTGATCCTATCTCAGAGTTTCCAACAGGTCCAGAATGTACTTATGGTGTTGGGTGGCACAATGCGGATGATGTAGAGGAGAAAGAGTGTAATCTAGGAAGCTACTATTTACAGATGCACCTGAAACGCCTCATGCACAGACTATCATTAGATGATGAAATGTACCATTGTTCCCTAAATGCCTCACATGCATCAGTAGCTAGCTAGGTAGGTGGCTTGGGACAAAGAAGCCTATGATTTCCACTCAGTGCACCCAGACAAGCCGGACAGGTGTTTCATCAAGTATAGGTTGGAAAGAGTGAAATGAGGGGTTCTAATGTCAGATTTATCTCAGCCGAAACAGATTGATTTTATCTACCTTGGCGGGATGCCTAGAGACACAAAGACAGACCTGCTAAATGTCAGGTGGACCAGTGAGACCAATGAAAATGATTAATTTCACCTCACAGATTTTTGGTTGTACTTTGGGGCTCTTCACTACAATGTTGTTCTGTGATCACCTTTTCTATCCTGATAGAACAGACAATATCTCCATCCTTAAGGCGTCAGGGATCACTGAATGGTTTGGCATGCATGAAAATGATGTTACACAGATCACCAGATCTCAACGTCTATAAGCACTCCACTACCACCATCAAAACACCAAACAAGGGAATATCTTTTGGTAAAGTCATGTTCCACCCCTTTAGAAGAGCTCTAGAAACCTGAAGAACCAATGCGAAGGGGGATTTAAGTCAATCATGTGGCACGTGATGGCCCAGATCTGTTTTTTCTTTTAATTTGTCACCTGTCTATATGCATACTGTTGTTGATGATATACATATTAGAAATACAAAAACGTAGCAGTCGGTCTAAAATTTGGAGATATTTGTAGATGTAACCGCTGCAGGACTCCTGCCCTCACAGTGCTCCTGGGTGATCAGTGAATGTAGGTTAACCTGCTGCTAAACCTAACAAGCCAGCTAAGAAGACCCAACACAAATAAAACAACTCAGATATTTCCATTCCCTGCTTGAAGCTACTGTAATGAAAACCAGTCTGAAAAGTGACAGATTCAATAGCCTGTCCATCTTTGTGAATGCTACATTAAAATTGTCATTCCTCCAAGCGTTTCAGCTGAAGCTGAGAGTTAATGCATCACAGACGCCGCGCAGATCCCAGCGGTTAAAGGATAAAATGGATTGATCATTAGAACAAGGTGTGTCCTTCTCGTGGCAGATCATCCGGCTGGGTGGATGTGCTACCTGTCGATCGACCGGAACAACCTGGGATCAATCAGCTGACGGACTGAAACCATGTGTGACTCAATCAATCTCACACACCCCGAAGCTTCTCTGCTCTTCATTCACAGACACGCACAACAAACATGTGGATATGTAAACTTATGAACACACATTTAACGTACAGACCAAGCTGCATATATCATCTTCACACTGAAGGAGACTGAAGAAGCTGTTTAGAAGTTGGGTGAAATATTACTCTCACACGCACAAAAATGCACAGACAGGAATCGTCTTCTGAGTATAGCCCATAATGCAGACTGTGGCTGGAACTCATTTCAGCAAATGTGATTAGCCCAACACACGCCATCTCATTAAGAGATTGAATCTTAATGCCGGCAGTGTTTCAGTGTGGGAGCATTATTTGGCAAGAGGCAAGCCCAGATGCTTATCAGTGTCTTGATTCATACCGCAGTCCATCAGCAGATATCAGCAGCATATCAGGGATTCCTATGCGGTGTAATATACACACACTCATTTCAAATACCTCCACACACACACACACATACAGACGCACACCATTAAACTGCCTTCTGACACATTTGTACAGTTTGGATTCTCACACGCAGCAGCATCTGTTTCAACATAACTGCTTAGTAATTAAACGATCAAAGGGAACTTTTCTTTTATAAATCACCAGCTTCGTCCTGTTTGTGTGTTTGTTCGTCACTCACCACGTGCGAATGTGTTTGCGAGTAACACATGTGTGAAGCCGTGCGATTGTGTTGCCATATATCCGTGTGTACATTAGTCAAGTGTGTGTTTCTGGTTAAAGTGTGGAAAAGTAAATCTGCATATGGGTGTGAGCAGTGTGAGTTTTCATGGGTCTATATAGTATTTGTGCATGTGTGTTTACTGTAGAAGCTTTTATATCTACATTTGCGAGTATGTATGTGTGTTTTTGTGTGTTTTGTCTTCATATACATATATATGAGTGCAACCATTTCCTGCCACTGAGCATTAACAAGCCCTAAAGTGACTGATGGGAGGTCACCACTGAAGAAATCCATTTACATAAGTCAGCTGACACACTAAAATAACCCTAAATGCATTTAGAACATGAGGTTTGCACTAATACAATTACTAAAGTTCAGGCCAAGGCTACTAGGGGACTTCCCACAATGCACTGAGCACCTCTTCTCTATTTACTACTAGTACTACTCTATGCACATGTATATGTCACCATTGCATGTCATTGACTTTGTGTCTTCTCTCTCCATTAGTTTGGGTTTTGACCTCTCTGCTGGTGTCTCTGACCTCTCTGATTTGCAGTTAATGGCGCCAGCAACCTCCCTAGTTTTGTTGTTTATCTACTGTCTAAGGTTGGGTTTCATTTGTAGTGTAATGATTCTGGTGCTGATCGTAGCTCTTATTGATTCCCGATTTGGGATTACTACAACAGAAAAATCCTGCTTTCAGATTAATCTGCAAGTACTATTAATCTAATGCTATAATATACTTTGTTATTAGTGATGTGCAAATTAAGTTAATTTACCCCAAATCTGATCTGAGTCATTTAATATTTAGTATCTATGGATAATAAGCCCCAATCAGATACCATTTTCCTCAATAAGACACACTTCAAATACATTGAAGTTATTAAAATCAGTCTGATGTACATGCTTGACAGCTGTATTTCTGCATCCAAGCTGTTCCACAATGTTACGTAGGTGGCCATGAACTTTGCTGTGAATCTCCAGGAGAGGACTGTCTGAAATGTAGTCTAAAGTGGATGTAATGTGGGTCCACAAGTTTCAAAAAACAATATAAACCTGTATTCTCTACATGAATACAGAAAATACACCATAGTACCTGGTTGTTCCACCAGGTGGAGTCTCTCACTGTTTGATACTGTAGGGGGCTTTTGGTTCCTTCCCACCGTCGCTGACTGCTTGCTCATAGGGAATCCAAAAGCAACCTTGGATTGTTGGGTTTTCTGTTTCTGTTTTTCTGTTTCCTGTTCTTTCTTACAATGTTTAGCGCTATGTGACGACTTGTGTTGTAAATATGCGCTATATAAATAAAACTGAATTGAATTGAACTGAATTGAATTGTAGCAACCTAAGGAGGCATCACTCAGACTACTGGCAGTTCCCTTGCAAGTTTAGCTAGCGACAGGTACCATGACAAAGACTTTGTGGTGCTTAATGACCTCCGATCAGAGCTCATGTGTTTCCAATAAATAAGAATAAACTAGAACAGCATTCCTTTGTCTCAGTGGTAGAGGTAACAGATTATGTGTGCATTGTCTTAAGCAGTAATATGAGCACAGGACAGATCCACTCTCCACTGTGCTTAATTAGTATTGTCAATTAGTGACTGATATTGCCGCTAATTATTGAGGACAAAGGTTATTTAGAATTTGCATTCCTAACATCCTGACAAAGTGTGCTCTCCCTTTACAAAACCTGTGTGACAGAGGGTGTAAACCAATGATCAGGGTTAAGTTTTTTCTCAATAAAACAACACAGATGAGTTTAAAAAATGGCTTGATTGGCCCCGAGTCTGATCACTGATATCAGATCAGGATATCCCTTTTTGTACAACACTCTGAGCACATGTTTTTCTGCATTAACTACTTTTAATAACATCGTACATTTTCTTGATTATACTTCCATACTGTAAGTAGCATTTTCAATACAGGACTGAGTGTGGTTTTATTTTAATAAAGGTTTTGATTACTTCCTCCATCACTGCTGATCTCAACCTATCACAGTAAAAAGAAAAAATAAATACAACACTACTTATTTACTGTGTTTTTACCTACTGAGGTTAACACAGCCACCGTCTGACTGCAAATCCCCTTCAAAGAAGGTGGTGATGTAAACTAGTGGGTGTGTTGTGTGAAGCAGCAGCATGTTGCTGCAGTCACAGTGAAGTGCTCCTATAAGGGCAGTAAAGTTACTTTATTCAGCTGGATCGTGCCTCAATAAGCAGAATAGCTACTGGGAGTCTGTGTGTTGTGTTCGCTGTCACAGAGGAGAAATAAAAAGTCCCTGTGTAATGTTACTACACTGAATTCCTATCTGCAGACAGAGTTGTATGAAACTCTACTTAAATGTAACCAGCAGAATTACAGAGCTGAATAAAGTAATCATAACTGTGGCAACGGTACTCTCTTTTCTGGTTTCTTGACTATTTGCATGTTTACTCTGGCTACTTTACTGTCGTAACAGTCCTGTCATTGCAAAGCATTTTGTAGCGGCATCTACTAACTTAAGGTGACTGTGATGAAACAATATTGCACTTTGTTCTGTTTGCCTGCTAAAATCAAGCAACTCACAACAGCAGAGTAGGTTCACTGAGAATAATGATAGACTCACGACACACAGGTGTTCAACTTGCAAGATGGAAGGTGCTGATGAGTAGCGGTAGATATACATTAGGTTTTTGCAGCACACGGTTTACTTTATAAAATGAGTGAAGTTGCTCAGGAGCCCATAAGCACAATCGATATTAAACTTTTTTAATGATTCCTTTGGAAACTGTTCTTCCCCTCACCCCAACAGGTCGAGGCAGACATCTGCCCTCCCTCAGCCTGGTGCAGTCGAAGATTTCCACTTGTTAGAAGGGATTTTTTTCTTCTCACTGTCACTAAGTGATTGCTAGAAGGGAATCATTGGATTTGTTGGGTTTCACTTTATAATATATTACTATGTAAACTCTTACTGTGTAAAAAGCCCTGAGTTGACTTACATTATGAATTGAAGCTATGTCAGCTATATTCAGAAATGAATATCCAAGCAAACCATAATGCTACGATTTACAGTACATCCACTGTGGAGATGCTGCATTTACACACGAGCTTCCATGTGCAGTCTGCATTAATCTAAACTATCCATCTTCAGACTTACTGCAGTAAGAGATGGTGTGATGCACCATGTCCAATTAAACCCCAGCTTCAAAGTTTTACGTTAGCTGTACATCAAAGTTACTTAATTAACTCAGCTCAATGAATCAAGATCAGTGACCTGAGTTCATATATGAGTTGCAAAGAGGTTTCAAAGGTTTCTTGGAGGAACCGCAAGCAGCAAAAAGTTAATGACTTCAGACAAACTTCCACAATTTAGAGCAGATCTGCGCGTTCGCTGGCACCAGAAATGACTGCAGCAATTAAAGGATCACATATTCAGACAGGTCCTACTGGATATGAATGAATAAAAAAACTTAAAAGCCTGCAAAGTCAAAGCTCCATCAAGCAGTCGGCAGCCTCGGTTAATGTTCATCAACACCTGTGTCAACACCTGTCAGATGTTTTTTATTTTTATTTTACCAGAACAGACTGTTGAATCTACAGCATTCACCAAAATATTCATATGATTGTGTGCCATACGTGTCTAGTGCTAAACTGAAGATGGACAAATCTCAAGAATGACTGATGAAGGCTCCAGCAAGCCAAAGAAACGTGCATTTTTCTTATGATTTGTGGCTATAAATACTACAATAAAGTACTTCTACACCATTCATCAATCAACAATTCACTTTGACAGATGGAAATGGTGCCGTGGTCCTTGTTGACGTCAAGACCTTGGCGCACAAGACAAACCCAGGAATACACATGAAAGCATCCAAGTGCAACAACACTTGGAAAAAAATCACTGGAAAGCATGCAAACCTACGCGCAACTTTTCTGTGATCAGCAACGCAATTTGGCCTCGAATAAAAGCACCTCCATTATCTCCAAATCACCATCTACATCAAGATAGCTGCAGCAAAACAAAGCGCTCTAAACCCTTTTAATCAAGATTCCATACAATAAATGCGACTCTTCAAATGAAAACACTAAATGTAGGAAAGCATCTCCATTTTTTTTAGGTCTACTTTGATTAAATTACATACATTTCATAGTAATTGAGTCATTTTTGCAGTTACTTCTTGCTTTCCTTAACATTTCTCCATAAAAAAAACACACATTCATGCTTTCTGCCAATTTGCCCACAGAGATTACTTCCCCAAATCTCTCTTTATCTCACTTAAGCAAACTGTCTGGGACTTTCATATCATTTCATACGCACAGCTGATCCAAACTACTAAAGTGTGGGAGGCTGCGGTCGCGAGCAGATGTAACAACTTAACCCCTGCGACCTCAGCTGTCCCGCCTGAGCAAATAAAACGTCAGCATCCGGCCCGGCAGCCCCTCCTCTGACAGCTCCACTTCCTTCTCACAGCACTCCTCTTCCAGCGGGACGGGAGAGTGGCGTTTTCAAACCCGGCCTCGCTGCTGCCATTGGTGGGCGTGCTGGTCTAAGTGTGTGAAGGGCTTGATCCATGCATAATATACAGTACAGATACAAATATGGAGATGCAGATGGTTTTTAAAAAAAAGCACAGAGGGTGCATTTTGTTGGAATAAATCAAAATTGTGAAAATGCAACCTGTTTTTCCAACTGCCTGTGTATTAATCAACAAGAAATGTCATTATAATTCCTCTGAAATATCCTCAGCCACACTGAAAATGTGCTTTAGAAAGAGTCAAACCCCAAATTCAATCAGCAGAAAGGTCAAACCAGAAAAGACTCTACCACAAAAAAGCATTTATCTCTAAAGACTCTACTGGATGGACACAGCTTACAGCCAATGCGTTGACAAGCATCATTGGATCACAAACGGCATCAAGCACTAAATCAACAAATCCTATTAGTTTAGCTAAATCCTGAGAAGCTGAGCCGGACTGTTCGCAATAATCTGCAAATTGCTCAGTGGAAGCTGCATGAGGACAGAGAGGAAGCTGGATGCTGTTGGATTCACTTTAAAAATCTTTGGTCACGAAGAAGCCATTTCACACCAGCAGGGAATAAAGAAAGTTGTGGTCAGCGGGCGGCTGGTTTGGATTTGAGAAATGAAACATGTCAGCTTTAAAAATCGTCCCTTCCCTGAGAAACTATCCGTCCAAACCAGTGATGAAACGCTCGGGATCGTGCAAGGGAGGATGCTGCATTCAGCCTTTTCACTTGACAGCTTCCTGATCTTCTTCAAGAGCCTCCAAATCTGGTGGAGCTTCCAGTGTTACGCAAAGATTAGGAGGAGAATACCGTAATATGGTGGCTTCCCTGCCAAAATGCTCCACTGGAGGTTTTTCAAATTTCACAATGGTGTGGATTTCAAAAGCAGCTTCATCATCAAGCACGTACATGTCATTATATACTGTGTTTTCTGCAGTGTGGCAGGTGATGCATCATGGTATAGTGATAAATCAATCAAAGCCAGCAAATTTCATCATAAAGTTTAGTTGTAAAGTCTGGTTTTATGTAAATCTCTGCATGTTTGTGATTATGTGTGCACAGTGGGTGAAGGGAGATGATACTAGGCTGCAAATTCTCCAATCACTTTGATACCATGATATGTGTGTGACCCCATCTGGCCAATATCATCAGGTGAACCGACAAAATCAACAAAAATCCTCTAGATGTTGGACAAACAGCTCGTTTTTTTTAACTTGATTTCTGCTGGAATAAAATCTCAAAACCCTCCAACTTATTCAAACTTCAGCTTTCGAAAGTGGAGAAACTGGGATTCAACTGGAAAGAAGTGGCGAAAGAGGCGATTCGAAGTGGCTTCTAGTGCCCACAGAAGTGGAGGTACTCACACAAAAGCGTGGTAGACGAACGCCCACTCCCTCGGTCTCTCCAGCACATTGTAGAGGTAATTCTGGAGCCGCCGGTACCGCGCGTTCCTGCGGCCGCTCTGCGCGCTGTAGGTGAGCGGCTTCCCCAGCAGGCTGAGCCGGGCGCCCTGCTTCCTCTCCGCTCCCACCGCACCTGCCGCGGCGGGAGACAGGAGCCCGTCCCCGACACGCACCGCGTTATTCATCGTCCTCCGTCCGGACTCCACATCTTTCAGCGGGTAGTCCTGCGCCCGGCGTCCCGTGGAGGTCTTCAGCCAGAGCCCGGTGCCGCCGCTGTCGTCGCCGGTGTGGCTTCGCGGCATGGCATCACCAGCGCAAGCGTGGAGTGCGCTGGGAGACCGGCAGACTCTCACATGTAGCCAAGTGCTCCAGAGGGTGTTTGGCTACTTTGACTTAAAACTGTTGCGCGAAAAGCAGAAGGTGAGGAGTTAAACGTCTAGTCGGATCTCATCTCGTCATTCTGTGGCCGTTTGGGAAGATTCACGGTCCGGTTTGGACACTTTGGCCATCTGCGCAAAGCTGGAGAAGAGTTGGGTTATGAAGGATTTGATCCATCGAGACATTTGGCGAGGGGAGGGCTCTCCCACCCTCCCACACTCTCTTTCTTCCTCAACTCACTTTCACTCGCCGCCTCGCTTCTTTCTGTCAGTGTGCGCGGAGCCTGCCGGTGCTGCTCCGGTCACTTGTTCTCTTTTACGCATCGCACGGTGACGGACGCAGCACCGGCGGCGCCACTGGGAAAGCAGTGATTTCAACGTGGAGAAGTCGACCCAGTTGTGGCTTTATCAGTGATTTCATTCTGACTGATAAATGTTAACTGGAGACACGTTAAAAGACACCAAAGCACCGATGACTCAGGTTTTACGCAAACTAGGAAATCGCCCCAAACTACAAAAGTGGTGGTTCTGTTCGGTTTATCTCAGAATGAAACAGTCAACACGCTGCATTTATCACACAGAACCCTGCTTCGAGACACGTTTCTGTCTCGTTCATTAAAACTTCACCAGTAAAACAGTTGGAACCAGAACTTTAACATTACCGGTAGTTCACATGAGGAGGATCAGATTTTAGACTAAAGCACAGCAGCAGAAATAACCACAGATGCCTTCAAACTGTTTCCACCCGGAACCGAACACACTTCTGATTGTGTTGGTAACAGCTGCATCACCCTCTTCCCTACTGACCAACCACGTGACTTACTTTTTTTTCGGTCCTTTTACTACGTCTCTCTCTGTAACCTTTAACACACACAACCAATGTATGGCCAAATACGCAGGTTTAATAGTTAATAGTTTGAAATTCTGGAATTATTTTTTTTAAGTGTTAAAGTTTTATATAAACTTTATTTCAGACACAATTGGTCCATAAAAGAGCATAGAAAGCACAAGAAGACACTAAAAAACATACAAACACTTAATCCAGTGACTCCAAAATAAGGATGTGTACCTTGTACGACTCTTACTAGGCTCAGTTAAGTCCAAAATAACTTCATTTTGTGAGTCATTCAATCGACCCATAAATTTATACATTAAATTTCTAAGTACTGCATGCATGGTGGGAACATTATTACCAACCAACATTTCACTTGCGCTGGTCCACCCAGGGAGCCTCAGCAGGATTCTGGAGGCATCGTTATACGCCACTTGGAGCTTCTTCAGCTTGGCCTTGCTGTGTCTGCTCCACAGGTGGGCAGTGCACAGTGAAGTGCAGTACGCTTTAAAGAGCGATACTTTCACATTGTCTGCACGCATAAAAAAATGTACGTGCCAACATGTTGGCCTGTGCATATAATTTGCAACGCTGAACATCGTCATCATCATCACATAAGTCATCCCTAACAATGTGACCCAGGTATTTTACTTTGTCCACTACATGAAGCACTTTATCTTCCAGACAAGACAAAGGAAATGTTTGCTTCTGGTCATCTTTTGCTTTAACAATCATAACAACACTCTTTTTTGAGTTAAACTTTACATCAAACTGCTCACCATACTCTTAATAACTGCTGCAGACCAGCGCTGTAGGGGGACATGACGACTAGGTCATCAGCATACAGCAGATGGTTAATCAGACTTTCTCCCACCATGCATCCAGTCTTACACTCTTTTAACCTTTTAGATAGGTCATCCATGAACATGAGCCATAAACGTTTGAGTTTATACAAAAGTTGAACTGAATTATGTGTTACTGATGTGAAAAGGTGCCACACGCACCATTAAAGAGGCTCCAAAAGAGGCCAGAAGGGCAAATCTAGCCTGTGTGTGTGTTTACTTAGCAAAAAAAAATATTAAATAAGCAAAGCTGATCTACAGAAGAATAAATATTTGCATGTAATATAATTTATAATATTATTATATTCTGAAATGTGACTTGGTGCTTGGAGTTTTGTGTTTCTTTTACATAAATAAAGACGTTTCCAGTATAAATTGATGCAGGAAAGGAAGAAATTGTTGCATAAAATCTCACCAGAATGCAAAAAATGAAATGTTTGATCCCGTGAATTCCCCTTAAACTCCAACTTAATGTTCAAAGAAACGTCAAAGAATTCTGTCTTACACAGAAACATTTGAACCGACAGCCTCAATGGTGATTTTCAGTCCCCAGCACACTGAAACTCAATTATTTAAAGCCACTGTTACTTTTAATTGACCCTGATTCTCCCATCCTCAGTTATTGTTGCCTGCATTAGTATTTAATTAAAGCAATATCCAGTGCTGATTATTATTATTGTTGTTGTTGTTGTTGTTAGTAGTAGAAGAACCGGTGTTATTGCCAAGTCGGTTTTCACATACAAGAAATTTGACATGTTTTGCTGCATAACATTAAACACTGACAAGCAGAACATTTACAAAGAAGGATAGAAGAGATTTAAAAACAAAGTCAAATAAACAGTAAGTGTACCAAAGCCTTGATTATAAGTAATAAAAAGTAACAGAAATAATTACAGTATTCAGGATTTATCCATATGTTGCTATTAATATCAGCATATTATTTTAATTATAAGCTGATTATTATTAATTATAGTAATAGTAGCCATTACATGTGTAGTCTTCTATTAACAAATAAACAGCTCTATTATTTTATTTATTAGATGGATTATTCCTGTTGTGGTACAAGTCTGACATCTAGTGGTCGGATTATGGAATTACAGGCTTTTGCCATCTTTGCTTTATGTTGCACTGAATTTCTGGATTTTATCTTTTGGCTCACATTTATTCCCTAAATGGGTCCAATTTTATATCATAAGAGGACTGTTTTATCATTTATCATTAGCCTCTATATAATCCATATAGTTTACTGTGTTATTTGGGAGGTTTAATTTGATTATTATCCAACATCTTAGTGTAGTTGGAGTTGATGATCCTGCTTGTACTTTTCCAGTTTGCCTTATCTTCTGCACTGCTTTGGATTTGTTGTAGTGACTTTTTGCTATATTCTAATTCCTATTATTCTGAGTAACCGTTACATTCTATCTTTTACTGGTTCTTTCAGGATCAGATCAAGTAATTGTGGTTTAGCTGGCAGAACTTCAGCACCAAGGACAGAGAGTCATGTTTTACACTTAAATGGCACGAAAATCAGAGATGGAGAGATGTGGAGTAAAGATGCGTGTCAGACACTGTGGAGAGAGAGAGAGAGAGAGAGAGAGAGAGAGAGAGAGAGAGAGAGAGAGAGAGAGAGAGAGAATTGGCTGGGATTAGGTCTCCGCTGTAGGCTGGACGGGATTACGCAGCGCAGTTCCTGTGCGCTCTCAGTGTGCGCTCTTCTCCAGGCTTCTCCACACGGCCTCCTTCCCCGTCTGCCTGAACAGAAACCCGGCAGAGGGACAGAGAGAGAGAGAGAGAGAGACGCCTCTCCCCTGATCCTGGAGATACCGTAGCTGGATGGAAACATGGCCGACGTGCCGCAGATCGTCAAAATCGGGATCTCCCTGAAGATGCTCCCCAACAACACGGCGGTGTACTTCAAGTCCGACGGCGCGCGGTTCGGACAGACGCGGACCATCAAGCTGCTGACCGGGTCCAAGTACAAAATCGAGGTGGTGATTAAGCCGGGAGCAGTCGAGGCCACGTAGGTAGAGCACGGATTATCGTCACCTGGACGTAGCGCACAGAAGCGCCTCATTCTGGAAGGCAAAAACCAACATCTTAGTGCCCAACTTTAGTTTGAAAAATGATTAAAAAATACTTCACTAAAGAGACATAGATTCATATGCTGCAGGAATGTGAAGATTTTCTACGAATACATGCGTAAAACTACAGATAAAGCTGATTTTGGTGTCTGAATGTTGCCTCAATAGTTGCCCTTTTATTATTCCAGTGTGTGGTGGGATTACAGAGATGCTGTTGTATTTTTAATCTTGCCTCTATCCAAATGTAAAGGCTTAGAAATGTCTGGAGATTCTGTTTAGGGAGGACATTATCTCCTCCGTCTCCCAGAGTAGCCCTAATTACATGTCTGCACGGTTAATTAAAGCAACTCAGATGAGGCTAAATCACTGAAAACATTGGCACAAGAGCAGATTGCAAGGTTGCATTCGAGTACAGTCGGATTTTGCAGATTTCTAAACTGCAAGGAAAACAAAATAAGACTCAGAAAACAGGACATGTTGTCATTTGTGTTGTTATTTCTGCTGGGTGGGGGTAAACTTGGAAATCGTTGTGTTAACCTGTTGAGCGCTTCAGAAAGCTGCAGCGCTCCGGAGTTGGATTTTACGCGCAGCGCATGAAGGCAGCATAAACCTCCCTCCAATTGGCTGCACGTCAAATCCGGCACAGATTAGGACCGCAGAGCGTCACCGCCCTCCTGTGAATTGCCTACAATTCGTGATTATGTAAGAGACGCTGTGATTCCATCTCCAAATAAGGATTAGTGTAGAAATATCAGCATGTTAAACAACATAAATAAATAGATCATGCCTTATGCTGAAACTGGGTCAAACACGCTCTCGTGCATGTAGGCCAGGAGGTGTTGAGGTGAATCTGGGGCATGAATCACAGCTGTGGACCCGTTTCACCCACTGATCTGCAACAAACACATGCATTATTTGTTATTCAGTGTGCTTTATTGGCTTGGATGTCAGGTGAGCAGTGGGGCCAAAGCATCAGTGAGGCTGCAATTCAAATATAAGATGAGAACATTTCAGAAAGACAAACTGTTAAGCACAATAATGAATGAATAAGAGGACACAGTAAACAAATAATAGCAAAAAAATGGAGTTTGCATGAGTGTATGTACATACCATATCTATAATACGGTATGCAAGATCATTATTTGTCGTATCCAGTCATGTTTTAATTCATTTTGCAGTCACTCATTGTGCAGCTCGGTATGCAGTGCGTCCCTCCCCATAGAACACAGTTTTCACCGTCATCTAGCTCGGTAAATGTCATTATATTTAGGATAAGATCAAATTTATTTAATCCCAAAGGAAACTATTGTGCCAGTTATTGCTCAGGAAAAAACAAATGACATAAGGAATGCAGTGTCCAAAAAGTAGAAAAGCAATAGGATATAAGTTTGATACATCACTGAAATAAAAAGAAGTAGGCTAAAATAAAACAAGGATAGAAAAGCAAACAGTAATGCTGGAAGTTATACTGACATAAGTAATATCACACATGTCCAGCAGCGACAACAGACTCCTTCCTCTGTCAGTGGGCACGATTTCTCCCGTCGTCTTTTCTTCTGTGGCTTGCCTGCCATCTTTGAGTCTGTGTTTGTTCAGGATCTGCATTTGTCTTGCTTCTCTGATGGTAAAGAGATATTCTGTCGGTTTATACTCACGATTTAGGGCCAGATAGCTATGAAGTTTGTTTCAAGTTTTAGTTTGATTTGTTCCAGTTGAGGAACATGATGATCATTTATTCATTGTAATAATTGAGTTGGCTCAGCAGTGCTGGTCTGAGATTGACTAGTAGGTTTTAGGACCGGCTGACAGAAGAAAGGGCTCTCTTTGTGGGTTCTAGCATCTAATATGTCAGTGACTGCCATAATTCTGGCCTGCAATATTAGCCAGCAGAATTCTGCATGCAGGTCCTCTATGGCAGTGGTTCCAAACTGGTGGGTCGGGACCCAAAAGTGGGTCACGAAGCCATTTTTAGAGGGTCGCAGAAGCATGCCCCCCCCAAAAAAGTAGTGGTATAAAGTCTTTTATTTTAAAGGACATGTTTCTTATGACACAGTTTGCTTTCAACAGCAGGATATTTAGTGGTGGTGACACCAGCAGTTGCCCACTATTAACCTCTTGGTTCTGCCAGCTTATTGGAGAAATTTATGCCAAAATGTGTCAAAAATAAACCAAAATGTGCTCAGAATCTGTCAAAATGGGCCAAAATATGCCCAAAAACTTGGCAAAATCGTCCAAATATCCCAAAATTAGCAAAAAATAGCCCAAAATCTTCCTAAGTTGTATCAAAATGTGTTGAGACTACACCCAAATAAACCTTGATTTGTTAACAGGAACGGCAAACTTCAAAAATTTGGGTTGCGACTGTTATTAATAGAAACACAGTGGGTCCTGAGGCTGGACCAGTTGAGAACCACTGCTCTATGGGATGCCAGTCCCTTCATGTAGGCCTAAAAATTGAGTGAACACCACACTTCAGTACCATAGAGGTCAATTGGTTGGATTACACCGTCAGATATTTTTCTTCAAATTCTAATTAACATGTCTATTTTGTATTGTTTTGAATTTACGAAAGAAGTTCTTATGTTTTAGTTCATTTCTCTATCTGTCTATCTATACATGTATTTTAATGGACAAATCCAATTAAATACAAGCAATGCTCATATAACCACATCTGGATCGTGGTTAACCTCTTGACCTTTGCCAGCCTGTTCAGGACTGGAAGTAAAAAGACTATAGATGTTGTGAGAAAGCACTCTTACTGCTTTTCACACAGACTTGTACTGCATGCTAGGGCATATGGAGGTTGTAAAGTTTTTAAGGATGCTGTATTGACTGTCAGTTAACATATAACTTGTGTATTTGACTGCACTCAGCTCATTCACATAACTGTGAGTCTGTAAATGCTGAATTACACTACAAAACTAGTTCCTGATCTTTTAAGTTGCCCGTTTAATATTAAATCCATCCATCCAGATGTGCATTTCAGGAAACATCTAACCTTTTATGAATCTGTGTTGTGTTCCTGCTGCAGGTCGATGACTCTTGGTGGGGTGACTTTCCCTCTGGAGCAGCAGTCTAAAGACCCCCAGTCTGTTGTCTACAGTGGACAGTACGACACAGAAGGGGTGGCACACACCAAGAGTGGAGAGAGGCAACCGGTGCAGATCAGCATACAGGTATGGATGCAGCAGACACCTGATGGAGGCAGGAGAACACGAACAAAGAGTGTGGGATCTCTGATTTTAAACTCTGTAGCTGCTAGAGAAACCTGATAACTTTTTCATGGATATTTAGAGTTTCAGTGTGTAGACTGGCTTTCTTTAACACGGATTCTGTCCTGCACTTATTCTCAGGTTGGACTGGATGTTCTCTTGATTTGACTTTATCACTTTTGTTTTCCCAATCTTGCAGCACCGATTCCTCTAGTTAAAACTTCAGTTTCACTTCATTTTTGTTCCTGTGTTACTTTTATTTTCACAGAAATCAAAAAGAGAAAAATAACTTGGATAAAACAATATTCAATATTCAAGCTAAATCATAAGTCTGATGGTATTCTGTTTTCTATTGTAGTTACAGAATCCCTTTGTGTCTGCAAAACAATAAATAAAGTTCATTTATATTGCACATTTTAAGACAACCTGAGCTGACCAGAGTGCTGTACATGTTTTATGACAGGCAACAAGAAAATATGTGCAACAAAACAAGACAGACAACAGAATATAACTTGTAAAGTCATGTGTTAAACTAAATAAAAATATAAAATAGTGGGAAAAAACAGGACAGCTTGTAAGATCAATTTCTAAAATACATTATACAAAAATATCTAAACCATTAAGAGCAACTAGAGGCCACTGAAAACGGGAACAACTGTCTTTTTTACCTTAAAAGTGTAAATAGTGGAGGAACTTTTAATGGAAGGAGGAAGGCTGAGGATCTCAGAGTTGCATAGGTAGAGTAGGTGTGGAGAACTTCTAAAATGTACCCAGTTCACAGCCTGTGCATGGCTTTACATACAAATAAAAGAACCTTAAAGTTAATGTCCAGTTTTAACATGCAGTCTGTCAGGTTTGATGCTTTGCTTTTTTATATATATATATATATATATATATATATACCAGTTAAGACTCTTGCTGCAGCTGCAGACTGGCAAATACTCCGGTACAGAGAGTTCCAGTAATCTGGCTTTAAGGAGATTTAGTGGTTACATTCTTCATGTCATTTAGACAGAAGATGGAATTCAATTTGGTGATGATGAAGTAGCACAGTTTCACCACAGAGTGAGTCTGAATTGAACTCAAGCCAAGTGGAAAAAGCCATAATGAAGCCATAAGTAGCTAGGTATGGTCATTCTGGTATATGAGGAAGACCTATTTAATCATAGTCTTTTTTCTCCATCCCAAAATGTTTCACCAGCTCTCACAGAGAAAAATCAAATATAAATCACTTGGACACATACGCAAAAACCTGTTGCACTTGGCCGGTGGAATGTGGAACCGAATGTTGAGGTATTCAGTCTTGAAAGCTTCTCCTTGCACCTTTTTTGTACATTACTTTGGACAAGAGTGTCCGTGAAATGAATAGAACTGTCAGAAAATATTCAGGTACAGACGGCAGGAAGGTTGTGGCAAAAGATACTTTAACAAAGCCGAACTAGCAAGCACAAGGTCAGGAGCAAGCACAAGACGCTGAGAATCCAGGGATGGATCCAAACTAAAAGTCCAACAGAAACCTAAATACCTAGCAAATTAAACTCAAGGTAACAAAAATACGCAAACCGGCATGAAGAACACATGAGGAGAAAACAGGAAACAAACGATACTTACACACTGAGACCTGACTGGGCAGACGTGACACAGGTGACGTACAAACACAGGTGAGTCTAATCAAATTTGGAGGGAAACAGACAAAGGGAGGAAGTAAAACAAGGACACACAAGGACTGGGATCTTTACAAAATAAAACAGGAAGTTAAAACAAAATTCCAAAGACCATGGAAAAAATAAAATGTAAATGTAACAAATTCTTCTTCACCTGTCTGAAAATACTCCCCAAATAATGCAGTTTTTACTCCTGTTTCAGTATTTTTCACTTAACACTACAGTATCCAGATGTTTAGTAAAATTATGTAGCCTTTTAAAAGTCATTCCATGTCACTGATGAGAGTTTTGAGCCCAGAGAAAGTTAGAGGGAAATTTATCATGGTTCAGGTGTCTGACTAGGAGCCTCCCTGATGCCTCCCAGCCAGGTGAGGTGTTTCAGGTTTGTCTAAAGAGACTCTGAGGTAAATCCAAGATAAGCTCAAAAATGAGGTCTCCTGGCTTGCTTGGGAACACTTGAGAACATGAATGAATGAATGAAAACCCACCCAAGTTATTTGATTTCTTCCACATAAAGTCTTTAGTAGGAACACATGGGGCAACAACAGGAAGTCAGACAAGTTTGAGCGACAGATTGTCTTACTGGTCTCTACATGGAATTAATAACAAAAATAACAAAAATATACAATGTCTCCAGACTCGTAATCGGTAATCGCCAAGTGATCACATCTGTCTCAGAAAGCTTCACTTCTCCTGCAACTGTGTGTCATCATGTCCTCATAATCAGATGTTGCTATGATTATGCTTCAACCAGTGTTTCCACAGTTAGTTTTTATACAGTGTATCCTTTTAGTTACATGTGTTTTCATGGTTACAGTTTTAGTACAGTGTATCCTCATAGTTACATGTGTTTCCATGGTTACAGTTTTTATACAATGTATCCTCATAGTTACATGTGTTTCCATGGTTACAGTTTTTATACAATGTATCCTGGTACTTACATGTGTTTCCATGGTTACAGTTTTTATACAGTGTATCCTTTTAGTTACATGTGTTTCCATGGTTACAGTTTTGCTACAATGTATCCTGGTAGTTACATGTGCTTCCATGGTTACAGTTTTTATACAGTGTATCCTTTTAGTTACATGTGTTTCCATGGTTACAGTTTTGCTACAATGTATCCTGGTACTTACATGTGCTTCCATGGTAACAGTTTTTCGACAGTGTATCCTTTTAGTTACATGTGTTTCCATGGTTACAGTTTTGCTACAATGTATCCTGGTAGTTACATGTGCTTCCATGGTTACAGTTTTGCTACATTGTGAAGGTGATGGCTGTTTCAGGTGTTAACGCTCGAAATAAATTCAGCTTATTTAGGGCTGCGGATAAATTATTCACAACTATTTTGATAACAGATGAATCAATTGGTCTTCAACAATTAAAATAATTGCTATTTTGATGGTCGATTATCTGAAAAAAAAATCCAAATTGTCTAATTATAGCTTCTTAAATATGAATATTTTCTAGTTTATTTTCTCCTATATGACAGAAAACAGAAAATCTTTGGGTCGTGGATAAAAACTAGACATAGGACAAGGTCATCTTGGGCTGTAAAAACCACTGATAAACTTTTATTTTTTTCAAATTTCTGGCATTTTATAAGCAAAATAACTAACTGAGTAATCTTGATACAATAAAAGACAATAAAAAATGACCCTTAGATGCAGCCATTAGGGTGTACCAATGAAAACACCAACACCTGATGTAAAAGTTTAATTCAAATGAGTCTAAATGCTTATTTTTAACTTTAAACTCAAATATTAGTCAGAAAAAAGAACATAAATAAATGCTTTGGGTGCAAAAAACATTTATATTTGTGTGAGCATCTTCTTGTATATAACCCACATGTCCAGTTTACACCCTGGGGCGTCCTGGATTATACAGTGTGTGTGTGTGTGTGTGTGTTTGCATGTGTCCATCTGTCCTGTCAGTCTGCCTTCTCTTCAGTTCACCTTCATATGATTTCACACATGGTATAGTGTCAGTCTGCGTGAGCTTCTTGGTCCTCTAAGAGTGTGTGTGTTTCCATCTGTCTACATTTTATGTTCCATCATCAGTTCATCAAACCAGGTTTGTGCTTCAGTTCACAGAGGCCGGCATGTTCGAGACGGTGTGGCAGGTGAAGTACTACAACTACAACAAGAGGGACCACTGCCAGTGGGGCAACAGCTTCAACAGCATCGAGTACGAGTGCAAACCCAACGACACGCGCACACTAATGTGGGTCAACAAGGAGATGTTTGTGTGACGGCCTGCTGTGTGCTTTACCGTCATATCCACAATCGGCCCAGGTGGAAAGAAAACACACCTTTCCTCTCTTTTAAGACAACACATCAGTTCTACTTTGCTTCCTATAGTGGAACATTTACAATGCAATGATGTTTGTTTTAATGAAAGACGTTTTGAGATTAATATGTTTCTCATGTGCTGTTCGGTCGTAACCTTCCAGTGTGATAAGATGTATGTGCAGTACTGTATGTGAGTGTGTGTGTTTAGCTACAGTGTGTGTGTGTGTGTGTGTGTGTTTACAGATGGTGCTTTGTTCATCTGTATGTTTGTGTATATTTTTGAAGCTACATTTAGAGAGTTTCATTCCAAAATCTAGTGTAGTCCACAAATTCAGGTCAAGGCAAACCTTAGAAAACCATTGCTGGTATTAAAGTTTAATATTAGCACTCACCGAAATGTTATTACCTACAAGGGAGCACTTAACGTCTCCAGAGTCCAGTAACCTTGCATGAGTGACATTTAAGTGTCATTTGCTCCAAGCAGACATTTTCCCCATCTGTCCTTGACATCTGCAGCTTCTAATGTCGAAGATGTGGGGTAAATTTACAAAGTTTTATGCAAAGTATATGGAATGCACAATAATGTTGGCTGATTAAGTCTTTAAAGTCGGTCCAAAATGGATACTGACCAGCAGATAATGCCTGCTGGGCCAAAGGTTTTACAGTTTTGCTTGAAAACTTAAACATAAAAATACATATTGCATGTTTCACTTGGAATTTAAAGTAGTTGTCTTACTTTATTCAGTGAATATGTACATTTAAAAGGCATTTTTTAATGTCTGCATCTGCTAGTGGACCATCAGAATAAGAGTAGGCTTAATAATATGTGAATTTCTCTACAGGAAAGCAATTAGGTGGAAGAAAATATGTGCAAAAACCAGTATTGGCATCAACAATCTGCCAAAATAAGTTGGAAAATACTTTCATATAGGTAATGAAATCTAAATATCATGCATCCTTGATAAAGTTTTGTTTATTTGTTAGTGAGTTTGTTAGAACCTGCCTTCGCCTGAGTCAGCTGGGATAGGCTCCAGTCCCCTGCGAGAGGATTAAGCGGTGTATTGATAATGGATGGATGGAGTCTGTTGGCTGAATCTGCTAGTTTATTTTAGGTTGCCTCCACCTTCAACACCCTCTATACTTTCACTACCAACTACCCCAACCAGGGTCTGTGTCCCTGGTTGGGGTAGTTGTATACTTTCATCTACTTCTTCTACTTCTACCCCCTTCCCCAACCAGGGTTTGTGCCCCCACCCTACTTTTCTTAGGGCAGTTGATGAGAGGCTGGGGTAGGTGATGGTTGTGCTGTTTGTGGTCTTGTAGGCAAGGCAAAAGAAATAAGTGTTTTGGTGAGGAGCGGTGATGGCTGGCATTAGGGGAGTGACTCTGGGATGCCAGTGATCACTGTCTAGCCTCCTGGAGGTGTTGTGGGACCAACAAGACGAAACACCGTTGAAGGGAGGTTCCCACCTGATGACCCCAAAGACGTGGTAGCAATCACCGCTCACTGGTTTACACAGGGAAAGCTGCAAGTGTGGTGTTAAGCTTAGGAGTTCTTTACTGAGTGTACTAGTCTGGAGCATGGATTTCCTGTGTTTGCTTTGAATATTCTGTATCATCTGCTTTAATAAGTTCAGCTAACTGTGTAAGTTATAACAAAACAACAGAAGTAGTTTCAGTTTACTTTGCAGCTGCTTTTAGTTGTGAGAAACATCCAGCTGGGGAGATATAAGCTCTAAAACAAAACTATTTTATGTGACTCTTGTCTGAATCCAAGTAGAGGGATATGCTTTGTTACTATAAATCACTATTTCATGCAAAAAATGATTGATTTATTCTATAATTTGGAATTTAATTAACCAAATTGTGCACTTACACCTATGCATCTTTACAGGATCTGTCCAGGCTCTTACATATGCAGATCAGCTCCTCTGTCGAGCCTCTTACACATCTTCTATAAAGCTCGTATCCCTTTGCAATGGCACTTCCTCCGAGTCCGCCCCTCTAAACCAAAAACTTAACTCAAGCTTTGTTGTTGTGCTCATGTAAACTTGTGCAGCTGATTAAAAAAAAAAAAAAAAGTCACATTTTTGGAGTGAAACCCTCAGAGCAGCTGTGTGGATGTTTGTTATTCGTGGTATCACTTTGTGTGTACAGTATAATGCAGCTCTGGAAGTAGAACTTGTTGGCTGTGGGTGAAGTTGTGTCCCTATCTTCCAGTGTGTTTGTTCTCTCTACCTCTTTCAAAGGACTTAGCCATGGATCTCTGTGTTTAAGAATGAGAAATATTGTATTGGGAATATTCAGAACACAAACTGTCAATGACATATCTTTAAATTATTATTTTTTTCTATTTATTGTGGTAAATCATATTTTAAATGATAGTATTTTTGTACAGTGAACCAACTGAAATGTTTTCATATTAATGTGTGTATTTTGGGTAGAATTAAATGTAAAATATTTTTATTTAAATGCTGAATTGACCTATGCAAGAAATCAAAGAAATTAACAACAACATGGTGCAATATAGTGGTGAAATTTACATTTGATGTCATTCTGACCTTTTTTTGTGAAAGTGTTGTTACTAATGTTAATAATATTAAAATGAAAAATAATTTCTTGTGTCAAATTCTGTCATTTAATGCTTGTTCTTTTAGCTCATTCATACTTGCAGTATACTTCAGCTGTTACTTTAAGCTTTAAAGAAGTAATGTACTTTCTACTTCACTACATTTATCTGACAGCTTTAGTTACTTTAAAGTAAAATACAACAAACAGATAAAGACTAAACCGGTGTTTTCTAACCTTTTTTGGCTTCTGATGTCTTATGAAAAGCGACCGGGTTCATATTTTACATGTTTCTAAGTTGTTAACACACAAATCAAAGAATAGTGATTAAAAAAAGGCTAAAAACAGACCTCTTTCCTGTCCACAAATGCTTTCTTTATCGCTCTTTGTGTGAGTTTCATTCCAAAATCCAGTCTCTCCACAAATTCAGGTCAAGGCAAATCTTTGAAAACTATTGTTGGCATGAATGTGAGGTTTAATATTAGCACTCGCCAAAAATATTATTACCTTGGACAAGAGAGCACTGAATGTCTCCAGAGTCCAGTATCCTAGCATGAGTGACATTTAGGCTTCATTTGCTCCAACAGACGTTTTTCCCATCTGTCCTTGACATCTGCAGCTTCTAATGTAGGGTGTATTTGCAAAGCTTGACAAGTACGGCTGAGGAAAATGACTACACATAGATAAAAATTAAGGATGCACAATGGTAACGGCTGATTAAGTCTTTAAAACTGGCTTAAAATACATCAGTGACAAGTGCACAGGATCACCGTGTCCGGGGTTTCTTTGTGTGTCTTTATCAACAAGTACCGTCTGTATGTCCACAGGTTTCTAAAGAAATTTTTCAGAGCTGAAATCGAGCCAATAGGTCCAAAAATGACGAAAAAAATCCTTCCACGCAGTCCTCGTTAGTATAGTGGACAGTATCTCCGCCTGTCACGCGGAGGCCACGGAAGACCGGGGTTCGATTCCCCGACGGGGAGTGTTACGTTTTCTAGATGTCACTGTTGGTTTGTTCGTTAAGAAAGATGAAAGCAAAACATCTTCCACTGTCAATGTTTCCATTCAATCACTGAGTGGTTTCCAAAGTAGTTTGATATTCTTATTCAGCATTAATGCCAACATAATAAACATGTTTCCGCCCGGTTTCGAACCGGGGACCTTTCGCGTGTGAGGCGAACGTGATAACCACTACACTACGGAAACCACTTTGAAGGTGTGTTTTTAGCCAGGGAATCGGAAGGGGGTGTATTGTCCCACTATTTCTTTTATCCATCGCAGCTAGGGTTTATACAGTTTATCCTGTGAAGACTGCTTATGAGCTAGTTCATGTCTCCTATAAACTCAGTTTCATCTGGTGAGTAAATTCATCATTTTAAGTCCAAATGCTAATATTAGCTTGCTGTAGCATTGGCTAACTAGCTGACTTTAGAATAAGCTAATAATTTTATGCTATATTAGCTTGCTGTAGCACTAGATGCATAATGCAGTCAACATAACATCCTGAAACACGTGGACAGTAGTGACAAGTGCACCCACCATAGGTGTGAATGTGAGTGTGCCTGGTTGTTGGTCTCTATGTAGCCCAGTGATGGACCTGTCCAGGTGAACACTGTCTTCGCCTTAAGTCAGCTGGATAGACTCTGGCCACCTGTGGCCCTACAGAGGATTAAGTGGTGTATAAATAATAGATGGATAGATGTATGGATAGTTTCCCAGAAGCTGCTTGTTTATGCTCCTGGCCTGCTAGAATCCCACAGGATTTGGAGTTGATGTGCTAAAGTTCATTTGGGGCTATTTTTTCCACTACAACTACTATTGCCTGGATTAATTACCACAGACAGGGACATATCTGCTGCGTACAGCTTTTTTTCCCTTCAGGTCACACTACAGACAGTCCAGCTAACCAGAGAGGCATTTTGACAGACACTGGGGCAAAATCTGGGGCACATGCTATATCCTGACTATAAATTAATAAATAAAAGTTAACATGACACAGATACTTAAAGATACTTGGGCAATCCCATTCAGAATGTAATTAGGACCTGCTTAAAATGAAATACATTGACACAGAAGTGCTGATGTCAGATAAGCTTCATTGCATCCTGGCATTGATTCTGCAAGTCTACTGGAAGGATGAACACCATTCTTCCAAACATATTCTATCATTCTGCGACCCCCTTTTACCCTATGGATGAAGGCATTGTCATTCTGGAAGAAACCACTCCAACCAGAATAAACGTATGTCATCATAGGATAAAGATGATCCCTCAGAACAACTTTGTTTTGATTTGCAGTGACTCTTTGATCTAAGGTGACAAGTGGACCCAAAACATGGTAGTAAAATGCCTCCACAACTTAACAAAACCACTAGATTCCCTCACTGTAGGGGTCAAAAGTTCAAGTTTTACCTTAATGTTGGAAAAAACTTCCACTTTTCTCTTTTCCAGTTAAACTACATGTCTTGATGTTTTTGAGTTTGATTAGTGTTTAGCACTGATACAACTGCTTATGTATGATTTCTGTCAATACTACTGTTTCTGCCATTGAATGCACTCCTTGTTATATTGTACCCACAATAATTCTGCAACTACATGTGCTTATAAGCTTTGCAACTACCTACTATCTTTCCTGCAACTGAAAGCAGATAAGACTGAAACTGTGGTCACTGATCCTGATGATATTTCTTACAGTATTACTCTTCACCTTGGACCACTAACAACCAACACAAATCAATCAGTTAGAAACTTGGAAGTTGTTTTTGATTAATACCTTAACTTCAATCAACATATTAAGAGTCTAGTTCAATATTGCTATTTGCAAATACTCCACCATATCATAACTGCACAACTCATCCCCAGTCTTACTTCCTCCTTCCTGAACTACTGCAACTCATATTCATCTGCCTAAATGATGCTGCAGTTGCTCGTTGGTTCAAATCTCAGTGGCTCAGAAGCACTGGGAAACACATTACTCCATTTCTTGCTCCTATTTCATTATAGAGTTTGGTTAAGGTTTAGATGATTACTTTTAAAATTTCTGCATGGTCTGACTTGGCTCTACTAGTATATCTCTGGACTCTTAATCCTTAATTCTGCACCGAGACCTCTGAGATAAGAAAACAATTGAAAGTTTAACAATCCAAGCTTTAAAAAAAGAAAAAAACAAGAACCATGCTTTTAGTCAACACAGGAACAGGCTCCCCCTTCCTTATCAGAACAACTCAGTCTAAGTTCAGAAGGTCAAGTCACTGTTATTTATATACCACATTTTAACCAACAGCCATAGTGCTTTCCACTAGACACATGGTGTGGTGAATTAGCCTAAGAGGTTTAAAAACTGCCTTTAAGACCCTACAGTGTTATATAAAATACAAATTCACCTTTCATAGTTAAATAATAAGGTTAAGACCCTACAATAATTATGCATATTTACTGGAATAATTTAAATATTGGGGTTATAGCCCAACAAAAATACAGCTTTATGTCACGAAATATTAGGGTGAAGACTCTACAATATTATTCATTCATTGCAAGCTAACTTGGCTAATTGGATGTTATAGTTCGGACTCTACAACATTATATACTCTAAATACACTCATTTAGTTTAATAATTAACACCCCACAGAGTTGCACGTGGAAAACCTAATGAATCCAAAAATTTGTTTCGTAACAAATTCAAAAAGCTTTTAAAAGCTCAATAATAGCTAAACAGTGAGAAATGTATTATCATCTCTCTAAAAGGCGAACTGACTGACTAGAGATTACGCTGTTAACATTATGTGACAATGACTTTAGATTAGATAGATAGATACACGGATAGAAACTTTGTTCATTCCCTTGGGGAAATTCAGGATTTTATGTTATATTAGCCTGCTGTAGCACTAGCTAACTACCTGACTTTAAACTAATAATGTCATGGGATATTAGCTTGCTGTTGCACTAGCTAACTAGCTGACTACAGACTAAGCTAATAACGTTATATTATAATAGCTTGCTGTGTCACTAGCTAACCACTTTAGATTAAGCTAATGATGTTAGGCTATATTAGCTTGCTGTAGCACTAACTAGCTAGCTTGAATTCTTTGCTTCTGTTGGCTAAATATCCCTGCTGATTAGACATTATTTTGTGTCATGAATTCAAATATAAATGATAATAAAATGAGATTATTACCATTGCTTATTACAGCAATAGCTACCTGTATCATTAGCTTGAAAGCTGACTTTAAATGAAGTTTATAATGTTATGTTATATTAGCTTGCTGTAGCACGAGTTATCCACCTTAGTTTAGATTAAGCTAATATTGTTATGCTATATTAGCTTGCTTGTAGTACTAACTAGCTAGCTTGAATTCTTTGCTTCTGTCGGCTTAACATCCCTGCTGATTTGACATTATTTTGTGTCTCAATCTAAATATACATTATTATAAAATTAGATTATTACCTTTGTGCTAGCTCCTCAATTTTAAATTAACTGGCAATCGTGAAATGTAAATTTTTTTTTAAAAAAAATCTGTGATATCTAACATTTATGTTGCCATTAAAATCAGAGCAACATCAACAACTGGAAAAATACCAAATGTTATGCAGAAGTTTGTGACTTGTGAGGTAAGATTACTCCCAGGCTGCTTCTTCCTCCGCTAAGATGTTCCTTTTCAATATTTCACATTTAATTTTCTAATAACAAAATGTAGCCTGTTGTGCTTTAATTACCCTCTGAATTTGTTCGCTTAAAAATATATTTTTTATATATATTTTTTTTATATTTTCAAAATATATTTTAAAAGGTAATATACATTGCTCGTAAGTAGGGCATCTCTCCCCACTTTACTAACCCTTAGATGGCAAAATTTCCACTTATAAAATCCCAAAAAAGAGCTTAAACAAAATAAAATATTGTTTAACTCATACATTGATGAATGGAAAAAGTTTAAATAGCTGTCCAGATGCGCATTTTGAAATTAAAAATCAGACAAATTAACATTATCTGATGGATACATTATGAAACAGAGTTTAATAATAGACTCAAAAATGTCAGGACCAACTTACTATTATTTTTATAGTGTCAGGACTAGTGTGTCTTTTAATTCCTGCTCTGAGGATAGATGGATTAGATAAGATGAAGTCCATCTGCCAGCTGTGTACATTGAGGTTAAGAGTGCACTGAGTTATGAGAGGCCTGACTGCAGTACCTGGAAGCCACCAGCGGGGGGCGCGCACGCACAAACCAACTAAGAGAGGTGCGCAAATAAATAAATAAAAGCAGGGCCGCAGTTCCCGGATGTACAGTACTGCTGCACCTCCCCCCCTCCGCCTCGGCTCTCCTCCCCTCCGCCACCGCCTGCTTGTCAAATCGAACCTCCTCCTCCGCTTTACTGTCCCCTCCCAGCGGGTCTCCCTCCCTTTGCCACTGCAGTGAAAGCCTCGGTAAAGGAGAGAGAGAGAGACGGCGAAGTCGAGCCCGAAGCTTTTGGGTGTAAAGCCAGGACGAGACCTCCGAGAGCTCCGCCAACCGCGTATATCTCTTCCTCGCCACAGCTCGGTGGGCCTACCGACTCCCGCTGTTGAACCTCTTTTCCGCTCACATCGCCTGGATTTCATCATCCGACCTGCAAGATGGTAAGCAGCTCGTATTTTTTCAACCTCCGCCGCCTGGTAAACACAGCGGTGGGCAGGCCCGCGTTTTAATGTGTCGAATAAAGTGGCGTTTTGACAGGTTGTTGTTTTTTTTATCCGCGGCGGAGCGATTCGGTTTTGAGCCAACGGTCGAGAAGGAAACGCTTTTCTCACCCACTTTTTTGGCTCCCTGTCGCGCTTCTCTGTGCAATACCCCAGGGCTGACAGTAGCCTACAGCCCGTGGCCCAGATATTTCTTATCCCCTTCTCGGCATAGCCTGCACTCTTATTAGCAACGAGGCCTGTGCAAATTAGTTTTCGTGACAAAAATACACGCTCATTAGGCCCGAGCTGGCGACTAATTGTGACACAATTTTACGCACCAGGCAGGAAAATGAACCGACAGCTCACGTTTGCTCCGCGTTAAACGACATTTGTGTCTTTATTTGTTTATCTAGGTAGCATTGTGCTATGTTGGCAGTCAGAACGTTGTTTTATCTGAGCTCTGAAGCTTTGAGAAATAGGCCGAAGCTACGTTTATGTGTATTTACAGCGGTTGTAGAGGAGGCTGCCATAGCAGGCCACAGGATTGCTGCTGCTGCCACACACACACACACACACACACACACTCACACATTCACACACACACTCACTCACTCACTCACTCCATATTGCATTTTGCACATATAGATACCGCTACAGATATAGTTGTGTAATAACAGCCACCATACATGTCAGTTTGCACACAGAGCTCCCTTTTTACACACATTATAAACACAGAATAACAATCAGACATAAGTAAGGTAATAAAATCATGACATAGAAAGCGGTTGCACAGCCAAGAAATCAAATGCGAGCAATAAAAGGTGCAAAATGTGCTGTCTACACAATGTCAATTAAGAGGCTAAAGAGAAATGGTGAGTCTCCTATCAATTAGGACAGAGGATGCTCCCATCACTTTTGGCTTTAAGTGGGTGCGTGGGATGCGGAGCAGCGATTGGTCAGATCTGCTGACCAATCTCTGCCATCCGAGTGGACCCGACCAGACAGCAGCATCCAGGATCCAGGCCTGGATCCATATTCAGCTATATGGAGCATCAAAGCTGCTAAAAGTTGGTCATAACCTATTGTAACGGTCGGGCAAATCCACTAGATTGAGCACACCTCATGTGTCCGTTTATCGGTGTTCTGATCAGGTAGTGATTCATCTCCTGTAGGGCTCCAACTAATGGATGTTTTCATTGTTTTTCTGATTTGTTGTTTGGTCTGAAAATGGTGAAAAATGTCCATCAGTGTTTCCAGAAGCTCAAGATGGCAGATGTCCAGTTTTTCCACAAGCCAAAGATATTCAGTTTATGGTCACAGAGGAAGAAAGAAGCCAGGAAATATTTAAATTTAAGAAGCCGAAATTAGAGAATTCAGTGTTTTTTTTCTTGCTCAAATCAATTTCGTAGATGATTCAATTACACTGTTAATTTAATGATTGAAAGTTAATCAATTATTTGATAAATTGTTGTGGTGCTAATGTCCCGATAAGACAATACAGTAATTTGTAAAGTAGCAGTTTCCGTCCAGGGAAAATTGGTTTTATGTTTAGTGTATTCTGTTGGCCAGATAACAAAAAGCCAACTTTTATTCCTAGTTTGTTTGAGGTAAAACCATAGTTGCTTCTCGAGACTTTCCCTGTTTCAGGTTTTATATATTTTGTCTGCTTAGACCTCTTACTTACCTGCAGATCCACATTTTGGTAAGCGTTGGCACACGTCCGTGATCCGTCAGCTGAAAAGTAGCATGAAATGTCAATTAAGAACTATTTGTCTTATTGTTCATTAGTAAAATGTCAAGCTTAGTCTGAAGTTTTCAAATAACAAAATGGAGAGATTGTCACTGGAAGAACATCGATAAAGGTATTGACCCCAGAAATCCAGTGCAGGTGAGACAGTTGTGCAAGAATATCTCTTTAAAGAGTTGGTTTAACTTTGACATTGGACATTAATTTAAAACTGGTGAATACAATAAGGGTACTATGAATTAGTTTTTTGTTACAACTGATTCCAGCAAACAAACTGTGTGCCCACCTGCAGCCTGTTATCTGGATTTTCTGAGTAAAACCTCCATTCTGAAAACACCGACTGATGAAAAGATTGTTTTTGCAAAACCAGATAAGATAGTAAACACGCTTCATGGAACAGGTTTCTGGTTGTATAACTACAGCTACAATGATATATTGATCAACTGACAGATTGTCGACTTTTAACTTAATTGCCAACTATTTTGATAATCAGTTCCAGCTTCTTAAATTTGTATATTTTCAGAATTCTTTCCTCCTCTTGCACTTATAACTGAATATCCAAGCACATCTTCTTGAGCTTGCGAAAAACTGATCACCATTTTCCCCCATTTTCTGACATTTTATGGTCCAAATAACTAATCCAGGAAATAATCAACAGCTTAATCGACAGTGAAAAGAGTCCTACAGGACATCAATCAAAAATCAGTTGGTTACAGGCTTATGTAAAACATTATGATTCAGTTATTCCTGAGGGTAATTTTGCATAATAATAGTGCACCTGTAAATACAAAGGAGTACATGAATCCCACACAGCATCTTCTGAATATAACACGGCATTAAAAGACAGTCTTAACTTTCCCAGAATAAATACGTTACCTTGTTGTATTTGCCCTGCAGGCGTCTCAGTCTCTACCAGAGGGTAGAAACTCGGGGCATGCATGTCCTGCCGACAGTGTGCCAACTTATGGCTTGTCGAAATGTATTCTTCTCAGCTGCAAGGGGAGGTTGGGGGCAGGGACACACACACTTGCTTAAGCATGTAGTGGAATGATCTGATGCTAAAGGGACCATATGCTGCCTAGCAATCAAGCGCCACCCACATAAGGATCGAGCCTTAGCTAATGTAAAAGAGATAAAAGCCACAGCGAACCACCAGCAGAAGTGATGATCAACACTACGTGATCCACACTGCACTACCGGCCAGCCCACTCAATCTGGATTTATTCTCCTCGCTGGCCATTGCGTCTCTGCAGTCCTTGGCTTGCACTAGAGCCAGCAGTCACCGATGCAGGCCAAACTCTAGTCGGTTTCATCAGTAAACATCTATTTTGTTTCAGCCTCTGTGCCCAGTGAATAGAGAAGTTTGAAGTATCATTCAGGCGGCGTGTTGAGGGTAGCTTGTCTCTGGTTGGAACAGGATGTTTAGGGGGGATGTAATGCATGAGAGACTGTTCAGTAGTACTCAGTAGGATGTGGGCAGCAGAATAAATACATTAACTGTTGGCAAAATAGGAGAATCTATGGCTGATTGATGGGTTTTGGCTGATTTGATGCCTTGAATGCCTCATCAGCATTCAAGGCATCAAATGCACTTCACATAAACAACCCTCTGAAAGCATATTTTGCACATTGTCAGTGGTCGCAATGGGACCAACAATAGGGAGCTTCATAGCTGCAGCATCTTACACACCCTGAAACAATTTGCCTGCAGCGGTGCATAAGTTTACAGCATTAATTTGATCTGCTGTTGCTGGCTGAGATGATGGCTTTGGTCAGAAAGGAAACGTTTGCCAAACCTCAATGCTGATGGAAGCTGCCAAATATTCACCCATTTCCAGGAAGTAAAAGTAATGACCTCTCTATCCAAAAATGTGATTAACAAAAATAACAGTTGAGAACAATGATGCACTGCCATTTTATTGGTTCATGTCCTGATTTGAAAAATGTAATTTTAACTTTTTTTGTGTCCTGAGAATCTTGTAATTGACTGGCATTGATACGATCGTCGAGGCTGCTGTTCCAACACATAGACATGTTTCTATGTCGTGTTTTTATTCACATCTTCAAGTACTGCAGTAGAAAAAGTAGAGAATTTTTTTTGCTAAAGTTTCCATGCTAGCTTCTCAATTCTCATAATCAGAGATTGATGCACATTTTTTGAATAAGTTCTGACTTTGCGAACATTAAACTCACATGGCTGGTCAGCTTTTTTGCTTTTCTTTTTGTCTTCGTCTTCGAACATCATGAAACACGGCTGACTTTTCCATCTGAAAACAAATTCTGAAGTCTTGTCTCCATTTTTGCCTTGTAGAAGGCCAGAGTTTTGCTTGCTTCTTCTTCTTCTTCTTCAAGGTTTTATTTTTTGGTTGGCAAACAACTGATTTTGTTTCCAGCTTCTTCTACTCTCTTTATTATAGCCATGTAGCCTGTACTGCCACCTTTTGAAGACACTATTTTTTAGGAAAAATATGCTATTTTACAAAATATATTTTTCATATTTTGCGACGTTTTAAAAATTCTTTCAAATCAAACACACCAGCTGACTTCTTGCGCTATCTACTGCACGAATCCTTAAAGCAGTAACGCTGTTGTGTTGGTTTATGTAGTAACATTTGTGCCGATGTTTTAAGAAAGTCAAAGGTATTCATGCAGTAACAACAGAGTAGATTTCAGGTCTTTGTGCTTGACACTTTGTCAAGTATAAAGAACTGAAATCTACTCTGTTGTTACTGCGTGAATCATTGTAAACTCTCTCCCTCAAGGTTTTTGATATTATTAACAAAACAAACCCTCTGAATGCATTGTATTCCATAATATTTTACATGAACCACCTGATGGGCTTTTGCTGTACTTTTTTTCATAACAAAATCATTCATTAGTTAACCAACAAATTGTACAATGAGTTAATGATAAACTGTTAATGTTGTGCTCTTTCTGCAGCAACCTTCTTATACAGTAGTGCTTCCCTGCACTAATGACACAAAGATAAATTTAGGCATTTTGGGGACCAATCCTCTGTTGAGTTTGAGGCGACAAGTTCTCAGCAATTGGCAAATACTGCACCGCTTTATCACCACTAGGTTAATTCATAAGAAGATTTGGGCATTGTTAGTTTACATAGCATTATGAGGCCTTCAAAACCCTTTGTAGACAAGCCCAAGCCAGGGATAAAAATGGCTGAGAGGATTAGCCCTGCTGGAGTTCCTTCAGGCAGCTGAGATTTTGGTAATTATTTTCATATTTGCACTTGACTCCTAAATCTGGTACAGATCCTCGATGCACACTCAGAAACACACACGGAAAGCGCACACATCCACATAAAAGCAAGCATGAATGCAAACACACCCACCCGACCAATATTACAAAATAAGATTAAAAAGGTGAGAGATGATTCTCGGAGGAACAGAAGGAGAGTATCCGAACGCCTGTGCACACTTGTAGCAGTTCATTTTAATTATTGCCTATGTAACTGAGTAGTAGTTTTTTTTTTTTTTTAGTGATATTGTGCAGTCAGCTGGTTATTGGCCTGGGCTTTTCCTGCCGCACAAAGTTGGGCTGAAAAACAGAGGGGTGAAATCTATTTAAAGAGCAGCCTGAAAGCCCAGCGCAGCTCCACAGTGTGCCGAGACTCTGGAGGGTTGAGCATGTTTATCATAAAGCTCGGCTATATTGTGAGCGTGATACTTTGTGTGGAGGAGGGGAGTGTTGTGATCCCTGAACTAACCAAGCAAGCAAAGCAGGGAGAAAAAGGCACAATGGATAAAATGACTGACGACATTCTTTGCTTGCACCTTGAAAATCATCTGCATTGCGTGGAAAAGTAACTCGAATGCGCCAAGCTAGACACGCAGATGTGTGTAGATGGAATGTTGTTTTAATTGATTCCCCATGTGCATATACACATACGCACACCAGAGTTCTTTGCTTTGTAGATGGCCTCCTAGTTAATGAACAGCTTATTTGCTCCTCACTTGTGCCCAGAGTGACAGAAGACAACACCAGCTTCCATATTTTTATCCAACCAAGCAACAGTCCTGCACCCAAAATACTCAATTTATAGTTGCATAATAAAGATACAAGCATCATCATGTAAAGTCAGAATTTGATACTTGTCTCTTTAATATGTAATTGTAAAGAGACAAGCGTCAAATTCTGACATTAGAGAAGCCTGAAACAGAGAATGTTTGTTTTTACATAACACTGGAGCTGAAGAGTTAATCAATTTCAGCTTTTGATTTGAAACGATGCAATTAGCAAAACACAGAAGCTGCAATGTAGTGCGGCATGTGTCGTTTTACATCTATGTCAGTGAAGCTAAAAACAATGTAAATCGCACTATCTGTCACAAATATCACAGCTAGATGCCGTCCCCAAATCCTTCAGCCTTCTTATCAGACGCATTAATAATTGATTGTCAGAATGGTTTATCGAGTTTTTCCCCTATTGACTCATCAAATGATTGGTTCAGTTTTGTGCTCAACGGTTTCTGAAGTGTCCTGCCGTAGTTGCCGACATTTGTTAACAGATGAGCGTAATAAGTGTTGACTTGAAATGCGATCACACAAACTCCTGCTGCTGTGATTTTCAGTCTCACGTTGGAAACTGGGTGGCCAAGTGGAAGACCGTGCCAGCATTCATAATTACATTATCTGCTCATCTCCTGAAAGCATCAGCGACAGGGAGAAGCTGAATGAAGCGTTTTTATCCGAGAGAGTCTTCAGTGTTGTTCCTTCTTAAAGTCAGGCGCAAATTATTTAGGGAGAAACTGGCATATATGCTGTAATTATCTGTTAGCAGGTTTGGCATTGAGCTTGCAGTTAATTTAAAGATCTGTCATGGGTACAGAGACATATGACCCACACTGTGCACAATTAGATCACAAATGAACAGACTTGCTCATGTCCGGTGCAGATTTTTGAGGCTGATGCTGATGTTTTTCCTCATGATGAAATCAGGGTATGAATCGGTCCGGTGTGTCTCTCAGTGCATCTTTTGTAGTGTTGTGCACAATATCTCAGGCACCACAGATGGGTTTCAGGGAATGATTTATGCCTCTGTTCTGTTGTTGCATTTTCTACACTATGCTAATTTGCCTCGTGCAGACACTGCAGTGTTTATTAGTTTCCAGGATTTATGCAAGTCACCGCTCCACTCCAGCACATTCTACATTCCCCCGGCTGCACTCTGAGGGCACCGCAGTGTAAATGTCGACATTATGTGCAACATCTTGAGTGCCATGAGTGAGATTTCAAACGCGTCATTACTTATTTATTTGTAAAATGGCTGAGTAAAGTGTACAAATGTGCAGTGGCCTAAAAGTTGGCGAAGCAGGTTTTTCATCAGAACTTTGCTTGAATAGGTGGCGTTTGTCCCTGCCTCATGTCATAGTTGTGCATTTGACTGAAGTACTATTCCCTGAAAGTGAGCATTATGCAGGTAACTGTGACTTAAGAAGGTTTTAGTTCTGTTTAAAATGTTTCTATCAGTTTATGACTTCATGCAAGATGTTGGACACAAGTTAAATCATGCAAAAAAGACTTCTGAAAATGTAAGCCACTACAAAAATATTATTTTGGATGACCAAGTTTTCTGTCCTTTGATGTGCAACAAATTGCAAATTCCCTAAATCAGTTACTGCCTACAAAATATTAATCTGCTGTCATTGGATTTTGCTTATTTTAGAGTGAGATAAGGATTCATTCTCATGTCCTGCCAAAGCCTCAGAAAAGCCCTCCATGGGGACTACTGCCCCATGTCCTGCACCCCCCCACCCCCAGTCTTTCATGTTATGACTAGGTTCTGCAGTTCTATAATTAGCTGGGTTTTTTGGGACGGCCGTAGCGTTGCAACTGAACCAGCCACGATGCCAGACTCTTCATTATGCAAAACGTGTTTTGTGTGCAAAGGCCTAATTGATTCTGAATGAAGCATGCATTATTGATGAGCCAACATGAGTCTTTCTCTTTTTGCCTCTGTTCCCTCTCTGTGCATGCAAGATGCTTGTTCACTTTATGCGTCTCCTTTTCTTCTCCTATGGTTTTATAATCACCCCATCTGGTCTGCTGCATTAGTATCCAAACGAGGAGCTCAACAAAAGCTGCATGAAGGGGTTTATTATAGAAGACATGACAAGAGTTACTCCTGACCCCATGTTCGCCACGGGCAGGCCTTTAGTAAACCTGTAATCTTCACAACCAAATCTGCTTTGCCGTAAGTCTATTTACCTCTCTACAGCTCACAGACAGTGGATGTCAGGGAAGTAGTTAAGAGTACACACAGCTAACACTTCTCGATCCGCCATTTTGTTTAGGTAATTATTAATAAGCGTGTTGTTTAGCATTTGGTTTGCTTTGGAGAAAAATGGAGATATCAGTGTTGCCTCTAAGATTTCACAAGTTACACAAAGATATTTTCTATTAATCAGTTTTGCTGCACTGAGATTTATTTATGTGATGAGAATTTGATGGTTTCTGTGCAAAAACATATGACCTGTCCCATTGAAATCTTGTCATTCTTTATCTTTCATACTTGTTATTGCCTTACATGAATCATTGGATCATTAGCTTGTGTTGAATTTCTCTGATACTGGCATTTGTTACATCAGGATGTATAGGGACTAGTTACAAAAGTTCCTTTTTAATTTCCGATGCTGTTCATTTGTGCTGAAAGTGCAGCTTTGATAGGAGAATTTAGACATGAACCCAAACAAATTTTCTCAGTTTATCAGCTCTTGCTTAATTTTCACTATGTTTGTATAGGCACTAAATGGATAAGGGTAACAATTATTCTCTCTCTTTCAAACTGCAGACCAGAGGAAATCTCATAGCAGGGTGGGGGGACGCATGGAGGGCCTGTTGAATTTGATGACATTGGTTCAAGGTCTTCAGTCGAAAATCCTGGTGAAGTTTTGTAGCGCAGTATTTCTGCTCTGTTGCTGACCGAGCTCTGCGTAGGGGAGCAAACAAAGGGACTTTTCCCAACGGGGATCAATAAAGTATCACATTGTCACTATTACTGAGCCACACAGGCAGTGGGACACCCAAGCCCAGTAATGGTGGAGTCATGCGCTACGCATTGAGCCACACTGGAATCCAATCCCCTAAACTGGCAGTGCCCGACAGTCACTGTCAACTTGTTCCGGAGAGGAAAACCATGTATATGTCAACCTCTGATCACTGCACCAGCGGCTGACTCCACTCTCCTGATAGGGTGTCAAATGTTAAGGCGCTCTCCTGGCTAATCCTGTGTCACCTCTTTCCCCTCGCTGCTCTTAAAATACCACAACTTCTGTGCGGTAAGTCTGCTGTTACACGGCAGCACAATGATAAGCCTGCAGATGACATAACTCGCCTTTTCTAACCAGTTTGGACACTGGAAATACCTGAGAAGCACTTATCTGTCATAAGGCAGTTTCCTTTGACGTTTCATTTGGTGTTAACCACACAGGAAAGATCTGTACATGAGCTCTGGCAGCCAGTTTAAAGTTGCTCATCTCTGGTTTTTTACACCATGTACCGATTATTGGAGGTTTGTATTTAGAGAGTAACTTAAGCATGACATCAGTCCCGCTTGTTGTCAGAAGTATAATCCATCCCTTTATATCCTTTAAATCAAAATTTGAAGGGTTTAGTGTAGTTTGTTTACATTTTCAGCTTTAATTGACTTATTTCTCCACAGTTTTCTACGTGAGAAATGAGACAAAATTAAAATACAGGTTCAAATGCTTCAGATATTTTTGTCAAAGAGTAAACCAGACCTTTTTCTTGTAGTTGATGTTTTTTTGTGTGTGGTGGATGAACTATCCTTACTGCTGTTTATTGTGTTCCTGTTTGCACAAAATCTCTGACTTTAACATTTAGTTATTTCATCAGAATAACAGCTCAGATTGTGTTGCTTGCGCTAATTCAAAAGACGTCTATACAAACAGGCTTTAACTTTCCTTATGATCAGCCGCAGTCAGGAGCTGAACCCTCGATGCCTCAGCCTTAAACTAAGCTTCCAGTTTGCATGTCCGGCTTGCCAACCATAGTCTTCCTTTGGCATCCCTCGTTGGAGCTGCAGGACAATTCCGGTCGATTGCTCGCTGGCCCAGGGCATCTCCCTCTCAGCTGTAGGATCTCCATCCCTTCACCCCCACCTCTCCGCAACAGGGACTCCTCATTGGCTCCCGTGTTAGTGTTCGGCCTCACTCTGCCAGCAATCAGACTCGGGCTCAGTGGACACTGCAGTGTTGGATGAGATGGGATGCGGATGTGACTGCTGAACAGGAGCCAATACCACACATACAAACACAGCCATGCAGTGTCTCTGGATGGCATTGTTTATTTAAGAGCCTTTGTGTTATGCTCAAAGGTTTGATGCATGACTTGAAAGAGGCTGCACCCGTAAAACACACGAACCCAAGAGGTTTCAGTTAAACATTGTTGTGTGAGGTTCTCAGAAACTGGTTTAAGTGACCTGTTTTTTTCAAAATGAGCATGTTCTGCTTTAACTTCTCATCCACACATAGATTTCACCCAAACCTTTATAAATATATAGAACAGCAGTTTTCATTTGACTAACATAACATGGAATCATACAGATCGACCTTTTGTGTTGCAGCTGCATAATTATCTGTGCTTAATTATAGCACGTTTGCATGTATTGCACTTTTTTATTCATATTTGGATTGGAATTTATGGCCATTATTTTTTGAGTGCACATGTATGGTAACAACCAGTTATCAGAACATATTGTATTGCATTAGCATTGTCACATACAAGTAGAATATGCATGTTATCTGTAATATTTAAAGTGTGATACAGAATCCTTGGTAGAATGAGCAAATTAATCAGATACATCTCTGTGCAGATGTGGAGCTGAAGAGCAGTCTGAGGTTGACATCCTGGTTAAATAGAGGTTCGGTTAAAATGAAAACATTGCCAGAATTCAGGCTTTTGTTCTTTCTAAGTGCACAAGAATGGTGAAGAATAAACAAAGCACTCATCTGGCCTGTCCTGGCACTGACCTATGTGAAGGACATGTTAGCATGCAAACTATCTGAGGAATTCACATTCACAGTTTGCAGACGATGAGTATGTTTCACTTTAAAAGCATGAAAGCTTCACGATGAAACCAGTTCGTGTGTGAATGCGTCGAAAATTTCAATAGCTTAAGCATGCGTTAAGACTTAAACAACACCAACATCCATCCAGGAATGCAAGGACTTTTTACATGAATGCACAGTGCTACATTTCAGCGTCGTACTAAACATTTAAGTTTAGGTTCCAATCCATCACCATCATTGAACAGCGTCGTCTCCAAGTCCCAGAGTCATGGCGTTCATTTTACAGTCTTACCTGATGCTGTCGATTGGCAGGATGTGCTGGCAGGATCTTTCAGTTCTGTTCTTCTTTGTATTAGGAGATTTTATAATATCAGCAGCCTGCTTATACAAACATTATTAGCCATTATTATTATCTCCAAAGTACACAAGCATATCTGAATGCTCTGATATCTGCGTTATTACTGTCATTAGGAAAATGTGTGGTATGAAAATGAATCCTGTGCTCACTACAGATCAGTAGGCCCTATTGTCTGTTGGCTAGTAGCTGCCATTGTTTGTCTGATAAACAAGGAAACAACTTCAACTTCTTTAGAAAACTGTCTGGTTCTGAGGTGCTTTCTGGGGCCTCTAGTTAATAAAACTAGTCCAGAGTTGGTATGTGAGAATATAGACTTTAATGAAAATGTTAGTGGTGGTGTTGATGGGTGTTAATCTTGACAAAATCAGCATCTTATTGCCTGATTTTATTCGCCTGAAAGTTCTATGTGATCATAATTTTCTTAATTAAGTACAGAAAATTCTTTGCAGAAAACTGTTTTCCTGCATTGAAATGCAATAAAAGCACGCGTTCAAAAAGAATTACATCCTGGTTGCAGTCTCAGAAGGCAATATGCAGATGTAGTCGAGAGGAAATTTTACCACTGTCAGCTTGTCTTCAACAAATTTAACAGATGTGATAGTTGCACATTATTATAGGTTGTTCTAGTGCTATTATGATGTCCGCAGCTATAACTTAACCTAAAATATCTGCTTCTCTTCTTTCTTTAGGGAAATGAAGCCAGTTACCCCCTGGAGATGTGCTCACACTGTAAGTATTTTGTATCTTGGTCTAGCTGTACAGAGCTTGATTTTGTTTAGAAAAATACATTTTTATTTCAGCATTTTCTGGGTTTCACCTGAGCAGTCGTTTGGCAGGTCTTGTTAGCAAACTAGCTCCTGATGAATCATGTCTTCTGATTAATCTAGTTCAGAAGATGACGACGCTCACTAAATACATGGTGCTGCTTTATCTTTTTGAATATTTTGGGTTTATAATCTATCATAAATTGTGTTACTTTTCTGATGCAGGGATGTTTCTTGTCAACATTCAGTTTACACATTTTCAAATCACTCCTTCTTAAATATCAGGTTATTTCTATTGATGAGCTGACATTCTCCTGTAATTATTTTATCTAGAGACATTTTCTCAGCTGATAATGTACTCGTTTATAACAGTATATGCAGCTAAAAAGACATGAAATAACACAAACTTAAGGGATTTTATCCATAACACCTACAGCTTTTAGTACCCTATGTGCTACCCTTACACAGTGTCGGTGTCAGGTTCATTTTATTTGCATTTAATGATTTATTTTTTATGTTTAAGTGCTGTCTTTTGAAACAGTGAAGCTGTCTTTTTCAAACACTTATGTTCTTTGTTATGTTTACAAGATGTCTGCCCAGTAGACATTTTTGAGCTCTTCGGAGGAGGAGGAGGAGAGCTGAGGATATGACTCACATTTCTTCTTTGTTGGCCTCTTTCACCTTCCCTACCTGATGATACATCAACACAATATCTTCGGCGTCGTGTTGTTAAAAAAGCCCTCAGAGATGCAGATTTCTCACCAGCTCTCGGTGGTGCAAATGGCTCGTTTTACACTGGGAGGTTGTTAAGAACCAGGCTAAAACGGGCTCCGCTGCTTAATGAGCGCTGAGACTGTGACGGGTCCCTCTGTGTGGTGTAGGAGTTCTTCTGGGACGATGTCGCTGTTTAGATCGACCTCATCATCCTCACATGACAAATTATTTTGGCATCGGGGCTACGAAGATTGCTGCTGAGACGTTTTTTGGTTGCTAAATGTGTGCTGTGATCTTAATCAAACATTGCAGCGGGTAAATTTAATACAGAGAGGTTTGATGAGGACATGAGAATTTAAACTAAGAATGCGTTTTTATGTAGTTTTGAGTTTTTATGTGGTTTTGATTTTTTTATTGAGAAGAAACGACTTGCAAATTTAGACCTGCTGTTTTCTGTCAGAACCTTTATATATTGTTGCTTAGAGTGACTTTGCAATAACTGCATAACTCTTACCAAAACACAATATGTCATTTTGAGAAAATTTACCAAGCCAAGACACACAAACATATTCAAAATGGCACATCTTGTTAGAGCAAGCAAAGCCTCGGACACACACTGCTGCTCGTCCATACTTAGATTGTACTACTGTAGCATCATGGGGGGACAGGACCTTGGCCTGCCAGGCCTTCCAGGCATTCCTTCCCCAGGATTATGCCACCACGGCGAGGGGAGGTGGATTTGGATGATGCATGACCGTGAACTGAACCCATCAAGGACCTCTGCATTCAGTCTGCGATATTTACAGCGTCTCTGTCGGTTTGTCGCACTCTCTGTCTTTAAATCCCCTCTGACCTGTTTTCTTTTTCACATGCTGCATAGACACAAAATACATTAAATACATTAATTTAAACAGACAGAAATACAAATACCAAACTAATCAGTCATATCAATAGATAAACCTTTAATATGTGTGTATTAGCATTTCAAAACTCTTGCTCTTGATTTCTTTCAATTGCAAACGTAATTACGAGGCTTGCTGCTGCTCCTCTTGTCTGCACCAAACATACTTTATTTCCTACGTTTTGCATCGTTCTTTGATATTTTCTCTCTCTCTCTTTCTCTATTGGTCTTTCTTTGGCTCTCTCCCTCCGTCTCTCTCACCCTCCACCGACAGAGCAGCTGTTCGGCTCATCAAGTGCTTGGACAGGCAGGCACTGGCTGCGAAGAAATTAGCTCTGGCCTGCTGGTCAGAGAATTTCATCCCGCTGCACCTTACAGCGAGACATGAACCAGCAAAGTCTAACGCCTACTCACCTGTACCTGCCGTCAGACAATTCTCGACTCCGTTTGTTGCTGTCCATAACATCACCAGGGGGAGTTTGTGTCTATGTATCGCCTTGACAAGACGGATTGTGAAGTGAGGTCATTTTTCTAAGCTGGAGGATAAATTTTTGAAAGGCCTGCACCCTCTTGTCAGTGCAGTGTCTCACTACCGCTGGCTTAAGCGAGCTTAGATCGGGCAAAATTTAATGGCCCACTTGTACCAGCGTGCATAATTAGACACACAAACCACACAGACTCACACCTCCACACACATCCTTTTGCAGCACACACTTTGCTAAAGTGCATGCACGCGCCCACTCTGTTCTGCCACTCTCTGCACCCCACACACACACACACACACACGCAACCTCTTCAACGCATCATGCTCTCAGAGAAACGCAGCAGCGAGCCTGAAACCATCGCAGGTCTGTCTGCAGCCGCCCAAAATAAACGGCGGGCGACCTGCTGGAGTTCCTTGTTGCTAGGGGTTTCCCTGAGGGCGGGAGCCAGAGCCTCTGTCGGTGGGGGTGGTGGGGTGAGTTGGGGGTTTTCTGATGACGGCACGGCTATAAATACACACCATCAATGCGCTGCCCTGCTTCGTCCTCAGTTTGGTTCATGCAGGCGAGCTGTACATTATCAGAGCAGCCCGAGCAATCAGCCTAATGCACGGTGAGCTCTGCTGTGTAGTACACTCTCTGCTGTGTAGCCTCCTCTTACCGCTGGCCTAGATGAGATAAGACTGAGGGAGAGTGAGAGAGATGGTCTGTGTTTTGTGAGTGCACCTCTTTATTTAGTCCCAGAAATGGCCTGATTATGAAATCCACAGGTAGAGCAGAATCTGTTCTGTGCTCACCTTATCACGCTCGCTTTAAAGGGATAGTTTGGTTTCTGTGCATTGAGGCTGCATAGCCCCAGTTTGGGGAATCAGACGGGGGAACCGACATGAAAGTTAAGCAATGTGGACGGTATCAACAAAAACCACGTATCTGAAAAAGGCCCAGCTGAAAAGCATCCAGATCAACTTAACTGTACACTATATTAAGAATGTTTTCACTGCTTTACTTTGCTATCAGGCAGCATTTGCCATCAGGAAAATGGAGCCTTTATATCAGCAAAAACAGTCATATTATCTTGCTGTCAGTCTGTACCGCTGCAATGAATAATTTAATAATCGATTAGTTGTCAACTATTAAATTAGGCTAAAAAAAATCTATATCTGCTTTAGTGTACACTGTAGCAAGTATGTTTTCACCGCTTTACACTGCTGTCAGGCACCGTTTGCCAACAGGGAACTGGAGCCTTTACATCGGCAAAAATTGTAATATTATCTCCCAGAAAATGGGAGTTGCTAGTCTGTAGAGCTGTAATGATTAGTTAAATTAGACTAAAACATCTGTATTGGCTGGAATAATTTCAGCTTTACTTTGCTATCAGACAGGTCTTTCCAACGAAGACTTTGAGCCTTTATACTGCTTTCTTTAATGTTACAAGAACACTTTGGCAAAAACAATATTTCTACCTTGCAGTAAATTGTAGTTGATGGTCTATGGAGTTGTCAACTATTGTATTAGGCTAAAAAACTATATCGTCTATATTTATATTATTATTAACTGCACGCTATACTTACAATATTGTCACTGCTTTATGCTGCTATCAGGCAGCGAGCTGGAGTCTTTTTGTCGCTACAGAGAATGTAAGTTGCTAGTCTGTAGAGCTGTAGTGATTAATTGAACAATTGATTAATAGTCAGCCATTAAAATAATCTTCAAATATTTTGAAACTTCATTAATTTTTGTTAGTAATTGTTTAAGGAAAAAAGAATACGCGAAATCCTGTAATTCCACATGCTTAAACATGAATATTTCCAAAGTTTTTTTTACACCTCTATTACAGTAAGACATTTGGAGATGACATCTTGGGTTTTAGGCAACATTTATCGACATTTTTCACCATTTTTATGAACAACTAATCGATTGATCAAGAAAATAACTGACAGATCAATTGACAATTAACATAGTCATTAGTTGCAGCTATGCTCGTCTAGTGCTGCCTTGTTTGTGTTATTGTGTGACTTTAAATATATAACATGTTAGTTTGGACTCAATCTGCAGCCATGCTAGTTGGTTTTGGTAAATTTTCCGTTTAAATAATCTAGTGCTGATCTCCCTGCATGCAAACATTCCACTAAAAAGATTCCATCTGTCACTATTTCGAGGGAATACCGAAGCTGCATCCTTTGCCTAGGTTGCCCATGACGACTGTTATTGGTTTAAAGAAGTACAAACAAGACAGATTGCTTTCCCCCATAGCAGAATGATATTGAGGTGCAGCCAGATCATTATGTTCCACAGAATAGATTGGCAAAGTGAGACTACACAATATCAGACGAACAACTCCCGTAAAATTACTGTTTCTGTCAATGGAGTCTGGTGTCTTTTGAAAGAAGCGCTATAAAAGCTTCTTCACACTGAACACCTAAATTGATATTGATTTTTTTTCCACTGGGTCTTTTTTAGGTGGCTAGAATATGTTTTGTTGTTGATGCTGTCCACAACAGTTTATTTTTTAGCTTCCATGCTGGTCCTTTTGTCGGCTTCTTCAAACTGAGGATGTACTGACCCTGATTTGTAGGTAACACACTGACTATTGATAAGTACCTGATCCAACCCCACTTAAGGTTCCACTCTGGTCATTGATTTGAGCCTTGAAAACTCATCTGTGTGTATTAAAGTTACACATTTGGGAGTTTTTTTCCGTGAAAATAATCCTTTCATGACTTAAAATGGCTGAGATGTAAGTTTGCACTGTTGCTTCCTCTAGAATGTGCAGATTTATGAAGTACTAGACACTTCCTGTAGCTCGAGCACACCAGCTCACCTGCAGCTTTACTAGAACACTGTAAAACTACTCTGTGCTCTATACAATGGCAAGCTGTAACACTGGAGTAGTTCGCCGGTACGTTTGAACCGAACACTGATTCAGGAGAAGGGTAATGATGCAGAAAGTCCAACCTGCAAGTTGACAGGATTGGTTCCTTAGATTTGCTGCGTATGAAAGTCTTTAATTCATGTTTTTGAGAGGTGGACATACTCAGACGTGGTGTTGACGGTTTGGTTTTATGATGATGTGTCTTCCAGCTTACAGAAGGAACCATATGAACATGCTAACAAGGTTGAAGAGTTGATTTTATTGTAGAGGGTCTTTCGGCTGGCTGCTTTGTTTTAATTTTGGCACCAATCATAATCAAATTAAACTGAAAGAATCATGCGTACATACATACATGGCTTGTACGTGAACATCAACACGTTTTTGTTAGATATATTTACTGAGCTATCATGAAATGTAGGATTATAAATAAAACAAAGCTATTTTAAGAGGCCAGCTGATCAAGAGACATTTAGCATTGCACCTACATAACATTGGGTGACTAACAAGGGACAGATTTTTACTCTCACACTCATGACTGGTAAACTGATAGTAACCTGATTTGTGTTTTTTTTTTCCATCCCTCAGTGATAATAATGTCATCTTGTATCTTGTATGTTGTCTTCCATTATGTTCCCTGGATACTACACCCTTATTGGCTCTGCGCAAGCCCCATTATGCAAAGTGGCACAGTGTCATGTGTCAAACTCGTGTAATTACTGAGCTGTGCATGTAACCTTCTCATGTTTACCCAGCCTCACGCCTTATCTTGTGTGCCTGGAGAGCTATATACAGCAGGGTCTAGGCTGCAATTTTCAGTAACATGCCAACTGAATTTGTGCTCCGCGTATCACTCCCTCCCTCCGCCTGTCTCGGTTCAGGTTAGCCGTGTTAATGGAGTCACATGTCTCCATTAATGTGAAGGGTGAAACGTTCGAGGGCTGAGCATGCTTAAGAGGACGCATTCATTAATGACATTTTGGGAACATTGTGTTTTATAATTAAACAAACAAAAAAAAAAAAAAACGGGGAGGAGAAGCCGGTTGCACTTAGCAGATTTTCTATTCACACAGCTGTGCCGCTGTTAAATGGTTAGCCGGAGCCGACTGTTATCTTGTTACAGGTTAAGCAGGACATTTGGCGTTTGATCAGAGATGCTGCAGAAAAAAAGTGGTTGACTTGCAGCAATTAAAAAATACTGGTTATGTTATGGGATGAAACTTGTTGAAACTTGATCTGAAATGCAGCCAGACTTCCTTCCGTTTAACTGAAAACTCGGTCGTATTACCGTTTCATCTTGCATTTGCAGATGACTTGGAATATTTGAGCTCATTATTTGACACACACATACAAGCTACATCTCATAGCCCAGAAGGAGGGCCATTTGGCCTACGATCGCAGTATTTTTTGCTGTTAATTGATGCTTAGGTGTGAGTGTTAGCCTCCTGTGTGCACTCAAAGGCTGATGACATCTACATATGCATGTGTTTTCATGCATACACCTCAGGAACAATTGCTTAAATGTTCCTCCTTCGTTCGTGTTTGTGTGTGTGTGTGTGTGTGTGTGCTACTTTGGGGGGCTAACGGGTTCCAGTTGCCTAGTAACACAGTTAAGGGTGCATACAGCATTTATGAAAGTGTGTGTGTGTGTGTGTTGTGCTCTGTGGCAGAGTATATGAGATTATCATAATCATCTCACAGTTACATTGGGTCTCCCTCAGAGCTGCTCATTAGCATAGCAGTGTGAGGAGCCTCTCTGACTATGCAGACCTCTCATTTCTTTCACATAGGAGAACATTTTTAATGGGGTTTCTCCCGTTAAATAAAAAATGCATCCCGGGGTGTATAATTCTGCCATATTATTGCTTTAACTGAAAAGCACACCGTTTTGTTACATAAAAAAGCCCAAGTGTAAAAAAGCTTTTGCTGAATCATCTTGGACTCAGACACACTCTGCATACAAAAACATCTACGATACACAGTCTGATCCAGCCAACTCCACCATCATCTAAAACCTGCAGCTCTACTACAACTTTATCCGTATTCTAACTGGGACAGAGGTATGCTTTTGAGTGTCAGTTTGCAGCATCGCCCACATCATCGCAGCTGTCTCTGCTGCCAAAGGCTCAAACATACAGGCTGTGGCCTGATGCTGGGGTTAAAAATATGCCCATCTCCTCCTCCTCTGCAAGCAGAGGTCATGGAGGAAGCCTGTGATCAGAAGGAACGGGGTCCATTTTGCAGGTTTTATCTCACCTATTTTAAAACTGTCATATCCAATCTCTCAAGAACAGCCTACTTTCCTTTTTGTAGAAAAAAGGACGACGTGCTTAACCAGGCAGGAAATATACGATATTACTTATTTCATATTATCTCAATCGCTTCTTTCCGCACCAGCAATGTTCCCTCTTCTCTGTGATTGCACGTACAGGTGTTGTTGCGGTAGAAGAAACAAAACAAGAACATCTCATGTCTTTCTGTCCCTGGCTCTCGTATCTACCAGCACTTTTCCATCGAGTGCCGTCATTTCAGGAACACAGCTGTCCTCTAAATGCAGTGACAGTGTGTTCCAGGTTTTTTTGGGATTCAGTTGTTGTTCTTGTAAGCACACCATTTGTAGCTTGTTAGTTGGACAGTTGTCGGCACACGTCATTGGACCACATTTTGAGATTTTGGCTGCTGTAAAGGAGGACGGCAGTCGGCACTTGTAAAGCTGATGATCGAGGAATGTGAGCTTACTTTACTGCACTGGAAAGAGTTTGCATAGGGCACGAGATAAGGCCAGTTGAATCGGAGAGCCTCATTCATTTATTGCCCACTAAACCTCGACCTATGATGCCATTCAGGAGTCTCTACCACTTCTTGAACGGTTTTCACAAAGAGCCATATGTTGGATATGTCAGTTGACCTATCTGCTGTGGTAGATATACTGCATCCACCGTCTTAAACACTAGTTTTATTTGGCTCCGCTGGGGAGCCGCGATGCTGGCAGACATGGGACTTGTTGGTTTGCGACTGAGAAGGGGACTCAGACTGTGAGAAGGCTGTTGTCCTTGCTAGCATGAATAATACATGTACCTACTCACTTGGCAGCTCCAGACAGCAATAAGGGATCTGGGCACAGCGTTCGCATGTTCCCTGCTCAGCGGCTGCACCCAAGTTTGTTATGTGCTGTAAATGTCACAGCAGTTTATCATCTGTGCTTCAGCTTATCCTACTGACCCGATTGTGTATCGCTAAATGGAACCTAATCTGTTGCTTTATTTGTTTGATAGATAAGTTCTACCTCATTGATTATTGTCCCAGTTATTCCTTTGATTGACTGATTTATCGTTTTGTCTACAAAGTGTCAAAAAATAATTGAAAATCCCGAATATTTTGAATATTAGTAATCAAGGAGACAGATAACTGATGTAGAAATCGGTATTTATAATAAGTCTTACACTCACAGTCAATTCAATTCAATTCAATTCAGTTTTATTTATATAGCGCATATTTACAACACAAGTCGTCACAAAGCGCTAAACATTGTAAGAAACAGTCAGCTTGTATATGGTAGGGGTAAACTGATTTTGCTACAAAACAACCAATACCGATTATTAGCAATCAAGGAGTCCAATAACTGATACATGGAACCAATCAACCTTTACATTTGCAGTAAAAATGTTGTCAAAAATTAGAATAATACAAAACAAAACTTCAATTTTACATGTGTGTACTAGCAAGAAGCTTTTCTACATTTATTCTTCAGTGTTGATTGACTGTTACTGGTGATGTGTAATCAATTAGATAGCACTGTTGGCGGGACATTGTTTGAGACCACACAGTGGCAACTCCAGATAGAAAGAAGCAACTGAATCACAGCTAAAGTAGCACATTTTTAAGTTTATTAATGGGTCAGTCCATACTTCCAATTTAGTCCAGTAGCGTAGAAGTGTTACATTTATTATCTTGGGCTACAAATGATTACATTTTAGAAGTGAAACCTGGTAAAGTTTTTACATTTTTCTTCAAAGATGGCATAATTAATTGATTGTCAAACATTTTGTTAACCTACTAATTGTGTCAGCTCCTAATCTTTGGCTTGGTTGGTCATAGTTTGAATGAAACCCATAAACCTGGTAGAGTCGGTTCCTTGGTTCATGCTCTGTGGGACATTATGTCAACATGTTGTTGGCCAGAATGTGTCTACTCATTCTTTTGAATAACACAGAATAAAATATACATATAGCTACTCTATATGGAATAGATTATCTTATTACATTTTGGAGCACATTACTGCGTAAATTTGCAAATTCATGGGGTGACACTGATTTGCTGGATCAGTACCAGATATGTAACGTACAAAAAGAAACGCATTGAAAATCTTTAAATCAGATTTTTACACAGAGTCCATTAAAACAGTGCAGGACAAGCTAAGTTATACCCTGATAGAAATACATGTGTAAGGTCTAAACCTGCTGTTTATATTAACATGTGTCATGGATGCAATCAGTAGAGTTTTGTCTTGCAAGATTTGGCACGCTTGGCTTAATGCAACAATCCCTTTCACCCAAAACAGCACAACAAATCATTTTATTCACTTCCTTGTTCATTAGGAGGCTTATTCTCCCTGAATGGACACATCCCTCCTCACCTACCCACAATAGATGGATTTGTGCGATCGTGTGGTGCATTAGATTTGAGAAAATGACTCTCAAAGGACTCCGAAAAACCTTCCACAAAATCTGGGAAACCTCTGAGAATGGTGGGTAATGGAGTTTGTAATACACCATCCCAAAACACTGTTAATACAACCTCAAGCTATATGTGTTTTCTGTGCAAGAGCAGATAAAAAGACCTAATAAAAAGGCTTCTTTTAATTTAATTGACAAACTAAATGGGTCAATTAGGAAGAAATGCTGCAAACTAATAATTTAATGAATAAAAACTGTTTATGAAGCCATCTAAAAGCTTGTAGTTACATGAGCATACCTGTTCTTTCGATCATGGTGGGTCTGTTGAGAATAGTCCAAGTGGGTCTTGCTTCTATCTGCTGGCTCTGATCCACACAGACAGCTTTACCTTGTCAGTCTTTTTCCATTGTCAACCTTCTGAGCTTCACAGCGCTTCAAGTTCAGCTCTTTATACTCAAGTACCTGATTTAGGCAACCCTGAAAATGGCCTCCTGTAATTTTGCGACAAGTGCTTTTTAATTATGAAGTTAGGTTTGCCCCGAACCATTCTGTGCCATTTTGTTGTGCACACACTTGCAGAATGCTTTTGTGAGCGATATCTAGAGGAAGAGGGTCAGAAAGAGGCTGAATCTTAAAGCTCAAGTGTATTTATGTTCACACTTAAACCCCCAAAGAAGACACATCTCGCTGTGTGACAGGCTCTGTTGCACATGGCTTTGATTTTCTATAGTAAACCCAGTATGGTGATTATCTGCAGCATTGATACCCCCCCTGCACAGGCGAAAGCGTTATGAGCCAAGCTGGTGTCATCTGTTGTGAAAAGGAAACAGGAGGCAGCTGATAAGGAAGTGTTTTGTGTCGCAGGACAGCTGTGTGCTCAGCTCTGATAACTCATGCCGAGTGGACACAGACACCCTGGGGTATATATCAGATTTTCAATGTGTGACCATGTGTGTAGATTAATCGTCATGAGCATAGAAAGAAATAAACCATTGACCTCTCAGTAGAAATAAATCTGCTTCATATATACAGATATCATGAAAGTGAATAATAAATATTGATTTTGTACTGAAGTGCACTGTTTGCTACTGATGCATAAGGTAAAATGGCTATTAATCCCCTGGCGAAAGTGGTTTTTACATCACAAATTCAATTTACCAAGTGTTTGCACAGCACACAGGCACAGTTTGCCAGCATCTGATGTAAATACTAAAGATGTATAAGAGCATTAAACATGTTAAAGAAAAACTGGGATGCTGAAAACTTGGAAATGTGAATTTTCGCTTGGTAAAATTACTGAAATGACTAGTCAGTGATTAAAATAGCTGCTGGTGAATTCTCTGACTGACTAATCAACTGAACTACTTGGCAAGTATACAGCATCGTACTTTGTGAGATTGTCTTTATTTGTATGTCACCTTGAGTATTTTACATGGAATTGTACTTTTAAAAATATATATGCGACTGTATGTTGTATTTCCCAGGGTTGTCAGACGTCATCTCTGTCCTTAAATTCTCCCAACCTGTAGTTCAAGAGTTCTTCAGGGCTTCAACTAACAATTATTATTGGTATTTATTTGATTAATTGTTGGGTCTGTAAAATATCAGAAAACCATGAAAAATGTCCATTAGTGTTTCTCAGAGCCCAAGATGACATCCTTGAATGTCCTTTTTTGTCCACAACCCAAATACATTGGCTTCACTGCCAAAGAGGAGTAAAGAAACCCTTGAATATTTAAATTTAAGAAGCTGGAATCAGGATTTTTTTCTTGAGAGGTTTCTCAAACTGATGAATCAGTTATCAAAAACTAACATGTTAATCATTGTAGCGCTGGTGTTCTCCTACACGTCATATTGTTACTGTTAATTTGCCCTTTGGTGACTTTTATAGCACCGTATAAGCCCATAAAATTCACCTTGTTATCAATTGACCCTGCTGTCTGTTGTAATATTACACATGGAAAACACAAAGAAGCATTCACTGTGAAGTAGAGGAGCATGACATCATAATTGGGACCATAAATATCCAGGAATTTTGACCTAGATGCATTTTTATTGAACGTAAAGCTGTAAATGTTAAGCTTTTGGGCTTCAGTAATCTTCAGCAATACGCACACCTCATTTGCACCCACCATGAGAGTCTACCACTGTGATTGTGTCCATCCCAACTTTTCCAATCTGCCTCTCTCATTCCTCCCCTACTCCTCCACCACACTCTGATTAGTCATCGAGCTGATGTAGCACAGCATGTTCGTGCGTTGAAACCCAAAACACAACCCACACCCGTCTCTCTCCCTTTCTCACTCTCTTTGCATCATGTAAGAAGAAGCAGAATGATGGGAAAACAACCTGTTGTTTCAGTTTGGGTTGCTTATCTCGTTCAATTCAGTTTTATTTAAATAGCGCCAGTTTACAACAAGCTTTTACAAGCTTACTATATTGTGTTATAGGGAGAAACTCAACAAATCCCTTTGAGCGAGCACTTTGGTGATGGTGGGAAGACAAAAATTAAATTTTAGCAGGACGAAACCTCCGGCAGAACCAGGCTGAGAGAGGGCAGCCATCTGCCTCAACTGGTTAGGGTGAGGGTGAACGTGAGAAACAAAAGGGCAGCAAAGAAACAAACAAACAATGCACAGGAGAAGAATAAGCCTTGGGGTGATTTGTAAGGCCAGAAACTGCAGATTAGAAATGTGAAGCTCTGGAGCCAGAAAGAGAACAAAAGACAAACAACAGAAAAGAGAAAACACAAAGTTAGCCAGATGTGTAGAAGGTGCACAAGTTGTTTGGATTGTGTTGGTAATATAGTAGGTACAGGTGACCAATTAAAGGAAAAAAATGTTTCTAAATTCTATTAGTGGGATGAACACATTATAGTGAATAAGTCAGTATTTTCTAACATATATTAACTTCTTTGGTGTTTCTGTGATGTAGTTGTAGAGCGTCATCTGAACTGAGATCTGGTGAAGGCAATGGCATTTGATTTATATAATTTTCATAGCCATCAAATTACTCAGTGGCCCTGAATGAAAGCATTTGGTGTTTATTCACAGATTGTCTTTAATTTGACACCTGTAAGTGAATCCATGATGTAATTGTTTGCCACCTGTGTTCATACAAACAGTAAAGAGCAAAAATTCCAACATGGCCTGCTTGTAATGACCACCTGGGCTTATATTTTTTAAAATCTGATATGATGTGAGCTCACTATCTGACTTACCTCTTCTTTTTCCACACTGCCATGATGGTTAAAATGATAAGTCGGTGTTACCTTTGCCTGCCATTTGGCTGAACTTCCTGTCCTCGTGATGGTCATTAAACCTCATTGAACCTGGAATAAACTGAATTGTTAAACTCGTAAATGAGTCGCACCTCTCTATTGTCAGCCCTTCTGTCTGTTACCTGCGTGTGAAGATTAATAGATAGTCCACGTTATCTAGAACCCCAGATTAAAGCGGGTGAAGGGGTGGTGTGTGGTTGGCCAGCGTGGTCATGTGACTGTATGTGAATGAGCTTATATAGTAATTAACAACTGGCTTTGTTATTGCTTCTGGATTACTCCACGCTATTGTTGAGTGTACCGGCCAGCGAGCTGATGGCAGGATGGCAGGGGAACGAAAGATCCAGACTAAGACTAACAAAAAACAAGTACACCACAAATGCTGTAAGTTTGCAAAAATTGTGTATGTTTATGTCTTTATTGTCCTGTGTTTCCGTAGCCTACCTTTCTCTTTTTGTATATTTGTGATCAGTAATGTCAGAGCAGCAACATGAGCTGATTTATAGCACTTTTTTAAATAGTTACACCTATTTCTGGTTTAGTTGGAGAACAACATGTGCTGTGTATACGGTGCAGTGGTTAGTTCAGTCCTGTGCAGGCCGGAAGTGGTGCCTTTGACCTAGTTGCAAGTGGTGGATACTAAAATTTATGACTACAGTTCACGCAGGTATTTGCAAGGATATTTATATTTTACATAAATATCCTCTGGCTCAGTGTATGTGATTTTTATTTTTGGCATCCATCTTGGGATAATGTTGCTGCAGGTGAACAATGAACTGTGCTTCTTCCATTGTAGTTTTAACTTTATTTCTTCCCCTCAGGCATTACTATCATACGTAGCTGCTCTGGGTTCAGGGGCTATCAGGCCAACATGCACCTGACCCCTTCACAACTTGTATTCTTACAGTTTAAAGGATCTGAATTGGATAAGAACATCCGCTAAATGCCTGCAAAGGAAACGTCTCATTCCGATCTTCTTCCTCTCTCTTTCTTTTTCTCTTTGCCCAGTCGATGCTGATGAGATTAAGAGGCTAGGGAAGAGGTTTAAGAAACTCGACCTAGATAACTCTGGCTCACTCAGCGTGGAGGAGTTCATGTCTCTGCCGGAGCTGCAACAGAACCCGCTGGTGCAAAGGGTTATCGACATATTCGACACGGATGGGAACGGAGAGGTGGACTTTAAAGGTATGTAGTAAACGCTGCTGGTGTGGGAAACTCCCGGTGTTTGATTTTAAAAGCTTTATTTTGGTCTGTGGTAGTGGGTGAAGTGCTTTAAAGATACCACAACACATCTGGCATGATCACAAACTCAATTGCAACTTTGCCATATCTCAGAAATCACTTCTCAAAATACCTTTTTACACTTTGCATGTTGTTGAGGAGGAAGTTCACGTATCTTTTATATGACTAAAATAAATAATTGCTTTGATCAGATGTTATCTCATACGCTATAATTACAGCTGCTTCCGATACAGCAATCCTTGTAGATATAACCTTAAAGTGAAAAGATGTCTGTTTAACTCGGCAGCTTAGGAGCATTGATATATTATTATTATGAAGTATTTCTGTAATATTTACCTCGTTCTTCAAGAGACTTGGTTTGCAGTGAACCAATAGAAAGCCCCCAACCTCAAAAGAAAAGCAACCACCAAAGACCAAACATGCTGTGACCCCAGTTTTGTCAATGTGACCATTCATTTATCACCATAAAGGAATACTAGCATAATTGGTAAAGAGCCCACAATACAGTATTATTGGCCAGTACAAGAACTTGCTCTACTGTTAGTACATTAGCAAGGTACTGCACATGTGATTTTATTGTGTCGTAGGTACACAGTGACAACGTATGACAGTTTTAGTATTCATGTCAATACTTGATTCGTGTCTCTGTGCTGTTGCATTTGTCTTTTTTTAATCTAACCATATTCAACAACAGTGACACGCTTCATGAACATTTAGTGTGATTTATAAAGGGATAAAGATAAGATACAAAAACACACCTGTTGTTCTACAGGTTAAGAACTGTATTAGAAGTTTAACCACAATGTGCTATTTGAAAAGAATTTGCAACAGCAGTCAAGTAAGAAAACAAGTGGTCCAGTAGCTACAGCAAGAATTTCTAGGTATTGAAAGTCAATTAGGAAAATTGGCATTTATGATAATGTTTGTTTTTTTATTGATTAACTGACTCATCGTTTTGTCTAAACAATATCCCAAAATATTTTAAAATTCCCGTTACATCTTCTTTGATAAGTTATGATATTTTTTTTTCAGGGCTAGTACTGATTATGAGTAATCAAGGAGACAGATAGCAGATATAAAAATTGGCTTTCATAGTAAGTCAAACTCACTGTCAGCTATTGTGTAGTTTACTGGATAACCAATATTGGTTCCAATTATTAGCAACCAAGAAGACCGACAGCTGACAACTGGAACTGATATACCTGTACATTTGCAGTAAAAATGCTGTCAGAAATCAGAATAGTACAATCTCCAGCACAAAACTTCACTGAAATGTTTGCTTAAAAGAGAACTTCTCAACATTTTTCCTTCAGGTTTGATGTCCTGTTACTTATAATCTGTCAGTTAGTGCTGTGAGCAGGACATTGATCAAACCCACAGAGTGGTGACTAAAGAGAGAAGAAGAAACACATTCGATTTATTTGAACAGAATCGCTTAAAAAAATGTGTAACAATACTGATAATCTTCAATATGGTAGATATCAGATCTGATAATAGGTTAATGCCTAACATATGTTGCTAATTTTGATGTGAAGTATATTTTTGATAAAGCCTTACTTATTGATGTACATCACAAGAAAGAAGTGCTATAATAGCCATCTGTTGATGTCTGTAATGTTGAAGTGAAGACTGAGTAGAGGCCGTGGTTTAACTGTGAACCCACAGCGCTGATTGTTGCTCTCTTCTCTCCACAGAGTTTATCGAGGGAGTCTCACAGTTCAGCGTCAAGGGAGACAAAGAACAGAAGCTTCGATGTAAGTAAAGCTGCCTCTTCATTAAAGCCACATGTGGCCAGAAGTAACACTACAAGTTCAGGGTCTCTGGTTCCCAAGCACATGGGCTTGTTTTGTTCTGCTGCTTTGGGACTCAATCCAGAAAAAGCTTTGTCTCCTGTGTCCAGCTCTTCTGTTTGTCTTGCTGCTGCTGCAACAAAGAGCCCTGTGGGGGATGTAACTTGTAGATGCTGAGCAGCTTGTATAATTAACTTTCTGGCTTGCATGTTAAGAAATGGTGAGGTAAAAATAAAATCAATAAGAAATTAGTTTTTTTCTGGCCAGAAATGTCACTCTACCATCTGTCTCTGGAATGAAGAATGAAGCTAATCGACTTCTTACAAAAAAAAAAGACAGGTTTTAGTGGAGCCAGTGTGACTGCAAGTCAAAAAAGAATGTGTTTGATAAAAGCTTTTTGTTTTGGTTTACATAAGGTTGTACAGTGGCAACAGGGACAAAGTTTAAGAAGACATATAAAGACTTAATGTACAGTCGTGACCTAAGGATTACATACAGTTGTAAAGACCACGTATATCATGGTAGTCTTGAGTTTTCAGTGACTTCTGTAAACTCTTTAATTTCTATGATGGAATCTTTGAAACACATGCGTATTTGTTGCTAAAAAAACTATCATGAATTTTGATTCTTTCATGGATTTACTATAGGTCATCTGGAAAAATGACTAAATCTGCTGGGTTAAAAATACAGTAACTTTAAATATCAGTTTTTGAGATGTACAAAGCTGTGTTAATGAAATTTTCTTAGTAGAACGGTCTCTTAAATTCTTGTGAGTGAATATGATTGACTACAGCTGCTGACTCCTCTGATCCAATTTAAATAGGGCCTATTTGATCCACTCATTAGACTTGGCCACAAACACTACCATGGTAAATGCCAAAGAGCTCCGCAAAGATCTGAAAATGCAAATCATTGACTCGACTAAGCCAGGAAAGTCACTTGGAGCCATTTCAAAGCAGTTACAGACCCCAAAGTCCTCTGTGCGGACAATTTTAAGTATTAAGTGCATGGTACAGTTGTGTCACTGCCATGATCAGGAAGAAAACACAAACTATCACCTGCTGCTGAGAGACAGTTGGTAAGGATGGTAAAGAGTCAAACAAGAATCACTAAAATGCAGGTCTGAATGAATTAGAAGAAATGTGGCCTTAAACTCCAAAAACACCAAAGCATGGCGGTGGCAGTATTATGGTCTTGGGCTGTTTTGGTACTGGTAGAACTGTTACTTTACACAAAGTAAATGGAACAATAAAGGAGGATTACCTTCACATTCTTCAGTAAAACCCAAATTCATCCTCCAGAAGGTTGGATCTTGGAAACGGTCAGCTATTCCAAGACAGTGACCCCAAACACACATCAAACATGGTAAAAAAAAAAAGGTTAAATCAGTCTACAATTAAGGTTTTAGACTGGTTTGTCCAAAGTCCTGACTTAAACGCCATCAAGAGCCTGTGGACTGTGATGAAGAAACAAGTCTGTGTCAGAAGGCCAACAAATTTAGTTAAACTGCACCACATTTGTTAAGAAGAGTGGTCAAAGATACAAGCAGAAGGTTGGGGATGGCTATCAAAAGATTGTTTTTATGTGACAAATGTGTTTCAAAGATTCCATCATAGAAATTTCTGAATTATAGGAGTCATTCTGAAGGCAAGACTGCCATGATAAACGTGGCCTTTCCAAGTTTGTGTAAACTTTTGTTAACAACTGTAGCAGATTCTTTCTGTTGGTAATAGCGCTAATGATTTCTGCTCTGTCCAGTAGGAGTCTATCACCGATCAATCTTCAGTTTTTGGTGTTTGGTTTGGTTCACTCATGTCTACCTTTGCTTTTCTCCTTGCACCACAGTTGCTTTTAGGATCTATGACATGGACAAGGATGGCTACATCTCCAATGGCGAGCTCTTCCAGGTGCTGAAGATGATGGTAGGCAACAACCTGAAGGACACGCAGCTCCAGCAGATCGTGGACAAGACCATTATCAATGCAGACAAGGATGGAGACGGCAGGATATCCTTTGAAGAGTTCTGCGCAGTAAGTCAAAGCCCTCCTGGGGTATTTTGGGGCGCTGACATTTGTGCTGATGCAGCCTGTCGCGGTGAAGGCAAATGTCAAAAGGGCAGAAAACTCTAGAAACACAAGCGGCTCTTTTGCTGAGGTTCCACAGCGCTAGGTTTCAGTTTCACGCTTCCTGTTGAAATACGGTGTCAAGGGCTGTAAACAGAGCCTGGTGAGCACTTGCTGCATCTGTAGGAGGATCTGTGTCATCCAGCGGTCCTCAGGTTTGCAGTGATAACATTTATCTGGGTTGTAATGGCGTTGACCAGCGCTGAGAAGCAAGATTTTGCTAATATGAGACACTGATTTATTAAAGGGCCCATAAAGTAGATGGGAAGCACATGATTTTATTATCTAATTTAATATCAAAGAGGCAGCTGAAGTTCTTTCGACACAATAAGTCTTCTATTATTGCAAAACATCATCCACTAACTCGTCTCTTGTCGGACCCCAGTGGAACCGGCTGAGCTCTGAGACGTTTTCTGAAATGAAAGCCTCCTTTTTCTGACTCTGACAGACGTGAGGTTCACATCTGACAGCTCCGTCTCCGGAGCCTTGAACTAAAATGGCTCTCGTCCTTGTGGGAGTGTATTTTCAGGATGGTGCGGGAGAATATTAGATCCCCTTTTTTTTCACAAAAGCGCCGCGGCTCGAGCACTTCAAGGTTCAAGGAATAGAAGGTGCGACGAGATCTTGCTTTATGCTGCGGAGCGAGAGAAAACAAAGCAACAAAGAGTGTGTAAAAATATAATGATGAATGTAAAAATAGGGTTTCTCAGAAGGCTGGTCGTAGTAGAAAGAAGCAGTTACACCTCCAGTTCTGCTGCCAGATTTCAGCACTTTCAGGGCCTTGCTGTTGTAAATCAGCTTCACTGTTGTGGCTTATTGGGACACTAATGGAACAGAGCCATCACTAATGTTATTAGTGAGACGTGTGCTTTCCGACTGTCGCAGGCCTGTTGTTACTGACTGGAGACTCAGTGTGTGAACTGAAGAGGAGCCGCAGGGAGCTTAATAAGACATGAGCTCCCCTGGAAGTATGATTTGTGAAATTTGGGGGTCATTGGAGGAGCCAGACGAATTTTCCTGGGCTGAAACCATTACTCACATTTGGCTCACACACCGTATCATTAATTAGTTTTTCTGCTTCAGGCCTGTTAGTCATTTTTTTTTGGTCACTCACTCTGATAATTTGCTAATGCAGGCAACACTTCTATGTAGAAGTAGACAAGCTTTTAAATTAAATCTGAAACTGATGCTAAAGTTCTGATTTTTAAAAAAATATTTTATAAAGCTCATATGATAATCACTATTTAAATTACATAAGATAATAACATGCAAGACTTGCATTGCAGAAGTGGCCCAGGACACCCACTCAGCTGAAGCATAATATTATGTCCATCCAGCCTTTTGTTTTGCATTTTCTTTCATTTGGCTGCACTTTCTAGGTCACTCTTGTATTATTCAGCAGTTTGAACCACTTGTTTCCAGTATTTTTTAAAGAAGGTGACACCCAGTGCTGCACCTGACGATTGGTTTCACTGCCAATTGATCTGCCACTTATTTTCTTTCATCAATAATTAATGATTTGCTCAAAAAAAGGGCAGAAAAATGGTGAAAAATGTTGATCAATGTTCCCCAAAAACCTAAGATACCTAGTTTACTAGCATAGAGGATTAAAGAAACCAGAAAATAATCACATTTAAGGAGCTGGAATCTGAGAATTTTGGCCTTTTATTCTTAAAAAACGACTGAGACCACTGAATCAAATTAAAATAGTTGGCGATTAATTGATTAATCTTCGCAGCTCTAGTTTCATCCCTGCCCTCTTTAACAGCCTTTACAAGAATTTCAACTAAATCCACAACTAAACCTAAGTCAAACACATACACATTCTTTATTTACATGTAAAAACTGACTTATATTTGTATTGTCTTTGCACTTTCTAGCAACAGTATTACAAAGTCTTTGCCAAATTGCCCAAAAAAGTCAGTCTGTGAGTTTGTGATTGGTCAGAACTGCTTGGTTGTATGTGGGTGAATGGGGGAGGTGGGTGCAGCTGTGCGGGAACAGCTGTTGGGAAATGGCTCTGCCAGGAAAATACAAATTTACTGGAAGTAACTCCAGATATAACTCAAGAATGCGCACAGGCTCCTAACCTGTTGGGGTTTGTCTGCATCTTCATCATCCTGGATCACATGTAGAGTTAGGCTAGTAGTGATATATGATTCAAGCATGGGGGTATTTAACCACTTATTTGCCTGATTAAAGATACCAGCATGCATGATGTTTCTGCCACCACCACCGAAGCAGCGTAGTATCATAGACTTCACACATTTTAACTCAGAGGTCGGAAAAAATAACTTCCTTGATGCCAACTTCTGTAAAAGAAAACGAGAACAAACCCGACCCTCCCTGATGCCGAAAGCAGGTTTATTCTTAAAAATCTGGGAATGACGAAATCCGCAAAGTAGCGACCTTTTATTATTTATATGTATATTAAGGCTTTATAAACCCTCCCCACACTGTTATTAACCGTTCCCACGCTCTTATAAACACTTCCTATGCTCTTAAACCTTCCATCAAGAGAAGCTTCTACAGCCGTGTCCGATAATGGAACTAGCGACGCCCACTTGGGCAAAACTTTGCCGTATTTTAAGCACACCGACATCGAGGACGTCCGGCTGCCTACCGGGAAACTGATGGTGACGTTACAGTAATCCTACAGACAGGATCTCTGGCTTCCATCACCGCCAATCAATCAGCGACCGACTAGCTCAAGTGGAAGCGGCCATAGCTGCGTTTTCTATACGTGTCTACTCATCTGCTTTACGCTACGTATTTTATATACAATGTAAAAATCCGTGATACAGTGACACCATGAAAAGTGAAGCGCAATATGGCGAGGGACGACTGTATTTACCTTCATAGCTTGCACTGGATTAATGCATTTTCTCCTCTGCCTGTTTCTTCTTCCTCCTCCCAGGTGGTCGGCGGTCTCGATATACACAAAAAGATGGTGGTGGACGTGTGAGCGCTCTCCGCTCGCTGAATCCCCCCTTTGTCCTCGACACTCGCTTTCTCCACCATCTCTGAAGATCTGCTCAAGACGTCCGGCAAAACGCTCTCTGTGTAACTCAATGGAAGTATTCTCTCTCTTTTATCTCTCTCTTTTATCTCTCTCTGTGAAGCCACTTTTTCTTTCAAAACAAACAAAAAAAAAAAAACCAAACAAAAAAAAACCAACAAAAAAAAAAAAAAAAAAACCACGGGCCTCGTGAAGCCAACTTTGAAGTGTTATTGAACTGTAAATCCTCTCAATAACCCGGTCGTAGCACCCGAAGAGACTGAAGGACATCCAGCGTGTCATTTTGCAAGAGCATCTCCGGTTTTGGATGAGGGGGAAGGAAGAGGGGAAAAAGGGGGCGCAGTGAAGAGGCTGGTTGGCTTGTTCATATTTCATCCTTTCTTTTTTTTTTTTTTTTTTTTTTGTTAATTGTTATTTTTGATATTTATTTTTTTGTTCTTGTCTTTTATAAAGAAGAAAAAAATACAAGTATATCTACAGTTGTCTCGTGAGGGGAAAGTGTGTAGAGTACGAACACTTGACTTGCAGTACAACTAGAAAGTAGGGTATGAAGTGCCAACCAGAACATATCCAGAAGCCAGTCCAAGTTATTACCTATCATCATCACAGCAGTCACTCGCGCTCGTTGTGACGCTTCCAGCCGCTCGACTGCGAGTCACATTAGACGCGAAATTTTCCGATTTTTCCCCCCATTTCTCCGTTTCAGCTCGCAGTTCAGGACAGACCAGTGGAAGCTTCCGGTCACTCTTCTAGCGAAAGCAGCTCCTGTTTTTTTTTCTGTTTTGTAATAAGATTGCTTAGTTTTATTTATACGTAAAGAATGTGTTTATATTGTCGGAGACGACCCTTCTTGTTTCCTGTCATGAAAATTCTAGGTAGATATAAATTAATGCCAAGAAAATGTCTTTCCAAAAAAAAAATTTAATCCGTGGCTGCAAACTGGTTTACTCTCGACGAAGCTTCTTTTTTCTTTTTTTTAACAGTGCGCATCCATGAGACAATCTCCAATGCAAAGAATGGCTCTGCTCTCACACATACATTAGTATTTTAAGACGTTTCTTTTAGGTTTAGGAACACAGGCTGGACGGTTTTGGCTTGAGAGAGTGACAATGGTGAGATTATACACTGTTTGTGCAAGGACATAGCAATTTAAGAGACTTATCTGCAGGCAGCGTTTTCTTTTTTTTTTTAACCAATATGTGTATATTAGGTAATCAATGTGTGCTCATCTTATTTAACAGCAAGGAGCTTTGCCTCTGCTTAACATGAGCCCTTCTGAATTCGTCTCAGTGCAGCACAGGACGGGTCAGTTTGTTTTGTTTCCTTCAACGCAACACAAACACTTAAAATCTTAACACGTTGGCATGAACAGTGTGCAATGGGGTAGACTGTATATTGTAGTTTTTTTTTTCTGAACGTGTACATTTCAAAAGTTGGCTTCTTCTTCTTCTTTTTTTTTTTTTCTCCTGTCACAATCACCTCATTTTCTCCCCCATCCCACCCACTAACGATACGAACGGGGAGGAAAAAAAAAAAAGGCGTAAAAATTCAACCAAAATTTTAATTTTCCAAAGGGGGAAAAAAAAACGCTTCCTACTATAAACAGCTTTGGGATAGCTTTTTTTTTAATTATTTTTTTTCTTTCCGTTTTGCGTTTGGAGGCCGACTGCTGGTTCGAACAGGAGTTTTCAGTCAGAGATGTGAATCTGGAGTGCTCTATTGTCCCCTTATCCCAAAGCTCTGCACGGCTTGGGCCTCCCTGTGCTTGCATGACATGGAAGTATATTTTTTGTTGTGCATGTAGATCAATTTTTTGAAATAATCCTCTTGTTTACACATGGATGGTGATGTTAATATATTTAAGAATTTAAATGGTATACAAATATGGATGTTGCCAAACTTTGGTAAATGTACACATATTATGAGAGGTAATCCAAATGAACTGAACTACATGTAACTTTTTGTATTTTACCCGGGTCAGCGAGATGCTTCGATTCCAGTAAAAGTTGCATATCTGATCCTGTCTCAAACTGCCACACACTGTACTCAGCTTAAAGGGGAAAAAATTTGATGTTTTCTTTTTTTTTTTTTTTTCTTTCTTTTGTATATAAGTATTTGTTAAATGCAGTTCTGGCTCTCTGTTCTCTGTATAGTTCAGACCGCGCTTTAGTTTGTAAGTGCTACTTTTTTCTCTGAGGGACTTGGGTTCTTTTTAGTTTGTGTGGGGATATCTGAAAAGATTTAAGTTTGAGAACCTTTTTTTCCTTTTTCTGCATGCTGCATCTTATGCTGTGGGACTGTTGGAAACTTGATACTGTATGAAAATTAAATAAAATTTAAATAAACTTTGAAATGTTGAAAGTAAAAGGAGTTTTTGTTGTTTTTTTTTTTAACACCTCGTTTCCATTCCCTGACAAGAACTGTCTCACACGAAGCAAAAATTCATTCTTTAGTGGATTCTTTTATTTATTTACACAAACTCAGACTTTCAGATGCCCACATTCTGCCTCTCATCAAAGTGGGATTTCCGCCGGCCAATGGGAGAAGAGATAAATACACACAGCAACCAATCAGGCTTCAGAATCTCTCTGCAGTCCTGCTGGCCACCACTCTGATGTTGCCGTAGACCTTTGAAGGTGGACTTCCTGTTGGGGCCAAAGGGGTTTAAAAGGTCAGTACTCAGCACAGATTCAAAGAGTTTCTGAATGTGACATCAAACCGCATGATCTGTAGTAAACAGGAAGTCCTTCTTACCTAAGATTAGGTTGCATATCGCTGTCCGGGCCATCTTGATGTTCTGGAAAGACCCTAATATGTGAACTTTTCTGTAGACAGAGATGGAGGAGTGTTAGCTGTCTGAGTTACATTAAAGGTTAAACAAGTAGAACACCGTCTCTGAGCAAATTACATACAGACAGGTGACAAATTAAAAGGGAAAAAACAGATCCATTGACATTTCTACATCCTGATGGGACGGGACTCTTCCACTGTGACACTCTCCACCACACAAGGGGTCAGTGAACCGTTTAGTGAGTATAAAATGATGTGAATCAGGCCTTTACCATCACCACATCTCAACCTAATTGAATGTTTATGGGAGATTTTGGATTAACTTGTCATTAAATGCTCTCCACCATCATCAATACATCAAATGAGGGAATGACTTTTGGAAGATTGGTGTTTTACTACTGCAGTAGAGGTCAAAAGACTTGGAGAATTAATGTAAAGGTGCGCTAAAGCTGTTCTGGCAGCATGAGGTGATCCATTTAGCACATTTTGTTGGTTTTTCCATCGTCACCCATCTGTAAGTTGCACAGTAACCATGCAATTCTTATGAACGGGTTCAAAAGACAAAACCCTAATGTTCCTGTAAACGTTTGCGGCTAAATAATTCTAGATTATAGTAATACATTTCTGCATTTACTTCCAAAACTAACTTTTACAAGGGGGAATAAAGCTAGTTTTTCATCAGAGTATGAAAACATTAGATGGGTTTTAATTTTCATTGTACAGAAATACAATGAAAATCTGTTTAGCAGCTCTTCAGTTACAAAAAAAGGATAAAAGTCATAATAAAACACTAAAAAATCACAGTTTCTCTTGTAGTTAAATGGGTGGAGGAGGTGGGGTGACTTTAGAATGAGTTTAGCTCATAAAGAATCCAGGTTTTAGTTTCTATAAAGCTCATCTTAGGGCTGTAACAGTGCAGGACAAGAGAGCAAAAACAGCAACTTCTAAATTCTATTTGACAAATACTTCACTGAAACTGGTAAAATGCATGAAAATGCAAACATGCAATAAAACAAGTGACCTACTAGCGACTGAAAATCATAGAAATCTAATCATTTTGCTGTAATGGTGAAGGAATAATCAAACACTCACGTGTCTGCGAGAACAATACGAGTCTTTGTGACATTTTCGATGGTGAATTTGGTTTTTCCTCCCTTCCCTGCTATTCTTCCGATGGCTCTGGATAAGTGGTCTCCCTTCAGAGGTTTTACTGCAAAAACACAAGAGAACAATTAACCACCCTGCAGGCGTTTGGACGTTTTTATTCTGCAGCAGGAAAAAAGAAAAAACTGGAAATAAAATGTAAAAGGGTTTCAGAGCCACAGTGGTGAAATCTTACCGTCCGTGACATCGAAGCTCTCGAGGAAAAGCTCGTCTAGTCTGACGAGAGCCAGAGCGTCCTGGGAAGAGAAAGTGTGAACGTTACATCACAAGCAAAAGTCCAGAGAGGTTCATTCACCAAACACCTCAAATCAAACGGTGTGACAGTTACTACAAAGCTGTCAGTTAGATTTGAGTTTCTTTAAAAGAGGTTTATACACATTTGAGCATTTCACTTTTGTTTCATTGGCAGTAAATGACTTGACGGCCATCTAGTCCTAATCCTAAATCCCTACCACTGACCTCAAACTTTACTTTAGCTTGGCAAGTATGTATTTTGTAGAAAGAGACACAAAAATCTGATAAAGCATCCCGCCTCAGCCAAAATGAAAACCTTTCTTTCATGTACTTACTTCAACCTGGAATCCAAGAATAAACGCTTTAACAAAATCTGCCGCTTTTGTGAGTGAGCTGATGTCCTGCGTTTCTTTGCACGTCTGAAAGAAAGAAAGAAGAGATATTAGACAGACTATAGACAAAAGGCGTCTCAGCCGGCCTAATGTTGCTTAAACGCGCCAGTAAACTTACTTTGATTTCGACGTTTCTCGTTTTGAGGTTGAATCTGACTTGGAGCTGCAGGTTTTCTACGATGGGAGTGAAGATCTTCAGCCAGTTGTCCTTCAGCGGGGTGTATCTGTGAGCAGGAACTGGGATTTTGCGCATCTCATCTGGACCCTGAAACACGCAAAACACTTCCCATTATACCATCTGACAGCAAGAACAAAAGCTGCTCTGTGGAACTAAATCGAGATTCATTAGAAAAACACTCCATTCCTAACTAAGTGAACTAAAAATAGAGCTTGTCTTTTCTCCACAGAACTGTGTGGTCCAAGAAACTAGGGCAGCAACTAACAATTATTCAGATTTTCAATTAATCTGTTGATCATGTTCTCTTGTAATTGGTTAGCCGTGAGTCCAACAATGTCAGAAAATTGGGGAAATGTCAAAAAGTGCTTCACGAAGCCCAAGTTTATGTCCTCCAAGTGTCCTCTCTTTGTCCACAATCCAATGATAATCAGTTTACAGTTACTGAGGAGTAAAGAAACTATAAAATATTCACATTTAAAAAGGTTGAATCAGAGGATGTAGACTTTTTGTTCCTAAAAATAGTAAAATATTATCAAAGTAGTTGGGGAAACTTTTAGTGGTTGACAGCTAATCAATCAGTTGTTTCAGCTCGATATAAAACATCAGAAGACTGTGGAAAAATGTCCACCACAGTATCGTAGCAGAGAAGGTGATGTCAATAAATATCTTTGGTCCAATTAACAGTGCAAAACTCAAAGATTTACTAAAATGTAAGACCAAAAAAGCAATCACTGCTCTTTTTTGAGAACCCGAAACATTCAATGTTTGTGATTTTTGCTTAAAATATGAATTAAATGCTTAACTAGTTATAAAATTAGCTGCTTATTATTAGTTTTTGCAATTAACTGATTAATAATATCTAACCAATGAACAGTTGCCACATACCCTGTACAGAATGGGTATTAGTAACACAATATGCTGAGATATTAAAAGTAAAGCTCACTTGTTACACTGCGTTTCAGTGTTTAATTACTGATGCATCAATCTGCATTGTTAATGTTAAAGTTGTGGATGGGCTGATATTAACTATGAATATTCATGTTCTGTATATTCCGTGTTTTGCATTTGCAGCTAGGTCTGCACAATATGTCCTTTCAGCATTAACATTGCCAGGTCTGCATATGCAATATTCACACTGCAAACACCTGTTGCTACTAATTTTTTCATGTCTTGATGCGAAGAGAAAACTTGCACAATTCTAATTCTCCATGATTAATCTACAACAAGTCTGTCTTATATACCATGATTTACTCTGACTTAAGGGTGCTTGAATACACTGAAAGCACATATTTTTAAGAAGACACAGAGTTTATTGACTTGCAGGCTCCACGTGTAAACAGTAAAATGAGTAAGGAACAGGAAATAAACACAGAAAGGAGATATTTGGTTGCAAAAAGGAAATGCAACATGGAAATTTTTCAGCTACAGAAGGAATGATGTCGATCCATGTTCTGCCACCACACGAGGCAACACAACAACCCACAGTTTGTTTGACTGTTCAAATCAGCACCACAAAGCCCTAATTGAGTGCAAAGCCATATCTGAATGCCATCCAAACCAAAAAAACTATTTTGAAAGCCTTTGCTGGTGTTACATCGTGTGTTAAAGAGTCCAAATGGTACACAATCAAACATATTCTCCACAGTAAAAGTATATAGATATCATTTTTCATTGCAGATTCACTCTCCTATAAACATCCCCACAATCATTATAGAGTGACAAGTTCTTTCCACATGAACATACTGTATTATTCACATATCTGAATGTATATAATTGCAGAAAAACTAAATATTTCATTGTTTTTGGGTAGGATTATGCAGTCCGATTCAAAAGTTAGTCAACAAAAGAACTAGTGCAGCCAGTCAGTGTTGTGTAATGAAATACATCTAAGCAAATCAAAAGTAAAATGCTAGGGGGAAACAATCCCACACTGTAGCCTATGCATTGGTGGTTATCAGTGTTTTGCAGCAGCTTTATTTAGTGCAGTCACAAGACCATATTGCGCAGGCGCACAACAGTTACTGACTTAAAGGGAAACAGGACACTTTGTGAGGAAGACAAGTAACATTAAATACTCACTTACTGATATAAGTATTACAGTATTAAGACAGTACACAGTTAACATGTACACAGCTCGTACTTACCCGTAATTTGTCTCCTGCCAGCGGTGGAAACTGCGGCCGCTTGTGTGCCACTGGCCCCTCTGTGTCCATGTCTGCTCCATCTTGTTCGCGTTTTCTCTTCTGAGTCTTTCTAGACTTTACTTTAGTGAAAGAATCTGTGTCATCTTTAGTCTCCATAACTGCCCCGGCGTCTGGGGTTGGATTTTTATCGGTGTCCATCCTGGTTGTGGTTTTATAAACAAGAATAAAGTGTAAAAACTGGAGCAGACTTCGGCTTCAGAGGCATGAGGGTGTCCTCGTGGAATGGAAAGGACCCAAACTGGCGCATCGTCGACGCCTGTAGAGTAGAAAAATTATTATCATCTTAAATTTAAAAATAAAACGCCCTATTTCGTCATTATAATTAAATATAAATTAATAAATCATCTGGACAAAATATATGTATGCCCTAAATGCGTAATATTTATTTTAAATCCACATTTTTGTTCAGGCATCTCTGTAGACAGCCCCTAGTTCAGCTGTATGAGTGTCGTTTGTTTTGGCAGTGAGCTAAACTCAACGGCCCTTTTCTACTTTTCAGGTGGATTTCAACTGTTTTACAGAATATTCCCACTTCAGCAAAGATGTCAACGCCTCTGTCGAAACCTCAGATTATTGCCCACATCCAGAAGAGTTTAAACTACACGGTTTTCGACAGCAAATGGATTCCGTGCAGCGCCAAGTTTGTGTGTTTGGGGAACTTTCCCAGAGGAACCGGAGTGATGCAGATATATGAGGTGCAGCACGGAGAAGCTCAGCTGGTCAAGGAGGTATTTTAATAATTTACTCCTATGTGATTTTGTGCTATTTTTCCTCGCAGATATTGAAAACAAACGGCGTGTGTTGGGGTTAGCTAGCTTAGCTGAGGTTTCTAGAAAAGTCTTGCTAGCTTGTCTCCATGACAACAGGCAACATGAATGACAGCCAATATCCTTTACTGGTCATAAGTCTTGATATACCTGTTTTATTGTATGTTTTATTTGAAATGCTCCTTTTAAAGCACCAATTAGCAGCACTACTAGAACCAAAAGAGGTTCCTGACATTTCACTGGTCCCCTGGGTTCACATAAAGTCTACAACAAAGTACAATCAATTAAATGCCAAGTGATTCAAAACTGTATCAGCTTACAGTAATAGTACTGCTTCTTACTTGAACACTAGGGTCTTTGCTCTTGTGCAAAGTTAAAACCAATAGTTTAGATTTACTCTGTTAATAGTACAGGGCCCACAGTAGGCACTCATAGCAACTAAGTCAAAACAACTTTTGTTTCCTGGAAGATACCAGTGTTGCACATATTTCTGGAGGGATGTTCTATGGTTTTTCTGGATTGTGTTGCTCTGCCTTTTTCGTTAAAACAACCCCAAAGGTGTTTGATTAGATTGGAGTCAAGCAGCATACTTGACAGGGTCATAGTTTCACTTTTTACTTCTTTAGAAACTGTTGTGCCATTTTGGCAGTGAGCCAAACATGATTTCAAGATTGGACACATGCTGGAATGTTCCTCTTCTGCCAAGTTCTTGCACACTGGGAGTCACCTTGTCAGCTAGTATTTTGGTATATCCACAAGTGCTCATAGTGCATCTATAAATGTCATCTCTCCAACACCTTTTGCACTCATGCAGCCCCATATCATCACACTCCCACTTCCGTGCTTCACTGTCAGGACTATGCATTTACTGTGGCAGTACTGGCCAGGTTCATGCCAAACATGTATATGGCCAGAGACTGTGATCCCAATATATGACAGACTTTAATTTTTGCCCTTTCATAAGGTTTACTGTTGCAATTTTGTACCAAGAAGCAAGCAACAATGTTTTTCTTAGATGCTGTCAGTAGAGGTTGATATTAGGCAACATCCTTTTTACAGAAACTTTGATTTTCATTGATAACTCTTGTGTCCAATCTGAAGCACTTTTTTATCTGTTCGTCATTGTTCAAATAGCACCCTGTCCTTGACGTCACTTTAGGATGGCCACTGCGGCTCTGATTAGTGGTACTATGACTCATGTAGCTCCTGAACACTGCTGGGACTGTGTTTCAGCGTGTGTTTGGTCACTAGTCTTCCTGTATCCCTCTCAATCTTCATGAAGTGTCACATCAAAATTTTCATTTCCACTGGCTATTCCTTTCCACGTGGAGCCATGATGCAGACATGCAGATAAACATGGCCCGTAGGCGCAAAACTGAAAAAGTTCTGGTGCTCACAGGTCATTTTCTAAACGTGCACTTAGACTAACTAGAAATCATAGGTGTAGCCACTCTTGCTGCATTAAATTTGTCATGTCAATATAGCCTTTCTAAAGTATTTTTTGGTTGCTGATGAGAGAAAATACTCTATTGTTTAACTTTGAAATAATGCCCCTAGAGATGATACCTTTTTAAATCATTTGACATTTAAATGATATTGCAGAGGGTTGTACTCACTTCTGTTGTATACTTTATGTATGTAGCCTGACATCTGACAGGCATCAAATATCTAGTAAAGGCATGAGGAATCAGGATTACAAGACCCTACTCTTATCTCTCATACTTATCCTTACTTTTAAATGTAGGCTATTTTACTGCTTGTTGTATTGCATTCCCTCCTTCTTGGAGCTAAACACAACCTTGTCTCTCATATGTTTCAGGTAGAGAAACCTAAACCCATAAAGTGCGGGACATTCGGGGCCACGTCTCTTCAACAAAGACACATAGCAACTGGGGATTTTGATGGAAATCTCAATATATGGTATTTCGTATACATCTACTAATGTCCCATCATCTGTGTCTTGCCAGTAGCATTGATTTAAAAAATGAATGGAAGGAATTCCAAAAGGTCAATTGGGCTGTTATAACTCGTGATGGAAAAGATACATTTTTGCCTGTTCACAATGAATGGTCCATTCAGTACAGATGCTTCTTTTGCTCACAGGAATCTGGAGGTACCTGATGTGCCAGTTTACACCGTAAAGGCCCACAAAGAGATAGTGAACAGTATTGATGGTGTTGGTGGTCTGGGAATCGGTGATGGAGCTCCTGAGATAGTCACCGGGAGCAGAGACGGTAAGAGCATTAAGAGTTTGATGTAGTTCATTATATATTTTAAAAACTCTGTGCTTTGACAGAAAAAAATGAAAACTAATTAGATGAAAATAAATGTACACTTGGTTTTTATAGGGACAGTAAAGGTGTGGGATCCCAGACAGAAGGATTCACCTGTGGCCAACATGGAGCCTATGGAAGGAGAAACCAAGAGGGACTGCTGGACTGTTGCATTTGGTGTGTAAAATATTTTCCAGAGTTGAAGTACATGCATCAACAAGTATTTACACCATGCATCATACACATGCACAAGGATATGACTTCAATTATAGGTTAGCAATGAGAACTGGGTGATGCAGTTGTAGGTAGTATCAATATTGTAGTATGAGAACAGATATCTATCATATCACCGATTATACGTGCATTATTAATGACAATGACACAAAGTTTTCTTGAGTATCTGCTGTCACATACAGTAGACACAATCACATAATTGAAAACTGACACTGACATTTTACTGACAGAGTAACAAGAACTAGCTAAAAGTGGACACTAGATCTATTTAAGTACACTTTTTTTTCAAGTTTCAGAGTTCAACATGGGGAAGAGCTAAATGCAGTGATCTTTTCTACATTTAAAATATACTTCATTTACATTTCAGGACATGCCTTCAATGACGAGGACCGCTGCGTGTGCGCCGGCTACGACAATGGCGACATTAAACTCTTTGACCTGAGGAACATGTCCCTACGGTGGGAAACCAACATCAAAAATGGAGTGAGTTGAAAACATCGCATTAAATAAGTGCAATTTTTGTTAAGTTGTTGATGTTTAATACTTCACAAGAGTACATTCTACCTGATTTCTTTGGTCGGGTGTCCTGTGCGGCACCACTGCAAGAAAATGACATCCGTTTCAAAGAAAATGGGAATTCAAACTGACAGCATGAATCACCCAATTCAAGTCTGCACAACAAAAACTAATCCCAATATTTAGAATCAGTGTTTTTATTAGGATAAACTGTCCAGACATTATTTTTGCACCACAACCTGCCTTTGAAAATGATTTCCTAACATCATTTAGGCTGCACATAAAACCACACAGGGAAGTCTGAGGTGAATGTTCCCTTCACATGTTCTGTACAAAGCACTGCACTCTCTTATTCAACACCCCTTTACTGTAGATGTTGTGTTGAAAATAGTTTGAAGTGGAACCCTGCCATGTGATAAATATCCATGCATTTGTTTCTTACATCATGACCAGGTATGCTGCGTGGAGTTCGACAGGAAAGACATCAACATGAACAAACTGGTGGCCACCTCACTGGAGGGAAAATTCCACGTCTTTGACATGAGGACCCAGCACCCCACCAAGGGCTTCGCCTCTGTTTCCGAAAAGGTAATTGACCAGGGTGGAGCAAGCCAGACGGATGTTTGGCTCCCACGTACGGGAAAAATGTCAAAAGGTTATTATCGTTATTATTATTATTCTTAGGTTTGTGTAGTACAGAGGGAAATGGGGGCACACGTCGTTTTGACTGTTTTCACAGCTGGAAGCGTTTGAGGTTGTGTTTGTCTAACATTCTCTGTGGCTTTATGTCAACGGCCAAAAATGACACCGGGCCGGTGAGGGGAGAGAAGTGTGGCTTTTTGTGAGAAAATGGTAGAAAAACACACTTAAAGCGGCGTTAGTGCTTAGACCTGTTGGCCAAGTGTTTGCTAGCTCTGCGAGATCAGGGGCCTCGGCTTTCTAAATATTTGTCCAGTTCTTCTAAGAGATCAACAGTTACGTGATACAAGATCGAGACATATTATGTAAATGCAGGCAGGTCTATTATTTTATTTGTTATTGTTATTATTATTATTAAAACAATATTCACAGTAGGATATAGTTAGTTTTATAATTGTCTTTTCCATGTCAGTATATCTGCATAGTACCACATTAAAACTAGACTCAGTGCTTAAAATAAACCCAATAATGTTTCAACTGTTTTTTTTTCTTCTGGAGGTGTTCTACATCCGCTAAGGCAAATACGTAATGACTTTCTGCAATTCAGTTTGGCCATTTGAAAGTGGAGCACCAGGGAAGGTGTTTGCAGGGGAAAGAGGCCTCATCACAGAGATCACACGAGTGATTAAAATAAAAACGATTCTACCAGTGAGCAGACTTCAAACAGAGTTTTGAATTTAAGTCCATACCAAAAAGAGTAAAAACTCTTAGAGACAGCAATATGAGCAAAAATGACACAACAGCAAAACCTCACTGTTTGACCTTCATCAGCCTAAAGTGGTTGAAAGCTTTTCTGCACAGCTTTACAGTGTGTTTTGGGAAGTGAACAATCCCTGTTCTTCATTTTAGGCTCATAAATCAACCGTCTGGCAGGTGAGACATTTGCCTCAAAACAGAGACATCTTTATGACTGCAGGGGGAGCAGGCAACCTACATCTATGGAAATAGTAAGTAATAAGTCAAAATAATATGTATATAAGTATATATAAGAATTTAATTTCCTGCCTTACGATGAATGAATCTATATTTATGTGCGTTTTGATGTGATTTCCAGTGAGTATCCTGCTCAGAGAAGCAAAAAGGACTCCGACGACGTGGACGTAGGCGTAGCCGGCTCCGTCAACCTCTTACAGAATGTCACTCTGTCCACTCAGCCAATCGCCAGCCTGGACTGGAGCCCTGACAAGCAGGGTTTGTGTGTGTGTTCAGGTTTTGACCAGTCTGTCCGTGTCCTCATTGTTACAAAACTCAACGTGGTGTAAAAGAGCAGACAACAAAAAAGACTCATGGGCAATGTCTGTGCAGCTTAAAGTCAAACACAACTGCAGAGATGCACCAACAGTGTGTAAATCACTGCCTTTTTTTGACACTGAATTGTCTCTTATTAGAAGACACCAATTTCCTACTGTGAGTCTGGGCAACTGTCTAGATTTTGTACAGTTGCTACTTTGCCAAAAAACAATTTAAGTCAAATGAACTGGGGAGGTCCTGTTTGGGTTTGGTCGTTTTGTCTCTAACAATGTGCAGTGCTTGTCTGATTCCTGCAGAGTTTTATCCTGCAGTGCAGTAAACTCCTCTCTGTAACACAATTATATGTTTCCCATATGATTATAAAGCCTCTATTGAGATGAAGGAATGAGTCATACAGCCTTTGGCTTGGAATGATTGGGGAACAAAATGTAATTTCTTTATCTATTTCCATTTTTTGTAAGAGGCTCTGTCTTTTGTTGCACCTTCGGTGAACAATGTTGTACTCCAGTTTCGTTTGTTGTTAAAGTTGTCATTTTTGATATGACATTTTAATTGAGAACTCAGTGTTTTTTCAAATTAAACGCGGTTTTGGAGAGAAAAGAGTTTCTCAGTGTCCTCTGCCCAATATGAATGATTTATTTATGGAATCAGGAATAAGTAAAGTCAAGAGAATTTTTTTTTATGAACACACTCAAAACAAAACATGCATCTTTTTGATTATACTGAAAGCAAATTGTGGATTCAGAAAGATAAGATACAGGGGATACAAACTTCATATCCAGCATTTGAACTTGAAGAAGTCCTGTAGATCCTCATCGTCCTCCTGTCTGTCATGGATCCTGGCGTAGACGCTCTTCAGCAGCTTGGTCATGGACTTTGCATCCAAAATATCAATGTATTTTTCTATGCAGCCTGCAAACACAACCACACATTAGTACAATAGATTCACTCCAGTCACATGAAAACTAATCCTCTAATATGTTTTGCATTGTTTGACATCTTTAATCAGATGCAACTTGTCATAATGTATGAAACTTCTTTACATGATTAAGTTATTCTATCCTGACCTGCCCTGTGGCTAGTGGGTTATTTGACATCATGCTGCATGTATGTACTACTATGTAATATATCATGCCATCTGTCTGACCGTCACACCAGCTGAAAGTGATACTCCTCTATAAATAACATGACATGGCATGTCACATGGGTAAGGCTGCATGATTTCAATACAACACATTTGTTAAATATAGTCCAGCTGAGGGGCTAATATAAACCATGGCAAACCAGTATATTTTCCGCCAAACAGTGCAGTGTTTGTTTGAATACTGTCATTCAGAATCGGCGGAGTTTGACACATGGTCGTGTAAAGGATGACACCATTGTTTTTTTCTGTGCACCACTGCAGCGTATGTTCATGTTTTTTGTATTGCCTATAACTACAACTGCTGAGTTTTGTCTCCTAAGACTAATATCACTAGTTCTATAGTTTTTACAATGATAGTTAGCAGGAATTACTTAGGCCCATGACTTTGCCGTACGCTACGAGGCTGGGGCCCAGCTGTGGGTGGTCGTACTGCTCCTGCGACATCAGCAAACGAACAATCTCCCCTGTGATGAAGGCATCGTCGAAGCTTTGCTCGGCCACAGGCTTCAGAGGGAATCTGCAGTACACGTCCACGGCAGCCTGAGGGTCGGAGGGCTCCAGCAGCTGCACAAGCTCAGTGTAGGCGTCGTGGACCTAAACAGTCGGTTAATTCATTAGCCCCTCTCATCTGGATCACATCAATTGAGGGAAATTAACATCAGACATCTGCTCTGTAGAAATAAATACTGGATGTACAGCTTCTACAGGTTATCCAAATATTAGGACATCTTTTTCTACAATGTTCTTGAGCTGTGAAAGAATTAGATAATGAACATAGGAACAAATCAAGACATTCAAGAAATGGCTAAATGTGAGCCAACGGATCAACTAGCGACATTATATCTGCACGTATACTGGAGATAATTCAGGCAAATAAGAGCAGCAGCTTTCCTGTCTTCAACACTTTCCTCTGAAAATTGTAGAAAACTGTCATTTTTCTAATCCAGCAGAGGAGCATGTGATCATTACACTGGAATTAATCACCCAGACTGGAGTCACACGGTCGGGTGGGTGTGAAAACGGTGATGTAATCTTATTTTATAGCCAATGTAAGCCGCATTGCAAAACCACAGAGGAAACGCCTGAGAATTAAATGCAACCACTGACCCCTGGTGCCATGGTGATGACCTCTTGGTAGAGCTGCTTCGCCTGATCCTGGGTGTCTGCAGAGCGGGAGAGGGCTCGAGCCAGACCCAGCCTGGGTACATGAGACTTGCGGTTTACTGGGCCGGGCATCATGACAGTAGGTTCTGAAACAACTAAACATACATAAAAACAATCACATGCTTTGACAAATATAGGAAGAAAAGGATACTGCATGTTTTTTTCATGCTTTGCCGTAGAGGAGGTTTCACAATTACAGAACAGAAGAACCCAGCAACGTTTAATATCTCATTATTGACCTGTTCAGTGTTGATATGTTCTTGCAAATCTGGTGTAAAGAACATTACTGCACCTGAAACAACATGAAGTGTAACGATACAATGTGATGTCGACCTGTCTGCACTTAAAGTTATCATCAGCACTAAAAACTCTATAATTTGTGGGCTTAATTTTAAGTTGAAACATGCAACATGAAGTCAAATGTGGACATAAAATGATAATTAAAAGAAATTAGAGTAACATGACGTCAAGGTTTTTCAAGCAAAATGTTCTTTTTTTACTTTTTTCCATGTTTTTAGATACTCAGTCATATCATTTGATCCCTTCTCATACATACAGAGTACAAACGCACCATTTTGTGCTCCAGATTCTACATTATTTCTGGTATGTGCGTAAAAAAAACTCATTTACACCTCTCTGGACAAGAAAGGTTTTCACTGTGCCTCTCTCAGTGCATCTGTCACGCCTTACCCTTTGCCTTCTCAACACTATCAGGGCGACACTCCTGTTTAGACTTGTTGGCAGCCAGCTTGGGCTTAGTGCTGTCATTGGACGGTTTAGCTGATCTGTCTGGCTTGGCAGCTGCTCCAGGTCTCCCCCTACAGGAGAGAAAATATAATACAAAAGCTCCAAAAATGGCATTTCAAAATGAGAGAGAAACACACACATAATAGAAGCACTAAACAGACAGTCTTATGGCAAGGATTTTAAAACATATCATAGTGCAATCAAACGTTTCAAGTCATGTGCATGTTTCTGTAATTCAAACAGTTCAGGTGTCATAAAGCACACCCAGAATTTTGCAGCTCTACCCTCCATTATAACCGAGCACAGTAGAACTACAAAAAGAATGCATCCACAGGAAATTATCCATGAATTACTAAGCGACAAAAGCATCTACAAGCAACCGCATAACAAATCTACCAAATACTAGACTCAGCAGGGTGCCAGCATGACTCACCTGGCTGCAGGAGCTTTGGTTGGAGGCCTGGCAGCCTTTGCCCCCCTGACAGGAGCTGGAGGAGCTTTGGTTACCGCTACAGTCGCTCGCCCTTGACTCGGCCCTCCTCTGGCCTGCTTGGCTCCTCTTTTTGCCACATTGGTGTCACAAGGCCCCTTCGCTGCTGCTGGTTCAGGGACGGACTGCGTGGTAGCTTTCTCGTTTTCAGCCTCCCGTCGGTCTTGCCACCACTTTTGCTCTGGGGAAGCAGGGAAGAGTTAATATTTATGACTAGAATGAATGGCTTGCATAAACCTTTTACTTAAATGTAAGATAAGGTCCATCTCTGCATTAGGGATAGACTGATTGTTGCCGTCAATATTTGGCACTTTACTGATTACCAGTATTGGCAAATTGTTGGCCGATTATTGATAAATTTAATGCAGTCTGATGCAGCGGCCTCTCTCTGTGTGTTGTCGCTCTATTGTCCCAGAAAGGTCTCTGATTTAGAGGCTGCAAAAACAACACAACACAACACAAGCCATTGCCACAAACCAGGAAATTAGCTTTCACAGTGGCTAAGGCTATGCTAGCAGCTAAGTTTGGAAAGCCGTCAATAAAACGACAGACATAAAACAAAACAAAAAGATAGTCTGGAAAACAAAAACTAACAAAGCTTTAAGATATGGACCTTAGTGGGCAATAAAAGTGATAACACAGTGAAAGATTAAGAAAACAGGAGAGAAAAACAGGAGACAAACTGATCTAACTCAGTCGATCCCACATAAACAGGAGAGCGTTCTAATTTAATCACTCCTATTTCTATTTTAGATATTCAGTTATAGTCACCCTTATCAATGAAGAAGCCGTGTTATGAATGACAGGTTCCCTGCTATTGCAAGCTGTTAAAACATTACATCAAACGTATATGACTCTGTGAATATCGGTGACCGGCATTTGTCGATCACCAATAACTGGCATCAATATCGGCCCTTAAAAAACCCATATCAGTCGGTCCCTACTCTACATAATTGTCTGCTAGTCAGCGATAATTCTGAGGGAGATCAAACTTCTTCAAATACAGATACTTACTGTTCAGCTGTTCAGGAGGCTCTCCAGACTGAGTCTTATGTTCCAGTTCAATGCTGGCCTGGAAGCTGAGGCAGGCATCTCGTATAGCTTCTTTAGACCTGTCTGAATTTGGGTTGTTGTCATATTGAGTCAGCTGGGCCAGACCCAGCAGACATAGGGCGTGGCTGTCCCGCGGTGTGGTCACCACTGCTAGCTGGCATGTCTATAAGCAGCAGCATCAGTGAGGTAGGCAGAAGATTTAAGTCTGCGTTCTGTGGGACTGTAAATTTTGTCAAATAAGTGCAAATGAAACACTCATACTTGCTCCTGCATGTCCAGCAGCTCCTGACAAGGGGCTATGGAGGTGAGACGTATGAGAGCTGTGAGGGCCTGGCATCTCTTGGCCACCAGGGAGGGCCTCTCGGTGCCAGTATCGGCCTGACGTTGGCTCTGCTGGATCAGCCTCTGCAGCAGGGCGAAGTGAGCATCCAGCAGCACCCACTCCAGCTGCCTGCTCGCCTCGCCACGACACACACACTGACTCACACTCTGGGCAGTCAGCACCGCTACGCTGAAGCATTCCAGCACAGAGACAAGAAGACACGGCACTCAAACACTTATACTGGCTCAACGTTAAGACTTTTCTTTGGATTCACACATTCGCTGTGGAGATGAGTGGGACAGGTAATTGGAGCTGAGATGAAGTAATAAAACCAACAACATAAAAAAAGATCTGTCGAATAAGACTAGTGGTGTGTAACATACATGTGATAAACCAGCTCAGCGCTCATGGCTTTTCCAGACAGCGTGTTTTTCTGCTGCAGCTGACCCAGAGTGAGAAGACCTCGCAAGAACTGTGTGTTGAGGCTGGACAGAGGGTCTGATGGATGCTGCTCCACCCAGCTGCAAACAAAATCATGAAAAATAATGGTAGCACAGAAAAACGGACCACCAACACAATGCTAAACTTACATGCAAGCAAAGGAATCAGAATCTAACTAATCACCGCCCATGCTTTTTCCAATTTAAATTTGAATTTTTGCTTTTCTTCTGCAAAATCTGGATTGTCTATGTTTCAGTAGCAGAAATGGTGGTTAGAGGGAAATGTGAAGCCACATTTAGACTTCGAATTGTCTTTTTAAAACAGCCTAACAACGGATGACACCACAGATAAGAATGTCATTGTGCTTCTGTAGACTGCAACAGTCTGTTTTCCCTATTCTCCCTCCTGCAGGCTTAAACAGAACATCCTGCTACATTACTGTTGCTGTCATGCCCTCACACTCTCTACCTCTCTCTCTTGCTGAATGCATCCACCTCCACCACACACACACACACACACACACACGAACACACACACACACAGACGCACACACATGCACACCTCTTGCTGCAGCGCTGGCTGACAAAGTGCTCCAGTCCCTGTTGTAAGAACAGAGCAGCCTCCTTCTCGGTGTCCTCAGACGCTTTCTGCTCCTGATGCAGCAGAGCCAGCCCTGTGAAAAATCTGAGAAAGCGAAGGCAACACATGTTGAAGACAAAACCAGCTCTGAGGCTAGTTTTACATGTTAATCTAGACCCCAATGATACTGCTGAACAGGCCTCGTCCCACACAACAATCCCTATATAAAAAGATGATATCCTATATCCCTCTTCAGGTGAGTGAGCTTTTGAAGAGCAGGTTGAGAGGTTAGTCAAAGCTGCTCTTGTGTTACATGACACACAGAAGGATATTCATACTTTCTGTACTCTTTCCTTGTTTAGCACGTCAATATTTGAGCTGCAGTTTGTAAAAAAGGCTGTGTTTAAGGTTTTAGCAGGAAATGAAATACATGACTGTGTACTGCTATTTCATTTTTTCATGGTCTGCCTCTGAGTTGATCATAGCATGCTTCATAGTTAAGTTCTGTCGATATTTAATTAACTATGGTCTTTATTATACCAACAGCACTTCTACAAGCCAACCTGAGAGCAGGATGTAGGGGTCGCAGTGCAAGGCCGCTCTGAAGATGCTGCAGAGCTTCTTTGCTCCTTCCCTGCAGCAGCAGCAGCAGCCTTCCTGCATGGAGGTTGTACTCCCAGCTGTCTGGACTCAGAGACCAGGCGTCCAAGTACTTCATGAGGGCTCGGTGAACGCTGCTCCCCTCATCCTGCAGGGCTGCATTGCTGTCCTGCAACAAGAGTAATGAGTAAATGTTTTGTGGGTATTTTAATTCAAAACAGCTCCACAGATCGATAAGCATATGTCATGACAGTGTCTAAAAGATAAACTTTATTGATCTCTCACTGGGGGAATTTACATGTTACAGCAGCTAGATACAAATGAGGCATGACAAGAAATATAAAAGTACAATAAGGCTAAAAAAAGATAGAATAAAGACTATGTTCACCTTTCACATGTACAAATGTGGTGAATATACATATGGACATGTACATATATGACATGATGGATAGTGTGCCCAATTGTGTGGAACTGTACTTACATTTAAACAGGATAGTAGTGCTACATTTCTGCTACTACACTCAAGAAGTTATACAGAGAAGGAGACCAGTCTTAATGTGACGTTGTTGCACATGAATAACTGTTAGAGAACACTGTTATGTTGTGTTAGTGTTATATTATACTGTATATATACAGTCTTATATATTGTTGTTCCACATATCTGCTTAAATGTGTAAAATCTAAGTATGAATAATTGTTGACAGTATGACAGACGTAGTTTTACAACACCTAGAAAAGGAAAGTGAAAAGGTATCAGCTGGGCAATTTACACTTAATTTGCTAAATGATATAAAGTTACGTAGGGACGCAGTCAGTCCATTATTTCTGCCGTTAAAAACCTCTGTGGAGACTTGAATGTCTTTGTAAAGCCTTTCTAAATGGCGACTGTAATATCCTGAGACCCTGAACCAGATAAGCGGTTTAAAAACAGGGTGGGAGGGCTGTACATGCCATCAGATCAGTCATAGGTCAGACTGCACTTCTATTGATGTGTGAGAGAGACAGGCAGAGATGGCAGAAGCTGCTTATCCATACTGGTGTCTCACTAATTCTCTCATCAGCATCAGACACAGACTTATGTTAAAGCAGTGAGGGAACAGGTGCCGACAGATTTTATACAACAGGGATAATGTATGTAACGTCTGACCCAGTCAACCTTTTGACTTGTCTGATGGGTCTATTTCTTGACTTTTCATTTCACATTAAGTTAAACTGAATACCATCTTATAGTAAGCTGAACTTAAAAGCAACATGTGTCACAGTTACCTTGCCAGTTTTCCTGGAGAGCCAGATATAGAGGGTCTGAACATAGTCTGCTTTGTTAGACTGTCCCTGCTCTTTAAGCAGCTGATACTCCTTATCCAAAGCCTGCAGCTGGTTCTCCACAGTGGGTGTTCCAAGGAAACCATGCAGTTTACACACAGCCAGGATGTCATCCTGATGGGCTGCTGATTTGGCATCGCTCAATTCATCTCTGTCCCTGTCAGCCTGGAGACGAAGGAACGAAAAGGTGAGCAGTTATGCGGCTTTAGGAACATTTTCACCAATATTATGATTCATTATCAGCACTAAAACTGTGTCAGACTGTTTAAATGAAAGACACTACTAATTTAATACTTTCTTAAAGCTTGCTTTACAAATTGCTTGATCGTCATGAGTAATTTCAATTAAATACAATCTGTCCTTCACTAAAAAAAAAAAAAAAAGGTTAAAAGAAGATATTTTATCATGCTTGTTTTGCTACAGCTAGCTGTCCGCACATAACCTGCCAGCATGTGACTGAGCGACCTTGTCCTTCCTTACCTTCCTCTGAAGGCCGTACATCGCTGTAGCGTAGTGCTGCTCCTCCAGAACGAGACCCAGCAGAAAGTGAAGCCTGGCGTCTCTGGAGCTGAGTCTGATAGCTGACGCATAGCAGACAGCGGCCTGCTCCAGGCTATGCAGAGGAGACTGACCATCTTCATACTGCAACAGGTCCCCTGAGGAAATGTGGAAAACAAACACTGTGGTGTATCAAATGCGCAAATCAGACAACAAGACCAGAGTATTTGCATTGTTTGGGAGAGAATCTGCATTATTATAGAGCTGGAAAACTACATTCCAGATGGTTTGGTTTTAGATTTACTGAAACTCTTTATAGTCGGTGGACCTGGCGGACCTGTTATTTACATGTGAAGTGCTGGTTGTACTCAAAGCACTGTCAGCAACCATCATAGCAGCTCACAATAAATTAATACTCAAATGTTTAGTCTTGCTAAATCGGTCATTATGTTTTAGAAACCTTTAATATGTTATTGCTGCACTTTTAACTGTACAAAAAACACAAAATAGCTGATGTATATTGCAATAATTACTGACAATAGCTTTGACTTTATTTCAGATTTTACTGAGAATCAGAACAGATATAAAAAAGCAACATTCTTGTGCTACAGTCTCGTGAAAATTCTTGCTCTGGAATTAAGTTCTTCTACTACTCTATGAAATTGTGTTTCTGTTTCATCCAAGCATAAATACTTCACAGTACGCTGGATAATGAAAAATAAAAAGGATCTCCCATTTAGCTGCCTTCTCTTTCACTTTACGAATGATTGGATGCGTCTTTTGCATGAAATATTCAGAAAGAGTAGCTTCACTTGGCGAGAGTGTCCTTTATCTGTCAGACTGCACTGATGTCATAGCTTTGAAACTGTAATGTTCCTAGGAAATACTACAAAATCTGCCTACCAAACCCATTCAGTAGCTACTGCTTTACACTAATATATTGTAGCTTTAACAAGTCCTGCTAGCTAATTAATCATTCTGTGGTTATACTATTCATATAAGCCATAAACTGTATTTTCACAAAATCAAGGTTATTGAGGCCAAGTTGAACTGATACAACACAGTCTTTGTTTTGTAGCAATACAGTGTGAGAGGTCAGACTGAACAACACTTCATATTTATTATCTTCCGTGCAGCTCCACCTGCTCCAACAGAAAAGGCTTGTTTATATTTTAAGAAGTCCCTCTCTCTCACTCTGCTGTTGCCTCTCGGTTCAGTTCCAGCAACTGTCTTTCAGTCATCGGGGATCAGTCTCGAATGTCACTTCTCAGAGTCATCAAACAATTAGCGAGGCACGAGTGGCTGAGAAAATACGAGCGGTAACTCGAGTGCCTGGCACGTCAGATAGAAGAGGAAGTTTTAGACGCAACCACTCACCATCCCCATTTTCATGTATTTTTTAATAGCTGAAGCTGAGCTGCTGTTCCAAGGCAGGGCAAAGAAAAAAATCCCCTGGCCAAGGATGCATTTAAATACTCAACAGACAGAAAACTCCCCGTTAAAGTGGATGCTAATTTAGACACATTAGTCAGCGTTTTATGAGCAACAGAAGTAAAACGGGAGGGTTTTCGTGCAGATATTGTAATGTATTAATGATAATATATTTACCCTCTGTCTGACCTGCAGTCTCTTTAGGATCAACATCATCTAAAAATGCAGCACAGTGTTTCATGAAGTGCAAAAATGTAGGGGTGAGAAGGTTACTGGAGTCAGTGGGGATGGATCAGAATTTCTAGTCAGTGGAGTTGAATTGTAATACTATTGCAGTTGGTACTGGTTGCCAATACACTTCGATAGATGACTTACTTTTAATTTCTGATCCTACACTACCTACAAGAGCTACATGCCTGGTTTTGGGAGGTTTTGTCTGTAGAGCTTCAGGTGCTCCTGGGCCAAGGCACACAGCTTATCCACATTGTCTTCTCCACCTGTTGTTTGTAGTCTCTTCTCCCAGCTGCGCATCTGTAGCAGGTAAAAAAAAAACAAACATGCCAAGCTTAAACATATAGGAGTAGGAGTTACGCAAGTAGGGGTTATGACTGTATGAGCAGCTATTACAACTTATGAGCCTCCATGTAGCAAAGAAAAAGGATGCAGTGATGGTAAAGCCCCATAAACCTAATCTCTATAGCTATGTATAATCGGGGAAAGTGCTTACTCACCCCTAAAGCCCTGCCATATTCATTTACAAATCAATTATCTCTAAGAATGGGGTCTTTCAAGTGATAAAAAATGTTTTTTTTGATATCATTTGATCACTAACAGATCACTATTGTATACTTACATACACCAAAACATCCCATGTCTCTTAGGAAACTATGCAAGTTGTGAGTATAGTACAAAATTAGAATGGTGAAAGCAAAATCCTGCTGAATCATCACCATATAACTAAAGAGCTGTAAACTCTGGATGTGGCCCTAAATTAAACTTGCTACATGTACGATCACCAAAACATCAGTAGAGGAGAAAATGAACTGAAAATACAAACAAAGAGTACAGATCATTACCTCACAAGTGTGTTGAGTCTCTATGTCCAAACATCTGGATGATTCAAAGTGCTTCTTGTACCACTCTGTCTCTGTTACATCCTGAAAGAAAAGAAACCCCGGTTGTGCTAAAAAGATTCTTTAAGACACAAGGAATACAAAGGTAAAAGCATTTACCAGATTCAGTTAAAAGGTTAAAGCTGAAGTGAGCAGGTGAATCTATTCATATAGAGTTATGTTCACTATTTCTAGGTGTAAAAACAATTCATTAAATACAATAAGCAGTAACAAACCTGTGCACCGTGTTGGCAAAAAGCTTGCACACGTGCACAGTTTTATCCGCTCTCAACTTACCACACAAGCTACTTTTTACTGTGGAAGTTAAACCAGCACTTAGTCACTGTGAAGGCAGCGCTGACTTGTAAATAAAGGATGAGCGGAGTCAAGGTCGATATCAGTGATTCTGGCAACGCGGAGCGCTGCTTAATCTTTCATTCTGACCTTTGCGTCCAGGTCCCCTGTGGGCTTGTGTGGACAGTCCAGGGAGTGTGACCCCAGCTCAGACAGCTTCATCACACGGTCACATCCTTTGTTAAAAAAAAGAAAAGAAATCAAAGACACAATAAATTGCGATTTAGAGGTGAAAACTGCTGTAGTGTTGCTTTTTCCTGTTGAGAATGTAACAGAAAAGGCTGTCACCCACTTAAATGACAAATACATAGCAAGTTTAGTTACATTTGTTGTTTTTACGGCATAGATTAAGCTATCAGGTTATTTAGCACTCCAGCTGTCTAAAATACAAATTACCAATTTGAAAGAAGCTTTCGCTGTCTAGAAGTAAACATCTAACAAAGCAGAGCAAGGATATAAAATCCAGCCTTCACCCCATGGCAGCTAGTTACAAGAGGTTTTAGTTAAGTAACAGTATCCCTCTCGTTACAGCAACATAATCTTTGTCTACAGGCCCATCATGTTATATGATAGTAAAGGTTGTGTAATCAGGGCTGCTGAGAGGTAAGGCAGAGCACATTAACAACACAGTTATACAACCATTTCTTAAAGGTAGAGCTACTCCAGGTGCAGAAGTAATTCAATAATTATTGAAGAGTCAATGTAATGGCAATGACATATTTTTTATTCATTGACTGAAGCGACATTCATGATCTTCGAAAGGTTGGCAAGCAACTCTCTTTTTCCTCCTCCCAGTACTGCTCGCTTTTTACTTAGCTTCAGGCAGAAATAATAGTGGGTCTATTACTCTACCAGCTGACCTTCAACTCAGCACATAACAACTTTGCCTCCACAGCAGCTCTGCTTTAGACAAATCTCTTCGAGAAGCTACAACTCCGAGCTTCACCTCGGTAGAAAAAGGAACACTTGACCACGGAGGCCGACATCCTCCTGTCGAGTTCCAGTTCAGCGACCTTCCAGCCGTCTCCCAGGGGACAGTCGCTAAGTGGGTCGACTTTTGATCTCCGTGCCAGCATCTCAATGTAAGGCCTCGTGAAGATGTTCTTCGGTTCGCTGCAAATCAACAAGAGGACCGGCTTGATCTGCACGGCATCAGTTGAACCATAATGCAGAAGGTAGAGTGTGCATAGTCTGAAATGCTACTGCAAAGAACCATTTTTTTCATACTTAAGATAACTACAGGGGGATAATAATAATCTTTAATCACCCAACATGTCTCAAAGTAGGTAAATTTGTGGATGAGACATGGATATGACAATGTGCAAACTCTATCCAATACTGATTCCTGTTATAGTCAATGTTATTTAGTTTAACTGTTTTACATTTGCATCAGCTGTAAAGCACATTTCAGAAAAATGGTGTTGATAAACGTGGTAGCTACTACTACAACCAACATGTTTTCATAAATCATGTCTCACCTGTGGTTGATAGACACAGGCCTGTAGAACGCACTCAGGGAAACTGGACATTCATAGTCCAGCTGCTGCTTCCCATCAGTGAAGGTCACAGGCACGGGAATAAGCTCCCGAGTCACCAAGACTTTGTACACCTTGGCCGAGTTAGAAGGAAATGATATATATTGCTCAAAAAGAAAATTAAAAATAAACTAGTGTAGAAGGACAACAAAGCAATGTAAAACTTTCATAACGTAAACAAACTGCATTCTTGAAAGCTTCCTTACATCCTATTAATGTCCAGTCCCTTTATTTTATTTATGAAGCTTTAAAAATGTAAGTGTACTGTGGATTACTGGGTGTATGTTCTTGAATATAATTTCAGCATTTTACTGTGATAACAAAACACCTGCAGCCTTGAATCACAGCAGTACTACGGCTTCATGGTTTCTTCTAATAATCGGAGAGAATGCATGATAGGTCCACATACAGCGAAGGAAATGAGTCTGTATTCTCATAACTGACAGAAATCCATGTGTTTTTCTGTTATTTCTGACCATTTGATAAACAAAATGTCTATCATGCTTGAGTAAATGCACTCTCAATCAACAAAACTAGTTAGAAATTTGAATTGCTATTTTCAGTTCTTCTCTGGTGATATTCCTTTGGTGCCGGTTAAAACGCCAAATATTCCTCTCTGCAGGAATAACCCTGTGATTATGCGCAGTCATCTATTTGTGTCTCATTATACCTGGGAAACACTGCCATCTGCTGAACAGACTGAAATCTCCACCACACTGTCTCCAAAGTTCAGGTCGACTGGTTGAGAGCTGCTCACCCCGGTCACTGTGCATTTTATGTTTCTGTCTGGCACTTTGGGAAGTAGTGTGACGGCATTGCAGTAAAAGGGAGCAACACCTGGGGGAAAAATAACAGTGAGAACAACAGTAATCCAAAACATAAATGTGTTTTATATTTGAATTAGGGCTGAAAGGTTAATAGATTTTAAACCCAAATTGCAAATTACAACAATGCAATTAGCAAATCATAAAGGTTGCAGTTTAGAATTTAAACTCTTGTATCCGTGGTTTTATTAACTCATGGCTTCCTCTTTGTGTGACAGTCAAAATTTTGATGGTATCTCATGTGGTAATGCTCCATTATTAGTTTAAAAGCTAATATATAAAGAATATTGAGCTGAAGCTTGACTTTAAAAATAACACCTCAAATAAAACCACAATCACAATATCCGTCAGAAAATTCCCAATGAGATATCTTCCTCAAATACGTTTGCCCTAATTTAAAAGCAAACTGGTAAATATTCCTATTTCTATGCATTTTAATGTAAAAATCAATATCAAGGGACATATTTACACACGCATTTATGTTAAAAACTTATACTGCTGTTTTGCAAATACATTTCCCTTTATCAGTGTATTTAATTTTTGTATTAAAAATGGCACAACAACAAAGCTTAACTTTTTTACAACATGATAGATAATAATAAAGCCTGTACTCACTATTGTAATCATAGACATTGGGACAAAATGCAGGATGAAGTGGAATATCTCCCTCCAAAACCAGATCACTGAGCTCTGCAATCTTCGCTGACAGCTTCGTTATTTCCACACAGTATTTCTTCAAGGTGCCATCCTCAGCTACCACCTCAATTTCCACTCTGTTCAACCCATCTTCCAGGTTAATGGTGCTGGAATGGTCACCAAAGAGCTGAAAACACAAGGTTAAATTGGATGTGAAAGAGACTTGTGAAGAAAAAAAGTCCTTTCAGCTTGCAGGATGGTACTCACAATAGTGTATGAAGCTCCACAGTCACTAGCAATCAGGTCCAGAGTCACTTTGGTGACATTGCTTTCCACTGTCACTTTGTAGTCTGTGACTTGTGGTGTGAAGGCTGGCTGGAGCTTCCCAGCAGAAACAGAGAGCTTCTCTAAATCACAGTTGTCCATGCCTCAAGCCTCCTCTGGTTTACTGGTGTCCAGCTTCAACAGTGTGGAAAGCCCAGGCTCTAAACGCACTAAACTGTTGTCTCACATGTCAACACACCCATTTACCGCACTGACGCCCCTGGTTACCATAGCAACGTGGACACATCTGCTGGCTTCAGATATTAAATGACTACTTTTAAACGCATTTTGCCGTTTTTAAAGAATACAAAACAGCTCACACGTGTTAATTTTTAGTTTCAGTTATATTCAAAGCACGACAATTGCCAAAACTAGTTAGTTAGACAACAATATTAGGGAGAATATACCGTTAGCGTCAATATTAAGGTAAAATACGAAGAGGTAAAGGCAGCTGTAGTCGTTAAACAATATACAGAAAGCTGTTTTTTGCATAAAAGTAGGTTAATATACACAATCTTAAGTAAAAATGTTTAAAACAGCTCATGCTAAGTAGCTTTTCCGGTCTTTTAAACGGCAGACGGCAGTAGTGCACCAAAGAAGAAGAAGCACAGGAAGTAGTAGCAGTAGTAGAAGAAGAGGCGGCGTTGTTTTTTAACGTCACTTCCTTTTGGCTAAAACGTGTTGAGTGCTAAAAGGGTAAATATGGAAAATTTAGCCTTGTTATATTCACTTCCAAGTGTGCAGTTGTTCCATTTAAGTCAGTAGTAAGTTTGTCTTCAGAAACAATCTGCGACTGGTTGTCACTTCACTTCTCGCGTTTAAACTATTATCCTGTTAGCAACATGTGCTAGCTCTCTTATTAGCCAGCCTGCTAGCTAACATTACAGAGTCGGATGAGAGCTTTCGATGTTGTCCAGTCTAATGAAAAACCTGTAGAGTTACATGACGGTCTGTTTATTTCTACAGGAAAATGGCAGCTGAAATAAACACTGAGGACTATCCACACGAGATAGATGAACAGCTCACAAGCTTCGACTCCTCTGTTACTTCAGTCAAAACCATGTTGGAGAAGTTGATGGCGATGCCCAGAAATGACCTGCTGCAGAAGGTACACGGGGCACTGTGATTTCTCATGTTCTTGTTAAGATCTGCACTTATGCTTTCCTTTTGTCAGTATTTCACCCATGACACAAGAACATAGCCCACACTTGTAGACAATCCGACTGGTTTTATGTGGGTTGATGTGCAAAACCGAGGTGAAAAGCGTCAAACTGCATTTGTTCATGTAGTTTTAAGCTGCTTTCATTTTAGCTTTGGAAAAGGAGACCTGCACCTGGACACTTCACCAGGGGTAGCACACATTATGACTACCTTTACCATCTATTCTACTTTTGCTATTTAGTAGTTACTTTGACAAATAACAGTTGGTACAATGTTTTAATTCGGGCTGCATGGTATTGGGGAATTCTATTGCAGTATTTTGTGTATCTGCCATGTATATTCCAACATAAAAAACACATGCATTTTCACCAGACTACTTGAATTACTCTGTTAATAATTACAAATTAATCATTGTAGAATGACTGGGATGGAAAAAGCCACTTGGAACCTTACTCATAAGGTGTACCACTGGCAATGGCATCCAAAACAGTTACATGCTTTGGATGTCATTCTGATCAGGCTTTGCACTCATCGTAAAGAGTTTTGTGGTGCTGATGTAAATGGTTAAACAAATTTGTTGTGTTGTGCAGCGGCAGAAGACACTGCCCATAAAGCAACTATTTTGAGTCAACGTCACTCATTCTGCAGCTAAAATATTTCTGTTCAACTGGTATGGCTTTTCTTTTGGAACCAAATTCTCTTTTGTAGTTTTGTTACTACACGTCAATATAGTCTATATGCAATTTTAAAAAACTCAGTCTTCAAGAATCCTTAAATCAGAGTAAAGTATGCTCTGTCAGAGAAATCTTTTGAAGATTAATCATGGAAAATGAGAATTGTGTGACCTTCCTTTTTGTATTAAGCATCAAAGTAGTTGCAGCGTGAAGTGTTTGAGTTAATTTGCCTTACTTAACGTAGTTTTTCCTGAATGTGCTCATTCCATTGACGTCACTGAAATGATAAATTGTGCAGCCCTAGCTGTAATGATGATTTTTGCAAGGAGTTATTAATCATTTGTTTGAGTAAATGATACTGATCTGTTTTATTCAAGTGCTGAATAACCTAAATCTTGTTTATTTAATGATAGTTGGATCCTCTGGATCAAGCCAAGCTGGATTTGATGTCTGCGTACACCCTTAATTCATTATTCTGGAGTAAGTTTTTTTCTGGATTTTGTGTTATGATTATGTTGATTTTGAGTGATATAAATGCACAGCTTTTAGTTTTATGAAACTGAATTTAGAGTGTCCTTACCATGTTTTTTTTCTTGTATGTGTCTCCAGTGAAAATATACTGAGAAGCCAAACGGTCTGCTTCTTTTCAGTTACAAGAGTGTCAGTTTGTTTGTGCTCATGCACTAAATACTGTTTTGTTTGGATAATTTTGCCAGTCAAAGGATGCTTACCATTATGGACTTCTACTAGTCTTACACTTGCACATCAATGAGAAATGAGAAATGTGGCTGTGCTTCAGTGACTGCTGATATAATTTCTGAAACAAAGATTCTAAAAGGAAACAAAAGGTTATTGCAAGATAAAAACATACACACAGTTTTATTGCACTGGATTTATGTTGACTTAGAATCAAAGTTTGTAACTGTTTAATTGACATGTGAAAATGAAAGTCTTACTTTTCTTCTTGTTTACAGTGTACTTGGTAACTCAAGGAGTAAATCCCAGGGAACATGGAATCAAACAGGAATTAGTATGTACTATCTCAGACATATTCACTCTCTATATATATTCATGTGCATTGTTTACGTCCCTACTAACTGCTCACTGTTTCTCAGGAGCGAATAAGGACTTACATGAACAGAGTGAAGGAGATTACTGACAAGAAGAAAGCTGCCCGTCTGGATAAGGGAGCTGCTGCTCGCTTCGTCAGAAATGCTCTTTACGATGCAGATGACAAAGATTCTAGGAAAAAAGCGGCATCCAAGAAAGCAGCAGACACGACATCTGACTCCCTGCACCCAAAACGTCCAAAGCAGAACTGAAAAGCACGAACACCTGTACGGTTCCTTTGCAATGTGAGCCACTTTTAGAGGTGACGAACACTGAAGGAAATATTTTCTTGGGCTAAGTTTGTATGACTGATCATAAAAGGGAACAAGACAAACAGCATAATATACATTGCAGTTCACCTGAGCTGCTCATCACTTGGGATCGTAGCTTGGGGTCAGATCTCGGTCATTGTTGCCCCGCAGCCATCATCAAATATTACTGGATGCCCTCGAAACAGAGAACTGCCATCTGAACACATCACGAGCTGAGCATATTTCCGGAAGCTGATTCTGGCTCATGCTGTAACATTCTTTAGATGTTACTTCATAAAAAAAATGTATTTTTGAAAGTGATTCTATGAATCATGAGTTGATTTTTGCGTTTGTATGTTTTTACACAGATGCCATGTTTCAGTGTTTATGTGATTTATTGTTTTTAGGATTTCCTCCAGTATAAGAACTACTCACCAGATATTGTGTTTGAATTATTTTTTCCTGCTCATGCAATTTATTGTGCAAAAATGGTAACTGAACTGTTTGATATGGAAGGTCAAAATAAGCTTCCAACTTTCCTTAGTAGGCTTTTTATCTGGAGGACAATTTGATATGTACCAGTTGGGAAAACTGGTAGAAGTAATAAAATGAACAATGGCTGGATTCCACTTAACTGACCCAGGTTCAGAATCTAGTATTGTGCATGCTAGCTCACATTGTAATGGCTGCTTGGGTACCTGAATACACTAGAATCATAGTAAATGTTAGTAACACATGTGCTTTTCATGCTCGGACAGTTGGCAGTGTAAAGAGGGCTGGAGCCAATGGCCTTACTATGCAACAGTTTGGTTTCCACATTACATCCTAAAAGCTGATGCTAAATGGTAGCTAATGTGCAGTAGCCAGATTTAGAGTAAAATACTTGTGTATAACTAAAACAAGGATGTTAATACAATTTAGGCAATGCTTTTTAAACTTGGGACAGATCATCATTTGGCATAGAAGCTACTGATACCGAAAAAGGTAATTAGTGTTGATTCCACAGCTGCAATAATTAATGGATTAATTGTCAACTTTTTTGATAATGGATTAATCTCTTTAAGTAAAATTTTAAGACAAAAAGGTCAAAAATTCTCTGATTCCAGCTTCTTAAATTTGAATATTTTCTGGTTTCTTTATTCCTCTATGGCAATAAACTGAATATCTTTGGGTTGTGGACAAAACAAGATATTTGAGGACTTCATGCTGGACTTTTGGAAACAATAACTGACATTTTATAGACCAACTACTAACAGCCAATAGAGAAAATAATTGGCGGATTAATAAGCAATGAACACAATCATATGTTATGTCCCTAGACAACAGTACAGAGTTTGTATCAACAGTAATTACAAAGGTTTAATTTTGTTTAATGAGTTATAAATGAGTAATTGGACAACATGACACATGATTTTAGAATCCAGACAGGTGACTAATGGACATTATCCCAGTAACCAGCCTGGACACTGTGGTTTATTCAGTGCTGTATGTGTTCCTTGCCAAGCTTGAGTGAAACTTTAACCTTCATTTAGCTTCCATCGTTGAAATAATCAGCATTACTGTATGTCCATATATTAAAAAGCAGTGAATATTGTGGAGCTGCTGTATTCTGACTCATAAAACATAGAACCATATAGAAGTCTACAGAGGCTGCCTTTGTGAGCGAGTCCAAATTATGTATCCAGCTAAATACAAATCAAGTGGAGCATTATTTAATTCATGGCAGCAATTTTCATGGGTCAAACCTGTGACCTTCTGATTACAAAGTGGCCTCTGTAACCATCACAAACAGCGCTGCGGCTGCACGGCTGCACAGTGTAAGCATGCGCCGTAATGAGACTTCCTCCTATAAAAACCAATGTCACATTTGATAAAGACACCCATATAGCTTCCTTTTTGTAATTCCCCCCGGACAGCCGAGATCTTAATCTTAATGTACCCGCAAGTCACTGCATCCCTCTAATCAAGCTCAGGAAACAGTGAGGCAGTGAGTTAGATTCTCAGGAATGCATCTTTTCATTCTTTTCATCATCTTTCCTTTTCTCATCCTCCCTGCAGCGGCGTCCAAAAATGACATTTGTTTAGCCAAACCTCCCCACTCCATCTTTTGACTTTTTCCACCGAGTTGTTGTTTCTAACTCTGTTCAAAGACATGTGTCAAACTTTGCCTGATGAACGGCCCCGTCTGCATATTGGAAAAATATGGATTTTTCCACTTTTTTTCCCCCTTCTTCTTCTTCTTCTCTCCCCTCTCTCTTCTGTAACGTTCGCCTTCCTATGCCCTCGTCCACACATGTGCTCGGTATAAAGGAGTTAGGTCACTGTGCGAGCAAATTTGAACAAACAAACTCTCATGTTGAAATTGTGAGCCCTAACAAGCTCCAAACCCTGGTTTGTCCCGCGGTTGTTTATTTATGCTGTTTGTGAGCGGCTTGCGGTGAGGAAGTTTATATTACATGGAGTGAAAGGCATCAGACCAAATGACCTCCTCGGGCAAGAGGCAGAAGCAGCTTTCCTCGCAGACTTTTCTATCTCCTAAATGGATGAAGACTGCATTAACCAGCTTTGAGCACCAAATGGACTCAACACATCGTCAGAAATCGCATAACGTGACTATTAGTAGGCAGTTAGACGATGGTATAAATAAACAAAAATATAAAAATGACCAGCTAAAGTACAAAAACCTCAACAACTGCTCATTTACTCACTGGTTTCCACTGGTATTTTCTGTACTATCCTGAAGTTTCAACATGTGTTTCCATTAGATACAGTCAGGGAATCTGATCATCATCTATCAATAAGTTTCACTGGATCACAAGAGTAAACTAAATTTGTGTTTCTCAGGCGGCGTGTCCTCTCGCAATCATGTCAATGGTTTCAGCCCATTTGTAGCAGAAAACCAAAGTGCGGTTCTCCTCAGAAAATAAATTTTAAACAAATCAGGAAGAAGTAAATGTTTTTCAGGTTCTGATGGTGTTCCAGTTTGGAAACGGAAGGAATTTTGCAACACGTCACGCAAGTCAAAAACATGAGATTCAGAGTTTCTTTTTGATCCTGCACACATTCATCCATCCATCCATCCATTATCTATACATCGCTTAATCCTCTGTAGGGTCGTGGGGGGCTGGAGCCACTCCCAGCTCCATCGGGCGAAGGCAGGTGACACCCTGGACAGATTGCCAGCCTATTGCAAGGCTATCTTGCACACAGCACTTGACAAAATAATCTTAACACTGGGTCGATTTAATAGATGTTCTGGAGCTTTTGATCATGCCATGTCATGGAGTTCTTGTCCATGTTAGCAAAAACTGAGATTCGAAGTTATGAAAACAAAAATGATGGTATTTCAAGACATATATGTATACATTTTAGTTATTATGGAGCTTAAACTACCACATAAACAAACTAATAAGCCACAACATTAAAACCACCGACATAATATTGTCTAGGTTTCCCCAGGGCTGCCAAAGCAGCTCCAAGCTTTAAGGTCATGGATGCAGTACTTGTTGGGCTGCCATCCAACCACAGGATGTTGGCTGCAGATCATTTGGTTCCTCTGGAGTCTCTGTAGATTGGGATCTAGAAGTTTGGAGGCTGGGTTAATGTCTTGGGCTCTTGGACTTGTTCCTCGAGTCACTCCTGAGCAATTTGTGCAGTTTGACAGGGTATATTATCCTGCTAAAGGAGGCCACAGTAGGTGTGTGGCAATGTCTATGTTGTTGGTAAATGTCAAAGTAGCTTCCACATGAATGGCAGGACCCAAAGTTTCCCTGCAGAACATTGCATTCTAACAAGATGATTCATTTTATTCACTTACTTGATTTATTTCAGACATACCACAGTGTTATAAAGGCAAAAAAGAAAGAAAGAAAAGAAAATACACAAGATGAAAAACAAAACAAACAAAAACCAGAATCTACAATAAAGCCTGAAAACCAGTAGGATGAAATTTAACTTATTAACGTCGACCTGCTACATGTCCGTACATCTCTTATCAGACTGTTTCCTGTTTGCATCAACCCTCATACTTTTAAACCTCTTTATAAACAACAAGACCTCACCTGTACCTGGTTTTAATGTTGTGTTTGATTAGTGCATATTAGATGACAAAAAAGTAAAAAGTGTGAAAATTCAGCAACAAAGCAAAAACTGCCAGATTACAGTGAAATAACATGACAGGATTTAAAAAGCTGTCATTTATAAGACAAAAGAAGTTTTTTGTCTAATAAAGACCTTAAAAGTCAAAGTGTTGAGACTCACTGATTATTGTAATCTGAAAAAAGCTGATGGAAAAGCACTTTTTGGTTATTTTCTTATACAAAAAATCCCACAAAATTAAAGTTTCATGGGGAAAACTCACTAAATCAATCACATCACTTTTCAAGATGGCAGATAATCCAGCGTCCAAGTGATGCTTAATGATTTACTCCCATTCAGCTCTGTGGAACTTTTCAGACTCCGCAAACAAAAGTAGCATCAGTACCTGGACGTTTTCATCAAAAACACCAAACCACAGAGCTCTAAAGCAACTTTCTTTTTCCCCACATTAGATTTCCAAATCCAAAGTGCTTCACCTCCACCGACCTGAAAGCATTTGATTTCAATCTAAGCTGTAGGGAAAGGCGAAGCCCACATTAGTGAGTTTTCCTTGGAAAAGTTTGGGCTAAAGTGAATGAAGGACGGCCGCTGCGGCTTTATTCTGTCCGACACTCCAGGAATTCCATCCAGGCATTTGTGCCACTCTGTATTCGCCTTGGCCTCGCTGACAGAGCCACTGATTAATCATGATAACAATGTTTTGGTTAGCCCTCACCTCCCGGCGCCCGGACAAATTACTTTTTTTTTAAGAGTCAGCAGGTGAAGTTCAGACCACCAGTGTGTCCAACGGAAACCAAATTAGTATCCTTTTAACACTTTAAATTCTGATTTTGCTGTTTTATTTTTGTTGATATGAAGAGAAACAACTACTAATGTTCTCTTTTAGTGGAATAAACCAATATTGTGGTGCTAAAGGAAAGCCAACACCTAATACGCAGGTTTCAAGCTTTTTACAATCACATTCTTGAGGTCAGAGCAGCTTCTTGTCCCGTGAATTTGCCATTTTCTAACTTAATTTGTCTGTCTAGCGTCAGAATCACTCCTGAATCATGTTCAGTTGGTCTCGGTGATATTGTGCAGACAGCATACAAATTGCAAAGGATGAATTCGACACATTAGAAAGATTGAGCTGCCTCTTTCCTCTTTTCCTAATCCATCTATGGCGAGTTTTCTGCAGCTTCTCACTTCCAATGATTCCTGTTCTGTGGAATTTTTTCTGATTCCTCCAAGAAAAGAAGCAGCTGTACCTGGACAGTTTCGAACACAAATCTCTAATGCACCTTCCTTGGTTGCTCTGACTCTCTCCCCCACCGCTGCACGTCCCAGTGGGGTTTTGGCCGTACAAGAAAGTGACGCCATGCCGAAAATATGCACAAAGTGAGGCCTTGAACCCTCCTCACTAAACACATCACATCATCATCACACTTCATTGAGTTTCCATCCTTTACCTTCCTCCTGCCAGCGTGTTTGACAAAAAAATCCACACAGAAACGCTCCTCGGTGAGCGAGTTAGGCTTGGCCCGCCATCTATCAGCTTTAAACGAACTATTAGGCTCTCTCTGTGAGCGAATGTTGTCCTTTGTGTCAAACTCAAGTCAAACTCGTGAGCCTGATTGCGATTGCACCGAGTGGTTTCCACATCTGAATGTGTGTAAATATGAAAAAGGAAATTGCCTTCAATGACCTTTTAATGGATAAATAAAGTTTTGAAAATTAAACATTCTTATTAAAGCGGGATTATTCATCGTCTCGTTCCCCATGTGCGGACCAGCTTTGTGGTGATGTCACCGCGTTGCCGACTCCGTGGCCCATCTGAAGACCTCATCTATTACCGCGGCCCAGTGTTTACCTCTGCTGTGGAGACGTAGCCCTCCATATGGCCGCGATGCTAAATCAGAGGCTTTTCCCCTTTAAACCGTGGCCTTCCGATGCACAAAGCCTCAGGATAACTGTCCGGCCATCAAAGAGCTAAAACCATCTCTGAATCTACGTGCACAAGCATGCAATCGCTCTCACACACATGGGAGGGAGAGCCGGGCAGCTGCAAGCGCACTGTGAAAGCAGGGAAATGCTCGGTGTTGCACATGCTGCGAGACGTACAAAGGCACACAGAAAATGGCTTACATGTGCATATATATGTACACTTGGAGTTGATTGGAGGTATGTAATGGATTGGATCCCCCTCATAACTTCTTGGGACAGCGTTGTCTTCCAGGTCCACGCGGAGGCGGATGGGACCACAGCTGTTTGGACATAAATTTCCAGAGGAATGCCTTAAGTCTGAGCCTTCAGCATAAGGAGCATGACTGAAGATTCCTCTCCACATGACAAATGATCGCCCCGAGGAGTTTTGTGTGTGTGTGTGTGTGTGTGTGTGTCGAGGCTTTTCTCATGCAGACATGTGCAAGGTCACAGAATGCATTAAGTCTGTTTTTGTGCTTTTTTATTGATGCACAATGGCTGCATGTGCGAGGAGGAGGCGTGTCGCAGGTGGAGCAGGTCTCCTCTTTTTGGTATCTGAGACTCAACAGCTGGGAATAGGGGACGAGGGCAGCTGGTCAGTCTCATGTAAAAAGTCTCACATGCAGTAGCCAATGCTGGGGTCGTGCTATCATACAAGCATGCGGCTTTATAGGAATATTTGGGATGGATTCGCATGCAGCTTGTAGCATTTGACATTGCTTTGGCAGCCATGAAAAGTTTTCCTGGATCATATGTCTTCATTAGTAGATATTGCATTGCTACATGGTTATTTGCTGCAGCTTTCACTCTGCTTTCATTTTGAGATTCTTTGCTGGCATTGATCAAACGCTGGGGCCGTGTTCTAATATGCTGCACCCACTGGATCAGAACTCATAGCTTTTGGTATTCACTGGGTTTATTCAGCAGGTATTTTTAGTCTAAATTCGAGCATTTTAAACTGTTATGACACACATACCAAATGAAACACCCTTTTGGCATGCGGGTTGAAATGCATCGAATGCATCCAAGGATTCATCACCAAATAAGGCTAAAGAGTGTTTTTCAGCTTCCAGGGAGGTGATTTTTAAAGCAGAGGGTTAGCGGTTGAGCTAAATTGAATAATAATTTCCAAGCGCATGGGAAATACTTGCACGCTCGTCCAAATAGCAAATTGAATTTTGTGCCTGTTGTGGTTTTACGACGCCTCCATGTGAAGCAAACAACGAAACAAGCTGTGCGCACAACACCTCCTTCGGTTTCCCTACACCTGCTGGAAAATGGACCGCTGGAGTCTCACCGCACACCTAGCTTCCTCCCTGCCTCTTCGATAAAATAACGGGGTTTATGGCACATCAATAACCCCTCTCATCCCTCTTCCCTTGTACATTCGGAGCCGAGGTTTACAGCCAGTGAGGGGCGGAAGGCTGTGGGCCTTGATGTGAGAGCCTGGGGCTAACGGTAGCGCTGGGTACTGTAAAGTGATGAAAGGCCTCTGCTTTTACGATGATGTGAATGATGTAGCCTGAGAGAGTAAAAGAGCTTGTGAGAGCAGCAGCGTGTCCATATACTGAACTTGACTGGACTGCTGAGGAAGTGGAGAGATCATACACAGTGCTGCTCAATATTTACATCACGCTTAAGACTTTTTGCAGATGATATGATCACAAATGATGTACAGTAGGGGCGATCTAAACCTCTAAACAAGCAGGATTATATGATTAATCAGTGTTTATGTGTTAAAAACATGCATGTTTTATACATCTATTTAGTTAAAAAGAACCTGAAATATTGAGATACACGGATTTCCTTGCCATTCAAATCAGGAAACAGGAAAAAACATGAGGACAAATCTGCAGTAAACACAGATGTCAGTGGTAAATATGAGTGCTGCGCATGTGTTCAGATAAAAGGATAAGTAAGAGCTTTAAACCAGCGGTGGATTGACTCTATTAACAAGTATTAACCCGACTTAATGTTCCCCTTTCCGAGGAACAGATCTGGTCTGTTCAGTCTTGTTTGCAGCTGTTTAAGGAAACCATTAAGGCTTCTCTTTAAAAAAAAGAAACATTTGTGATCAATTGTTAAAGATTTACATCTCAAGCAGCAGCGAATGCGCTTGGCAACGAAAGCCACAGATAAGAAGGGGAGTCAGGAATTACAAACACATTGCTGATTTTGGCAATTTCGGGGGATTTCATAGGATATTTTCAGCCTTATCCTTTAAAGTCGACCTCTCCAGTGACTGATTTAACCCCTAAAACTATACTTTTATACTTAGTTTAGTTTTTTTTCTGTGAAAATAATACCTTAATCCCTTAAAATGGCTTAGATGTAACTCTAAATCATTGTTATCTACTTAGTGCAGCTTTAGCACACCAGCTCATGGCTGTGCTCAAACACTACTTTACGCTACCCAAGTGGCAAGTTGTAGTATAAATAATTCAGCCATACGTGTTTGAAACCAATTGTGAAGAAGAATAATGAAACAGGAAGCTCCATTCAGCAGGTTGACAGGATTGGTTCTTTAGGTTTGTGATGTAGAAAACCTTGAATGTCTCAATCCATATTTTTGAGACTGTCATTTTTATGCTGTGGTTTCAACTTGTAAATGCTCAGCCATGGTTTTACTGCTTGTTTAGCTCATGATGTGTCTTCTAGCATGTAAAAAACACCATATGGACATGTTAACAAAGTTAAACATTTGATTTTTTTGGAGAAAATCCTTTAAAAATACATGTTTGACTGTCTTATTGCTGCAGATAAGATTAAAAACAAAGACTGCATCTGTATTTTGATACATTTTAAATAAACTGCTTGTCTTTAGTTGCATCTCTTATGTGATTATGAAAAGCTCCAACAAACTAATTCCTTAAATCACATAAACCAGCCATCTACAAAACGTATACAGCACAGAAAGGGTGTAATTGTTGTTTTTTCCTTGAGAAATTGGCTTTTAATATATGATAAAGTCACTTTGGAGTCACACACAGGCCTCTTTACTCAACCTTTAAGCATAGGAGCATGAAGGGAGTCAAAGATCCTCCCAGCGGCCACAGGGTGGCAGTCAAACACAGCAGTTTGGGCCTGATCTCCAGTCAGGCTTGAGTGGCAAGCTGAGGTTTGCTTTTCTTCCTACCGCAGAGCAGATCAGAGAAGATTAGCCCTGGCTTGGCCAGTAATCACCCTTATCACACGAGCAAACGACAACAATACTGGGAGTTTAATGACAGAAGTAATTGTTGTGGAAGTCCCGCGTTATGCTGCGGTGCTGTGATGAATGACAACCGCAATGCACCGCGCTGTGAGGAGATTGCTGCTGCATGTTGTTATTTAAACCCATTTGTAAGAGTTGCAACTTTCACTGGGGTTGTTTTGGCTGAAGGAAGTGACTTGATTTCTAAGAAGAGATGTTTTTTTCTTCAATAAATTGGGATATTATATGAGTGGACTGCACTTCTTCTTGTGTTTTTTTCCATTCCTGAGGCTACACATGGTGTAAAAAATGTAACTTCTAACTGTAAAAGACCAAAATTCCTGCAGAAACATAACTGATCTTCTAAGTTTCCCCACACAAAACACAAAGTGTACATAGGCTTATTTGCTTTTTGCATTCACCGACTACATTCTACCTTTGATTTTCTGTTCAAAATTGCTAATCTGCATGAAATATATAATCAAAACGCATTGAGCAGACACTGAAAATCTGAATGACTGTTGATATAAGACTTTCAATTAAAGTCAGTGGGGTTATTAACCGCATAAATCCCCTAACAAAAAAAAAAAAAACGTAAAAGAAAACCTGGATGGGCTACGTTCCACTTGCTGCAGGCAGTACGGGCTAATCATGATCTAATACACAGCCACTTCATGCTTGGATTGACATCAATTGGCTGTTTTTTCTGTACATGTGGCTCCGTGTGCATGTAGCTGTGTGTATGTGCGTATACAGTACGCGCACGGTACTTGATTGTATCTGCACGTGTGCATCTGAGAGTGTGTTTTCTCTGTAGGCTGCTGTGTTGATGTTAATGTCTGTGAGATTACAGTGCTTTTCAGTGAAGGTTTGGAATGCTTCGCAGTGAGACAGCTGCAGTCTAGACTGTCATTCTAGCGTCACTTTATCGCTTCGGGGCCTAAAAGACAAATAAGGAGGAGCACCCAGATATGCAACCTCATCTGATAAGAGAGGTGGTAAGAGGATCTGCTGATGACTTCTCCAAACTAGCATGAAAAGGCAGCTCTGGCGTCTGATACAGCGAAAGGGTTTTTTGCGCAGGCGATGACTGAAGTGCATGAGCTGTCCTGTTTCTATGAGCAACATGCATACACTGAGTGGTTTTCCTTTGCTCTTTTTAATAAAAACTATCCGTGCATGTCTTGACTTCCATCAGAACACTGTACAGGAGAAAAAAAATCTTCCAAAAAAAAAACTGCAATAAAGTGACTTATTTGATTTGACTGGTGAAAGCTGTGAGAAACTTTCCAGAGCAGCCGGAGTAGGAAATGCCAGACCTAATGTCAGAGGGCTGCTCTGTCCTATTATGGCAAATCGAAGCAGAATGTGTCATTAGCTAATCGAGGGCTAGTTTCTCCTCCTCTGCAAACAGCAGACAGAGGGCAGCCTCTGTCCCTCGCGCTGCAGCCTTCAAAGGCCCCCATTATACTTCAATGGAGGGTAAACAGTGGCTCCCAAAAATGACGGTCTCCAGAGTTTAAAGCAACATCGTTTATCACCCCTGCCAGGCGCTGCAGGTGTGACCCCGTTCCCACAGCCTCACGGACAGCACAGTGGGAAACTACACCACTGTGGATGTGCATGCTGTTTAATGCATACAGTATATATGCACAAAAAGTTGGTCTCTGCTTTAAAAAAAAAAAAAAAAAAAATTGCAAAAAAGCATCAACTCTGGAATTCAGATAATATGTTTGAACAAATCAGGGAAATTTTATTTGTTTTTTTTACGTTAGCTCAGTTTTGAAGTTCTGGCTTTAGGGAACCAAAACAGCTGTGATTAAATGTCTAAAACATATCACAGAAAAATTGTAACTGTACTGATTGTGGAAAACTTCTATACATGGATGTTTAGAGTATGGCTAAGAGACGTTCACACATTCATTTTTTGCTGTGTTTATTCTAAAGTTTTGTAAATCATCTTGTAACTTCAGTTTTAAAAGGTGCTATAGAAACAAAGTTTATTATAACTACTATCATTTATTTTACCGGCTGCTTGCATCCATTTGAATTGGTGTATTCTCCTTCGCCAGTTTCACTTTATGCACAATTTAGTGGTCAGTTTTGTAATGTTCATATGTTTTTGTGTATTTTTCACATGCAGGAGTTTGTTATCAGCTACAACACCTTCTTCCATATACTGTTTTTAATCTGATTAGTCTTTTAGTCATTGTTTTTATGTGGTATGGGTTGTTATTTATATATGTTCAACAACTGTTGCTTTAACTATGCTTTACAAAAAAATGTGACTTGACTTTCTTTGACTGTGCCAATTTTTTTTTCCCACCCAAAACCTCATGTGATGCACATACTGTATTTATTCTTCTGACACAGATCTGCAAATGTCTTTTTGAGTGTTTGCTTTGTGAAAACATTCTGCAGAAGTTCATGAGCCTGCTTTAACTTAATGTAATGGAGAAATTCAACTTGCCAGAGGATGCTACAGATGCTGGTATTTGTGCAAGTTTTGGATGCTCAGAATTCTTTGAACGTCAGTACAGCTTGATGCCAGTTTGCACTAAGGGTTTGGTAGATGTGTAACAAGCTGATATAGTTTCAAGTCAACTATTATTCAGATTCTTTGCTCAGGTAAAGATTTGAACTCAGCGTCTCGCAGCGCTATGCAAACTTGCAGCCTGGCAGTGTGAGCATACATCAGCATGTTTTCAGTCAGACTTTCTTCCATTCAAAAGAGTCCTAAGAGTTAAAGGCTTGGTCTGACTGAACAACTCTGCTTGCTTCCTCAGAAAAGTGGGTTAAAGTTCTGGGACACAATGTTTTGTAAAAGTCAATGAGCCGATCGGTGACAGTCGTGGGAAAACTTTGAAAAACGTGACACAGAGACACCTGTAAGGATCGAACAGAGCTGCTGCATTAGCAGACATTAGTCCAAGTCTTGGGATGGTCGTGTTGTTTTTGAGGTTTCTCACACAAAGAGAGAGAGAGAGAGAGAGAGCACGAGTTTTGCAATTTATAGAAAGTCAACTAAGCGTGAGTGTTGTCTTCAAGAAACATCAACACCACATTCACACAGTTTCATGCATTCACACCTGGGAGCAGCTCTGCACAGTCATGTACAGTCAGAGGAAGCTCTACACAGCAGCTGGCTTAGACACACCTGGCATTTACATTGTTTTATTCCCACCTATGATGGCCGTCATTTAGCCGTGAAATCTCAGCTGTAAGTGTTTGTCATTATGAAACTTGACAAGTTTTCATGACAGTTATACCTCTTTATACAGACCTCTTCACATTTTTGTTAATCTCAACATTTACCTTGGACATATTTGCCTTAACATACTAAATGGCAGCTGTCTCACTGCAGAGTTAATGACTTCTTTGGCCACATTTTCCCAGATGGCTGCATTGTTCTGGTGACCCTTCAGTCACAGTGCTTCTTCTGTAACATCTAAAATGTGTGTGTGTGTGTGCGAGCCAGCTTACAACAGCTGTGCTCCCAAAGTGTGTGTCTTTATCTGTGCGTGCGTGCTTTATCAAATGCATGTCCTCAGTTCAGTTTAATTAACACAGGCCCCGTGTGAACAGATCCCATCGGGGTCAAGGTGATTGAGGCGACTGAGCAGGTGGAAAATCAATGAGATTGGCTCCCACAGAGCATATCGACCACTGGTCAAACACAGGCGCTATTGACTGACATGTTTACAGTGGAAGTGTGCTTAACAGTGGAGTTCATGTGTTGGACACACATTAAGCACAGATACACAATAAAGTCTCCAACATCTTTGAATGCTTTTCAGAAACTGATTTTTCATTCAAGTTTATTGAGATCAAAAAATCTAAATGCGTTTTATACAAGTCCTTTGAAACGGATTTATGTGAAACCTCTGCGTGCGACCAACAGTTGATTAGTTTATGATAATGATGGTTATAGTTAGTGATCTTTCATGTCACTGCGTCAGTATTAATACACCATGACTCGCCATATTTCTAGTCACCACAACTGCTGCTCTGATCCTCTCTAGAATTCACAAGAAGGCCAGTGATGCAAAAACGGTGTCACTTTTCATCATTTTACTTTGCTGCTCAGATCAAATGCGAGCTGCAGTGAAAAAACACCTGAACAGGTCGTGCAGGCCCGAGGCGTTGTAAAGGGAGACGCAGGAGATAAGGAAGGACGGTGGAGTGAAGCAGAGAGGCGAGATCAAGCAAAGGTGGAGAGACAGAAAGAAAATGGGAGGCAGACTCGGGAGTAGATTAAGTAGCCTTGAAAAGACTGGCTTCCCCACACACATATAAACCCCCTGTGAAAACACAAGCTAATTATTAAGAAAACAAAGGGGGAACTGCAGCGACGTGCCAACGCACACAGATCCCCGGCAGAGTAATTGTGCGTAAGCTATTTGGGCTGAAAAACAGCACGATTTGGTGCTCTTCCTCAGCACAGCCAAGCAGAATGAACAACAGCTGTTCCCTGGGACGGGGATTGAAAACAAGCTCAAGGAATGATTCTCTTTCTTCTTCAGCTCCTCAGTTCTTTTTTTTTTTTTTATTGTGGATGAAAGACAATAGTTATTAGAATTTCTGTTTTTTTATTTGGTCACTTCAAAAACAATGGAGAAGTATGCATTTTGTGGGATTTCTAGTTGCTATGTTAGTGTGCTAGGGCCAAAGTAACCAGAGGTCATTAAGAAAAAGCAGTCATTCTGCTATAAAGGGATCCTATCATCAACATGAACGGCCAAAGCTCATAAAGGCTTGGCTTCATAACAGCGCTATCACTGCCAGAAGTTGGACAGGGTTAGCAGGAGGTGAAAAAAAACCCACTCAGTGTTTTTGAATAGGCTCTGAAAGTTTCTGTTTTGCCTTCTTTCATGCATGATTAAGTTATACAATCTAAGAGGCTTTTTCCCCCCCTACATGTCCCATGTGCTTTCCCAATCTTTGCACTGTATCAAAATGATCTCTGTCCTACACAGCTGAGCGTATTACTTCCAATCTCGCCGCGCATTTCGAGCGCTGAGGGAAGTGTCGCTGGGAATTTGATAATACTCGGCAGCGCAGCGGATGCCTTGGTGCGGAGCCATGTTTTGAATTGGTTCTGAAGCTGCAGCATTAACCTTAGCGAGACGCCAAGAGCACGGTTCCATTTGATTTCTGATGGAGTCAAAACAATTGATGTCAGCTCATGAGAAATGGTGGTAATGGAGAGTCAAGGAGTCACTGTTTTTGTTATGTACTTGAGTTAGCATGTGGCTGAGCTGGCGGTGGAGAAATGAGCTTCGGCGTTTGTGAAGTGTGTGTTGATTTTGGTTCTTACTGTACATAACTTTGCGGCAAAACTATTTATTAAAGGCACTTTTAATGAAATTTCAGGCAATTTGACTTGACAGTGATTGATGAGGACAGAAAGTTTCCCTATCAAGGGTTCATCAGTGGAGAGGAGGTTTCAAATGACAATTGTTGTGTGACTCTCACCTCTCTATACGTCCACCCTAATGGAAACTATGCCAGACTGCTAAGCTGTACGTATATCTGTGTGTGTGTTGTGACGTCTGTGTGTGTGTGTTGGAAACAGAGCTGCCTATCACGCTGCTGCTGATGAACAACTATGTTAAGTGCACTAATGCACTGAGTTCTGCAATCTCCAGACACACCACATTCCTCCCAAACATGCTCTGTTGGTTTAAGAAGAAACACAATCACACACTCATGCACCGACACACACACACAGAGATACATGCACAGGGAACTGCTTTGATTTGAAAAACATTCATTTTCATTTATGCACGCATGCATACGCAACCATAAGCCCCCTTTTTAAACATGCACACTCTCTGGCCCCGTGTTATTCTGATTATATGAGCTATGGCAACAATTACATATAATAGCCAACGATAATAACTGCAATTTTTATACTTACGGGAATGATTAAACGCCAGCAAAATATGCAGTGAATTATGCTTTAACTAGCATGTGGCGGTTTGTTTGTGTGTTTTATTCGAGCATGTGTTTTCTTTATCATCTCAAGTGTCAGTCAAAGACACAAACTCTGCCAGTTTACTCTCGGCTTTACGGACGGATAAAAGTAGTTTTGGGGTAAACTTTATTTATTTATTTATTTTGCTAATTACGCGTAAATCAAGATGCAAAATGCGCCGAAGCTCTCACCACATAAAAGTTTACGGCGCAATTTTGCAAAGTCGATTTAGTTCCCAATTTATTTAAGCGCTTTTCATCAATTATGCAAACAGATTTGCAGTAAAAACGCGAGTGACATAAAGCCAGATACAGCACACCAAACTATGGCCACAAATTGCTTATTTTAAGATTAGGAGCCTGTGAATGTTTGTTGCTATCCTTAAGTAGACAAAACACAGCATTTCCTATTTTCTTAACAAATACAGAAGCCTGCTACGTTGGTTATAAAACAGCCAAAACCTGCTAAAAAGAAAGAAATGAACATGAATTATACATATAGAGCATTAATAGAAGTGGCTCGTTTTGAATTAGGAATCCAAGATCTAGGAAATCTGATTAAACAAGCTTTGCAGACAGAGATTAGTAGGAATTTGCTTTTTATGAATGTATGTGAAATACTTTAGGACTCTGCTTATTCCTGGAAATAATGCTTTGGATTTACTCCCAAGCACAGAATCTGTTTAAATATTAAGTTTTTATAATATCTGGTTTATTTTAATTCCACAAATATTGAGAAACAGTATAGATAGAGATTCTGGAGTCATAGAATCTAACATCAAGAACATTTTCATCTTATCTAACCCTGTGATCCCTCTTTTTCTGCTCTTTATAGTTGGGTATGAGATGATACTCACAGAAGGTCGATGCTCTCTCAAAGTGTGTCAAACCCAAACCCGCCACACTTCAAGGCCGGCACCAGAGGAGTGGGTTAATAATTTATGGATGAGGGTGTGAGACCACCCAAAGACTGGGGCCCCTCACAGCTGCTCACCACAATCGCACGAGGGAACACACACACCTGTATGTATGTTCTGAAATATGGACACACGAAAAGACACACACATGTGTAGCAGGAACAGTAGCAGCGTGCAGTAAGCAAATATAGCATCAACCTCCTACAGTGACCAGCAGTGAACTGTAGCAGCGTTCACAGCGACACAGATTTATACTCTGTTTTCTAAACCTATATTTAAACAGGAAAAGGCTTGTTGAGCTTACGAATTATTTACGAGAGCAGGCCGAAACAGGAAGTAGCACAAATAATTAGAAAAAAATGTTTTTAACTTCAGTTTTTGAAGAATTTACTGTTATTTTACAGATTTTCCCTCTTTTGTTAATCACAGATAATTTCCAGTAAAGTAGCAGATAAAATTAAGACACATTTTTGACTGTAAAATTACAGTTTTTACTGTATTTAAATCAGAAAAAAATAGAATTGTTTTAGAGATATTTAGCATTATTTGACAGAAAAATGGTGTATATTAAGTGATGAAAAAATGTAAAAATTATAGGCTTTTTTTTAAAAACAAGTATTCCCTGTTATTTTAAACTTCAGATAATGTCGAGTAAAAAACCAGTAAAAAAATGTTATTTAAATTTTTACCTTGGAAAAAAAACCAACAACCAAACAAACAGGTGAAACTGTTCACAATGTCCACATCAAAAATCTCAATTATAAATGGTAATTCAATCATTTCATCCAGCAAAAATATCATTAATGTACAGATATTTGGCATTATATGCACTTTTAAAAAGAATTAGTATTATTATTTTTGAATGTTATGGTTTTCCAGTTTCTAACATATTTTTTGTGGCACCACCACTGCTGCCAGATTTTCAGTTTTTTATAGGTAGCATAAATAAAATCTGAAAGCAAAGACAAAAGCAAACCAAGAATTACCATTATATGCTCGATTTTCCTTGTCGACAGGTAGACTCAGCCATTTGCATGTTCATTTTTATAGTTATTTCTAAAAATGAAAATGCCGATGATTGAGTCTACGTGTCGAAAAGGAAAACCAAGCATTTAATATGCAATTGTGAGCAAGAAATGAAGGATTTGTAATAATCCTCAGAGCTGGTAGTTAATGCATGTAAACATTTGGAAAACGTGGTGGCAATAAATCTTTTTGACCTTAAGAGAAAGGCAAGAAATAAAAACCTAATGTCAAGCTTAGTTTTGAACCAACTGCTGGATTTTAGGTGTAAAAGAAAGAGAGTCATAAATTAGAATTGCTGGATGTTTACAGTCAGATACACATTCCACCAAAGAGCCCTGCAAAGTGACAATTAATAGTGTGGAAATTATACAACACTGTAAAACTACATTCGCGACTTTAATAGAAATACAGAGGTGAAATCACAGCAAAGGTGTGTTTAATAAACACTAATTGGGGCCTCATTCCATTTCATTGTCCACTGAGCAGCTATACTGTGGAATGGAATTAAAACACTTATTACTGATATTATTTACACCTGCACTTCTCCTGCCATGACATGTCAGTGTCTGTTGTGAAAAGACTGTAGATTAAATCTTCATAAATTGCAGAGAGTAAAAATTTATTTGCTCCAAAATTACAAGTCTTCTTTGAGCTGCTAAACAGTACCTTTAAAATGAACATAATATAATTCATAATTAAGCAATATCCATTACAGTAATGCTAAAGAATACATGCCTTGTCTTGTGTCTTGTTGATGGTCTTGGCTGATTTCTAGTAACTGGCTCAGGCCCACTGAGTTGGGTTTATCAAAGTGTTTCAGCTCAAATATTTTGCCAGGGGTCATGCCCAGATTAGCTGACTTGCGTCTGGAAAAGAAGGCACATTATCCATTATGAATTGTAAAGCAGCACCCGGCTCACTTCGACAGCCTACTTACTGTAGCACAGATTCAACAAAAACATGCTTGAGCAGACGTGTAATCTGTAAGCCTGTAACAAGTAAGCATACATACACACAGACATGCTTATGCTCACATTTCGCTCTGGCACACACATTACAGAGGTACAACCAGAGGTCAGTTTCTGATCACTCGACCTGCTTTGGAAAAGATAGCTCTGCTGGCCCATGAAGAAAACAGAAAAAACCGGCTCATCTCTGTAATGTGGAATCCAATCGCTCCTCCAGTCATAGAATCCCCAGACAGTTCACCTGCTTCTTTTCATGCCGGTAGTTTCCTGTAGACGAGGGATCATATCTGCTGGGAGCGGGACGGGGATTAACTTTTCCAAAAGAAAAGACAGGGACTGGCAGTTTAGATGACTCTTTTCTTGAAAACCAACTCGCACTGGCTCCAGGCATCCCTTCTCATTCTCTTATCCTCTTCTTTTTTTATCACTTCTATCTTCTGGACTGCACTGAGGGAGAGTGGTGAAAAAAAAGAAGCAAGATGTAATTGGAGTGATTTTGTGCCTGTGCAGGTGTGTGGGGGGGCTTCTTTACTTCACTGCACATGAGTCCGTGTGCCGGTATGTTCAACTTAGATTCTCTTTTTATGAGAATGTAAGTTGAACATCGAAGAGTTAAGCATCGATGTACAGTACAGTATAAATATCCCTACATTCACAGCTGTCTATACGTGCATGCAGGTGCATTATTTGTGTGTCTGCAGAAGCTCTTGTGTGTCCTTGTGGTTCAGGTCTAGAGCGTCTTTGATCCTTTAAGAGCCTGGTGAGATAGTAGCTGTAATATCTGCCAGTGCTGCCTCTGTGAAAGGTCACTGTGGAGGTGGAGGTGCAGCGAAGGGCCAGACTCCACTCTATACAGCATGTCTACTTCTCTTTTACAACTCCGCCAAGGCTGCAGCGCCTCTACGCCTGAGGTGGCACACCAGGGGGAAGCATGTCAGGGCTCTGTAGTGTTGCTGCATCTGGGTTACAAAGTGATGAATCAGAGGAATAGGTTTGTGCACCGAAGGGGTTTGTTCAGCTTTTTGAATTCACCCCTCCCTCCTCTGTGTGGGCTTCACTGTCTTACTATCACATTACAATATCAGTGACCTCTTTGATTGTTCTTCATTGGCAGGGATGAGTGCCTTTGTGCGACTTCAAATATTCTTTTACCACTGCACCTGCAGGAAAATGTAAATGCCGGTGGAATGTCTTTTTTTTTCCATTCGAGCTGTCTCTCCTCTCTTGTGTGCTTTCTTAGTTTTCACCATAAAACTTTATTCTAACTGCTTACAAGCAAGAAATTACATGCAAGCTTGATTCCAGCTTTATAAAAAGAGATATGGCATACTTCAACTCATTATTTGCATATTATGTATCATGTCTATCACAGTCTGTCAGATTTTGCTTTTTTCTTTTTTAGTAATGCATACCTGCTTTAGAAGATGGCATAGATACTGCTTTTACTACAAGCAGCTAATGGCAATATTGCTTGTATGAGGAAATGATAAGAGTGAGTAAGCGAGTAAAGAAAATAGACTATTTGGTGTGTGTATATATATATATATATATATATATATATATATATATATATATAGCTAAAGGACGTGACCATTACGTTTACGGACGAGGTAAAGTTTTATTTTTCATTCATTCATTTTAGTGACGCATTTTAAAGTTATGTCTTTTTATTCTAATTTAGTAAAGTTAGCTAACGTCATGTTAAACTTACCATTGATGGGTGGATTATCTTAACAGCTACCGTTAGCTAACGTTAGGTGGCGAAAAATCTGTTTACCTTCCGACCGGAACACCTGACCAGGCAAATTGGTTCCTACCTACATAACGGACGCTAATTGGTTCCTATGCGTTCTGTAGTTTGAACGTTAATCGAGACATTTCGGATATAGTGAGTACACAAGTCAGCAAAATATATAAAATTGCTCTTGTCGTTTTACGCAAATGAATACTGAAGTGCTGCATATTGTTCTTTTAAGCCTAACGGAGTATTCTCTGCTGTCATGCTAACTTTGAAGAACTAACAGGCACCGCATATTGGTGCTATTCTTTTCTGCTATGCTAACAAGTACGTAGCTAATGTTTTGTACAGTAAATGTAAAATGAAATTCGATGTAAGCACAAGTGTTTATGTGAGTATAAGCTGAGTTCATATTTTGACAGTCAAGATAAAATATTAACTCTAAAATGTTTGGTTGCTACCTTTAAAACTCATTTATAGCTAAAGACAGCAAAGCTTTATCACTATCACCGCATATACAAGAATTTAATATTAGCTGAGTCACTGTTAGCTTATCTGCTAATTAAACTTGCCAGTTATGCTAATACAGTCTAGCTTTGTTTGGAACTGCAATGCTAACCTAAAAGTATTGTTAAAATAATTTAACGTTGTCTGTCATCAATTTTTCTTTATTTATTATTGATGTGCTAAGATTTATTACGAGTGTTTTGGTAAAGTAAGGTCAAAGGCAACACTACTAAGCAATGCACATCTCAAGAATATAGCATTATATTTTACTATGCTAGGACTCAACGATTTGGCAGAGTTATCTTTATTGCAATTTTTCTGAGTGATAATGCAACTACAGTTTGATTTGTGACATAATTTAAAGCCAAGCATCAGTTTAGTATTCAGTGTGTAATAGAGTTTAAACATGGTGGAGCATTACCACATGCAGTACAACCAAAAGTGTGCTTGTCACACAAATAAGACTGCCTGAATTTTTAAAACCATTTAAACTTTGAGTCAGCCGAAGTTGCAGCTTGTGCTACTTGCTAATTGAACTGTTTTAAGGGCAGATTTGATTTACAATTTGATTACATTTGATTAATTTTTCAACTCTACATGGTAGTATCCTATCGGACTCATAAGAGACTTTCTTTTTTTCACAGGAACAGGGAACACGTGGCTTGGCAAAAATTAATGGAGACTCTCTAATGAGCACAACGAGACCCACAGGAAGCAGTGAGCAACTGAGAAAAATGCTAAAGGACCTGCCCTGCCAATATCTTACAAATTTCTGGTATGTAGATGCTGTCTGTATGTTTTTACAGTTTTATTCTGTTACTACAGAACAGAAAATGCAGCCACACTAGACAGGGAACACGACAGCTTATTCAGAATTCAGAAAAATTAGCTTGTTTTTCTGGCAAAAATATGAAAACAAAGTCCAGCTCAGTGCAAAACACTGATAAACAGTTTTTAAAATCAAAGTTTCTGCTTACTCCTCTCAGACTCTTAACCTGTATTGTTTTAGTGAAGTCTGGCTCAGCTCCAGCAGACCAATTCAGGCTCTTTTGTGCTATTGAGTTTCATCCACAAGTGATATCATAACCGCAAAAGACTGACTGCTACCTGGAGGGCTCGGATGAACTTGTTCATCAGTGATTCAGTGACTCACACATATTCCTCTCTGTCTGTGTCTCACTTTAACTTCATCTTTGTTTTCTTGTCCATCTTTGTAGCTGTCTCTCTCTGGATCATGGCACTTAGTTGCCTTTCTAAAGCCCGTCCAGGTGTCATATTCTGGAAACAATGTTTATTTGCATCACTTTGCTATTATTGTGGTTTGTTATACTCAACCGATTATCTTTCTCTCAAGAGTTTCTTCTTCAGGTCTTCCTCATCCTCTCATTTCTTGATCACAAAAATACTTTTTTCCTCATTGTTGTTAAAGTATTGTAGTCACCTTCACTTAACCTGAGGCCTGTATGTGTCTCTGCAAGTGCTTTCAAGACAAATTTCAGTTTCAAAAGAGGGTAGCTCATATGTGGTCCACAATGCGTATTATTTTTCTATATTACCATTACTCTTCTTTGATTTCAGTTTATCTCTGTTTATTTTAAAAAGCTGCATGTTGTTCATTTTACTTTGTATATTCTCTGCTGTGAATATTTGATCAGGATCCATTCGTATTTTCTTGACCTCTGCCAGCAAACAGCAGCATTTCTAGTTTAATTTTAGTTTTAGGAATTTAATGAGGCACTTTTTTTTCTTGATTTTAAATTGGCTAAAATACTTTTTTTTTCAAACTAAGTGAACAATAATATTGTTTTATCTGTTTTTACACTAAATGTGGCCAGTTTTATGTGGGAATTTGTGGTAATGTGGTGTGCATGTGATTAACCCTGTTTGTGTGTGTCTGCATGCTTGTATGTGCTGTGAGCGTGCAGACTTGTGTATTTCCCGCATACTAAAAGCAATCAATCTCAGTGCAGTTACAAAGTTTAAACCACAGCTTATCTTGACCCTTCTCTTTCACTCATCACATCTTGGAGGGAGTTTATTTTCCCTTCGCTGTGCTCCGATTAGTGCTAACTTGTCTGAGTTGAAGAGCGCCTGCAGCTTTGTTGAGGAGTGTAATATTTCTGCCTCTTTGACCTCTAACAGATTCCAGCAAACAGCGGTGGATCATGTGTCTCAATGGTCAAAATAGCAAACAGAAAATGTGTGTTACTACCGTGAACACGTGGCTGACCGATGCCATGTGCTTGTTTATGTATATGGGTTTATTAGGTATTCTTTGAAATATGAGTGAGTGGGCAATGTGCACGGGTTTATAGTTGGTACATTGTGATTGTCCTGTCATAGAATCTCCACGCTGACAGATTTTCCTCATCAAAGTCATGTTCAATGTGTTTTAGATTTTGCAATTTATTTTCATTTGCCTCAGGTTTCTTAATCTTTTTAACCAGGGCAGTAGGGTCGCTATTGGTGAAAACATGAAACAGAGAGGTAGTGTGTTGACTTTTTATGTTATCAGTACTTTTTTTTTTGGATGTTTGAACATCTTCGAATTGTGATATCTTGCCATACTGTATTTAATAGTGACCTTTCTCAAAAAATGTTAATGTCACGGTCAGTCAGCCATTTCTCGTTCTTCTGTTTGTCTGTCTGTTAGGCGACCAAGAAGAAGAATGAGAGTTAACTTTTGAATTATAGCTAACTAAAGGTTGTATCACTTGACATGCATGAACAGTTTTTCCTCACAATTTCTGTTACAAAACAAAATCTATGTCAAGAGATTTCCAATGTCAGGCCTTTCAGCAGCTGTTTTCTTCTTTGCAGTAATACAGAAGGTGCACCATGTATTAATAACTTAATGGTACATGTGACATTTATACAAGAAAGCATCTGAGAATGTGTGCACGCGCAGGTGTAAATCTTGGAAGTCTTCATCCACATCACGTCCGACTGAAATCTATCTTCTCCCCTCTCCTGCCTCTCTACAGGAACCTGTCATCTGCCTCTTTGATGCTAGCTAATGACGGACTGAGCAGCTTGCCGTAACCCCTGCAAATATCACTCAACAATTCTTGGGTTTCACCCTCTGTAAGGTGTCCTCATTCACCATGGCAGACTTGTTTCTGCTTGGTAAGCACGCAACTTGCTGTCTGCAATTCCTCGTGTGTCTTTAAGATGTCCACATGAATGTTGGTTATACAACCACAAGCACTTGTGACATGACTACAGTGATGTTTAATGCAGCTGATACATTAACACCTGCATACAAATTGTATTTCATCTGCTTTTATAAAGGCACAACATGTAGGATTTAGAGACATCCAGCGGTAAGATTGCAAGCTATGACCAAATGAAAACCCTTCTCCTTACCCTCCCCTTACAACCGTGTAGGTGAAGCTATGGCAAAACACGAAAATACGCCAAAGACTATCTCCAGGACCAGAACCAAACGGGAAACTCCGTAGAAGAGGACGCCCTCACCTGTAGATGTAAAGGACTCTTCTAAGGTAAGGAAAACACAGTGATTCTTATTTCCAGGTGATTCTACACGAATAAAAGTACAATTATGAATTTTATAATCAGTTTCTGCTAATAGATCCCTATAAATCTCACACATTTTAACCTCTAAATAGCCCAAGTTTGAGTCGGCACTGCTTAGCTACGTTTATTTCTTTACATTTATGAGATTTCAATGCTTTCATGGTCTGGACGCACCGACACCTTTACACTGGTGAGGTGTCCTTATCCATGCGTGGACAATAGATCATGAAAGCTATCAGTGCCACTGATGGATGCAAGGAGGACACCGATTTTGTGGAAAATATTTTGTCGTTTTCGTGCATAATTGACATTATTGATTATGCAAACCATTGGAGTTATGAGTTGCAATATTTGCCGTTGTTAGATCATCACCAATAGTTGTAGCTATTTCCAGTTGTCAGATAAAGCATTGATTGATTGCAAGAACTGCAAAAAGCTATGCCATTGAAACAAGAAGTCTTATTTCATGTCAGAAAGTAAATTTTCTCTATATCATATCATCAACAATATTCATTCATGTCCTATCAATAACCTCCTGCTGGCAATTCATCATTTCTTTTGGCAACTGTGCAGGTTTCCTTAGTTACTTTACTTTTACATCTATACCTCAAAGTAAAACCAAATTATGCAAGTATATACTCAGTAATTTTACATGTCATAATGTTATGTAACCCGCTTAAAATGATTTAATGTAACTCCAAAGCAAAGGTGAATATATTTGTATATAAAATATCTAGATGGAAGCTTGAGAAAAGGGTTGTTTTGAGATATCCATGATTACTGGAGGAGAAGGGAGACTGAGCCATACTGTTTGCCTGAGATAAATTCTAATCAGGCAGTGTTTGATGTCGTGCACACATATCATTATTATGCATATGTGTGTGTATGAGTTCAGTCGTTAAATATTCATCAGAGAGCGTCATTGTTTTTGGAGGACTACATATGGGGTAATTAGAGCAATAGTTTATATCTACATAAACAACTGCCTTCTGGTGCAGAGGGACTCAGCTTTAATGTCAAACAGACAGGGACAGAGGCGCTGTGTGTGTGTGTGTGTGTGTGTGTGTGTGTCTTTCTGCATGCTTGTCAGTTACTGTCAGATGAATGTATGTGTTTTATGCGTGCACATGGGTGTGTTTGTAATGTGAAACAGGCAATGTCAGTGTAAGCATTTACATGTGTGTACGTGTGTTTTTTCGTGTGTGTGTGTGTGTGTGCATGTGAGAATGGGGTGGGGGTGCCATGTTAAATGTGAAACAGACAGTGGCAATGCCTCAGTGGCACAGAGGGAAAGGCGTGACCATCTAAACTGCCCCCCAGAGAACCAGAGAATCCATCCCCAGCCACCAGTTACTACATGTGTGTGTGATGGTGTGTGTGTGCGCAAATGCAGCTGCAGGAAATATGAAAGGTCAGGTGATACATTAGTGTTACCAGTTGGATTTCTGACACCGAAGAACACACAGAAAAATAGGATTTCCTTCTCTCTGTCATGAGGTCATCTGCCTCATGGTCACTTTTTTTTTCTAAAACAAATTAGCATTTTGTCCAGGATGAGAAAACATTACAGCAACATTAAAAAGGTTCAAAATGCTGTCATTAGTGTGATTTTGCATATGCTGATGTAGTTTGCTGGAGGAAATGTGGATGAAAAACAACGTGTGTAGAATCAAATCAAATCAAATCAAATATATTTAACAGCAACCTGAGTTGACCAAAGCAAAAAGCAATCAGTTTATGAAAGAGAATAACATTTTCTTAAATATTAAAACAAAGTAAAACAAGATAATAAGTTATGATCAAAGTTTAAGAATAAATAAATAAAAATGCTAAACATTAGGACCTTTAAGAGCCACCAAAAGCCAACAAAACATGTTCATCTTGAGATTTTTCTTAAAAATGTCAATGGATGAGGAACTTTTTTGTGTTTTTTGCTTGACAACTAGGTGTTTTGCATTTAAGAATATGTCCCCTACTATACTTTGACTTTGACTTGTAGCTGTACTGTATTTTCAAGCCTAAAAAAGGAGCCAGTTACATTAAACACACTGTGTCTGCAATGCATTCTCATCTGTTTCAAGCTACTGTTGGATCACTGAATCCAAACTGCTTGCTGAACCCTTTTCTGTGATGGATTTTTGACATTGTTGAATGATGGTTGCAAACAACGGGTCTCCAAGTGATTGTGCAGATTTACATCCAGCGCCGGTGTTCACTGACAATGCAGGATGTAGTCGTATATGTAGCGTGGCGAATATTATGGGTGTGGAGGTTGTGCTGATGGATTGGTGTGTAACGTGTTTGATAATAATGCCAGAGTCCAGAACGGCTACTAAATGGACCTTGTGGTAGATTGTTTTCTTAGCTGCTGCTTCCAACTTAGAGAATGGATGAAACTTTTAGGTCAAAGTGAACAAAAGTCTTTTAAATGAAACAGAAAATAAATGCTAATTAGGACATTCAGAGCTATTTCCAACTTGGCAGTTTAATTCCTGTATGAACAGATCAAAGTTATTAAATTAAACTTCTGGTGAGACTTTGTTCAGCTCAGTAGAACTTTAAGTTGACCACCTGTAGATGTCACAAATGTATATTTTGAGTAACTAATTAAGAAAACCTTTCAGTAAACGTTTAATAATGTTGTCATTTTAAGTAATCTGGGGTTCATTTTGAAATTTAATGAAATATTTTATCTTACTGAATGTTCCCATACATATAGCTGAAATGAACACTGAACAGAGAAACCAGAGAAATCTCATGTTTGTTGAAACACGTCATTGTAAGATTTAATTATTGGCCCTTGAAAGTGGAAGGAAACGGAAAAAAAGTCAAAACAAAACTGGTACTGGGGACCCAGGAAGTTCTCGTAAGTGTATATTTATGTATGCATGTATATCTCCTACTAGAAATTAGGTTTGGTCAACATTTTACCAACTTCTGAGGCCTCTAGTATTTGTAGAATTCAATGTGTCCTCACCAAATGTCATGGCTCTTTTATTAGTGACCTTAAGAAACGGTTATTTGTGACCCTTAATTTTGTTACCTGATTGACTGCTTTGAGTAACTTTTTAAGAAAAAAATAAAAATCCTCTGGTTACAGCTTCTTCTGTGACAATCAATGGAATATCTCTGGGTTTTGGACAAAAGACAACATTTGAGGATGTCATTGTGGGTTTTGGGAAACACTGATTGACATTTTTCACCATTTTCTGACATTTTATAGACTCAACAACTAATTAATTTATTGAGAAAACATCAACAGAACAATCAACAATGGGAATGATTGTTAGCTGCAGCCCTATTGGCCAAAAGCAAACATTCTATCTGTCTGGGGAGTGGACTGAAGATGAAACCTCTGTTTAATTGCAACTGGCTAATTCCAAGACCTGATGTGTTCTTCTTATGTGTCAGGTTCCCAAACTTTCTTTCCTTCATACTTTTGCAGGTCGCTAGATTAGTTCTATTCTTTGGCTTGTTTTTCACAAGTGTAATTGATTATAGATGGACCCAGATATACATGCTACATTGCCATGGCCTCCCCTATACATCTGTTTTAACATGTTTGGGCGTTCTAAGTTATATCCTGCTGAATTTCCAACTGTCTCGCTCACATTACAGTTTGCGGTATCGTTGTGCTGACTTGCTCTCAGTCTGTCCTGTCCATTTGTTCTATCTACCCTCCACCCGGCCTGCGGCAGAGTTGAGGTGGCTGATGAAGTGATGTTTATGTCTGTGGTGGTGAAGGTCAGCTCTCCCTGGTGTGTGTTGTCATTCAGTCGGTCTACCACAGCATAAAGTGTTTCAGGGACATAAAAGTAGAGGTTAGAGCTTTGTCTGTGTGAGTAAGTTAGATGTAAGTGGTAGATTATTATTTATGTGCATATGTACACTTGGATTTATGAGTGAATTTGTTTGCAAATGTGAAACAGTGGATGTTTTTACTTCACATGCATGCTTATGTATTGTGGTTGTACATTTTGGGTTTTGTGTGCAAACTACTTTCTACCACACTGCATTCAAAGATCTGCTGGCTTGCTTTATACAATTCTTGCAGGATTTGGGACTGCAGTTGTGCACCAGTGTTAGTATGTTGTGTGTAACAGAGTGTGTGTTTGTGTGTGTGTGGCCCATGAATGCATTGACATTTACCTTTGCCATCACATCCACAAACACCTCCCAAGGCCTTTTCATCAGTTCCCACTGCCCCGCATGAAACAGAGTGTACAACCACTGTACCTTTCTCTGCTTGGGAAAATCCCACCACAGCAGATTTGTGCACATAACTGGCTGACAATGGGCTTCCAAAAAAATGTGTACACAATAGCCCGAGACTGTGTGCCTTTGCATCATCAATCTTCAGTGTGTGATTGGTTTATAGGCGGCAACTTGACCACTACAAATTAGATTAAAACTGGGCAAGTGAGCAGAAGAGAAAGGAGAGGAGAACTGTTGCAGTCCAGACAGTAAATCAGAGCAAAAGTGGGGTTTTCATTTTGTCGTAAAAGTCGACAGCGGCGCGGTCTTGGGGTGAATGCATGTAGTTCATCTATTTTATTACGTTACCGTATTCTCTTTCTTGGTGTCTCGCACCCCACTGCTTTACACTCTCACCGTTATTTCACTTGCTACTCTGCCCTTGTTCAGTTTTTCTTACTTTCTTATATTCTCAAACAGAAGAAACAAAACAATAGCTTTTTAAATTTTGGGGGCAAACATTAAAGGAAAACCTGACAGCATCTTATAGTATGTTATGTTATGACATGTCTGAACTTGAGTCCTTCAAACTCCAATTGATTCAATGTATAATGAACTGTCTTTTCGGGGCCCATTAAAGCCCTTGTTTTGGTTTTACCACGTATTTACTAAATTGCTGAATGGTTGCTTATATTACCCACCTGTAAGCAGCTACTTTTTGCAGAACAGCAGAGATATACCCGCTGTGCAGATGGACAAAGTTAACATGTGGCTTGTGAATGTGGTCAGGCAGTAGTAGGTGGAGATCGGATCAAAGTACTTGGTGTGTAAGCAGGCAGCTTCTTGCCAGAATGCAAATTAATGTAAAGACTGCAGCAGGTGAATCATGCAAAGAGAGAAATAAATGCACTTCTTGTACCACCTTACAAAATCACTGGAATAAATTTAACATCTCATCTCCTTTGCACAGAATCTGTTTAACTAAGAAAATGACAATTTTAAAGCACTGACAGAACTCTTCGCAGATTAACTCATCTTTTCTGCCTCATCCTACCAGTACAGTAGCAGATGAGCAGAAGCTTCCTCTCCAAAGAGCCCCAGGCAGACCTGCCTCACCCAGAGCCAAACCCGGGCGAGCCCACGGCCAGATGCAGAGTGGGAACAGGAGGAAGGGCGACCCTCTGTGTGAGAATGTGAGGTGAGACAGCGCAAGCTAATCTAAAAAAAACAGGGGAGTGACTGTACCTGTGGTTTTGAAAGCTAGCATTAGGTTTTTTTAAAACAACTTTTTGGGGAGGAACAACCTTTGAATCAGACGCTTGGCAGCAAATATCATACTTAGATCAGGACCAGTTGTCCAAAAGCACTTTGCTGCTGAGACTGAAATAAAGGCTCACATTGTTAGGAGAGGTTTATGAGTGGGAAGAGAGAATTATTGTTTAATGGAAATGAAAGTTAACCGTAAACGGGTGCAAGAGAAAACTGAATCTGTAACCATTTTCACTTTTATACATATAAATATTCATATGGGCAACATTTTTTTCTGGCTCAGAAGGACTTTTGGGTTGTGTATAAACAGCAGTAAGCATTATTAGTGTGCATACAGTAAAAGTGATCAGTTTGTATAATCTTATTTGACAGAAATTATGCATTTTTTGTTTCTTCTGACCATTTGAAAAAAAATGTCTACTATTCTTGAATAAATTAAACCCCAATTATCAAAACTGGTTATATATATTTTTTAATTCTTATCATTTGGTGCTGGCTGAAATCTCCTTGGGAGGCACCTAAAACCTTATTGGGGGCACCAACACTTACCCAGTCTAAAACATACAACGTATTTTAAACACACCAACACCGAGGACGTCCGGCTGCCTACCTGGAAACTGATGATGACAGTTATTTCCAGTTAACACTCCCCGTGTAGGACTTTGATCACAGCCAGTCAATCAGCGACCAACTAGCTCAAGCAGATGCGGCCTTAGCTGCGTCTTCCATCTGTGCATCTACTCATCTGCTGTACGCTACATTTTTTATATACCGCGAAAAGTGAACCGTGATATGGCGAGGTACTACTGTATTTCCTTTTAAACAAGCTTTGTTGCGACAGTAGAAAAAACTCTCTTTTAACAGGAACAAATCTGAAAAGGTTCAGGGAGGGCGGTCATCTGCCTCGCCCAGCTGGGGTGAGGGTAAAAGGGAGAAAGAAAAGGTTGGCAGAAACAAACAGACAAGACAACAATAAACACTAGTAGGTTGGTGAGGCCAGTTACTGCAGATCAGAAATGTCAGGATACCTGCAGAGAGAACAAAACAAAACTGCGTGAGAGAAAACACACAAAGTTGAAGACATGCTATGGTGGCATATACAGGCCGGCCTATAAAAAGGATTCACTCCTCTTGGAAATTTTCTCTTTTTGTTGCTTTTCAACATTGAATCATGGTGTAATTAGGCTTTTTGAACAATAATTTACAAAAAAAACCCTCCTTAATGTCAAAGTGGAAACATAGTTCTACAAAGTAATGTGAAGTACTTAAAACTTATTGTAGAGGAGAAGTGCTCAGTGCATCATGGGAAGTGCTCCAGTAGTCTAAAACTCTTCCAGCATAACTAAGGGATTGTTCTAGGTCACATGAAATTGCTCTGAGTTTTATCAAAAACATACAGATTAGAGGGAGTCTGCCTTCTGTGCAAAACTGGAAGCTGATTCCACACCAGAGGAGCCTGATAGCTGAAGGTTTTGTCTCCTGTTTTGCTATAGAATCACACCTTGCTGAATTTTCCAGTTTGAAAATGTCATAATTCCAGGAGCTACACAACTAGGGGAAACCATATTTTTATACAGTTTACATATGCATCAGTTAGCGGTGTTTATATCTGTCTGCACAGCAAACATGTGATGATAATTCTCCAACTCTGTGCCTGTGATCCTGGACCTCCCTCCTATCAGTTATACATAATGATGTTGATCCTGGAATTGAAACTTCACTCAGCTCTGTTTTGCTTTGGAGCAAAATGCACAAAACGTAAACACAAAAAATTCCCTGTTTCTGTGCACTTTGCTGCCACTCTGCACACAAACACACATCTCCCCCCCCTCCCTGGTTTATGGTGATGATTCAGGCGAAGAGTTTTCATGCCAGAGGAAACACAAGCCCTCACCAGCTGGTCACCCCGCCACCAATCAGGTCATCTCCCTCCTCACACACACACGCACATGCATACAAGCACAGTCATGTTTCCATCACTTCAGAGGACATTATATTGACTTCAATCATTTCCTGGACACTTACCCGATTCCTAATGACTACTTTCTTATACCCAGCCCTTATTCTAACCTTAACCTAATCCTATTTTTACCCGTGACCCTAAGTACTCAAACTAAAATGCAATAATTAGTTATGGTAAATTGATTTTAGTCCCCAAAAGCAGGTTGTGTGCCCACAATGTGACTGCTTAAACAGATTTATGTCCCCACAAATATGAGTAATACAAGACACGCATACACACATATACTCACTCGCACCCTCAGGCAAACATGAGCATGCAGCAAACATGCATACGCACATAAACAGCCTTGCATACACTCTAAAACATACAGAAATGCAGTAGATGTACATGCTACTCCCACATACTTCACTCCACCTGTGCCGACACACACACATTCACATCCTAATAACATGCTTTTAGAGCAGCGGTGGTGAAATGAGTGTATTACCGTACCGCGCTCTTTCTTGGAGACTAAAGGCCACCAGGGAACTCAGTATGGTTAAATGGCTGCTAGTAACAACCGCCACACTGTCAGCATTCAAACCTTTGGGACCTCATTATTTATAATAACACCGCATTGTAAATACTACGAGGTCTAAATACGGAGTTCTTGTTTAGGTTCTCCACCCTGAAATTCAGTTGAATAAAACAAGCGGCAGCGCGGCTTTCAGCGGAACATCGTTTTCCGACATTGACACCATTATCAGGAGTGAATTCAATTCATGTAGGAGTTGTACTCAAAGAAGAATGTAAAAGTAGCTGTTAAATATGTTTTTATTGCAAAGGGAAGTCTTCAGTGTAATTTTCTTATTTCTGTGGACAATTGGAAAAACATAAGTTGCATTAACACAGAAAGTTTGATACAAAACACTAATTGTGAAAGTCATATTTAAGCCTGTCTCTGCCTCCACCATTCAGCAGCACCGGTTGCTACAGAGAAAAATCATAGCCTGTGCAGAGGGAATGGAGAAGAGTGGGAACATATAATTCACACCATGAGTCCAACAGCAGTGTGTTTTTGCCGCTGACCATGAAGGCACTCCTCTTTACTCTGCTTATTTCTGTCTGCCTCTTGAATGTTGTGCTTCACATTTAGAATTACTTAAAATGCCAAATACAATAAAAATACAGGAACCTGTCTCCGTTCCACGGCACCCAGTGACACACATGGTACAAGGAAAATCGACCTCACATACTGTATGGAGTTTCACGTCGGTGAACTGCACCATAAATTTTACTGACCGCTTTTCTCTTCATCCTGAAACAGTGTTTTGACTATGCAAAACAATGGGTGAAATTCAAGCACCACATAAGTCACATAAAACCAAAGAGCTGGTTTTCTCCGCATTGCTGTTCCCTCTGTTTTGATTCCAAGTCTGACCAGAGTTCTGGGTCTGATTTCAATCTCCAGATACTTTTGCAGTGGCCAGGGCTTTCAGTGTCAGGAGGGGAAAAAAACCTAAATACTGTACAAAAAAACATTGCAAGACGTAATCAGATATGCCATATGACATTTTCTTCCCCCGAACTCAAAGTGCACTCGCTCTCTCACACACACACACACACAGCAGCAGCAAGCAGACACTTGCACCAAGACAGAAAAGCACTCACATGTATGGATGCAGACACAAAGTACGCTCCAGTACTCTCATATAAAGTGCACACAGACATGCATCTGCACAATAACACACAACTGCATTCACTGTCTGCCTGCCTACCAGAAAGTCATAGCCCTTTTCCGCAGACAATCCTTCACTGTTTCCTCCAGTCTCCTAATTGGCTTTACCCAGACCCAGCCCACAGACTTGAGTCAGAAACAATTAAAAACTCTATTTATATTCCTGCAGTGAGCACATGGGCTCCCACAGCGGGTGACTACACACATCAGCCCTCATCATCTGTGTGTGATTTTAAACTTCAAGCTGTTTTCCATATTTATTTGAACGTGGCCAGACTTGAAAAGGTTCGCAGACCGAACCGGCGAAATGCTCTTTTTGATCACACGAGTAATCTGTAGCTCGTCCAACGCTGCCTTTTAAATAAATATCTGATTCAGAAAATATTAGCTTTCTGAGCGGCCTGTTTATTGTTTGAGTTTTCCGAGGCTTAAATTGAGTAAGAAAACACTATCGCTTTTTATGCCGCCATCAGTGATTTCCAAAGGCTGGGATTTCAAAAGGGGGCCTGACAGAGGTAATAACCACGTTTCGCAAATAAACAATCTCCATCCTCCATCCCACTGAATTGGCTCAACCCTGCAGAGCACTGGTGCTTTTCAGACAGGTAATTACCTTTTGCCCTAACAGCCAATTTTAGAACATACCACAAATGTATAAAAGACAACATACCGAGGGAAAGGAAAAAAAACATGTGAACTGGCAAATCTCTTTTACCCGTGTAACCAAACCCATGATACGGTCGTAGATTTTTATCAGCGCCCATTTGGTTTTTATTTGTACTGCGGCGACGGTGGCCTTCTTTAATGACAGGAGGGGATCTAAAATAAGATGTGGCATCAGTTGAATTGAAGATATAAGATTAAGCTGTCAACATTACAGCAGAGATAGCAATCAGAGTCTTTGCTGGACTTTCTTGATCCGGTGTTGTCACTGTGTCAAGACGCAACTCGATGCACGAGGCGGATTGAGGTGCTTTTGCTGTAGACAACGAGGATACTTGATCATAATGCATGTCAAAATATATTATCATCAGCAATGTTGCTTTAGAAGAGGCTCACTTGATGACTATATCAACGCTGAATTACTTTGACTGCATTTGTAGGGCCTCTGATTGCTCTGATGTTCCCTGCTGCCATTGTGTATACCGCTTTCTTGGGAGGCAAATGAATCTCAGTGAGAGAAACTAACTAGCAATACAGTAATACTATTTGTTTTTTCAACAGGCATACAGCCATATGGACAGTGCAGACAAGTGGAAGCACAATCGAGTACAGAAAGAAGCCTACATGGAGATAAAATAAGGTCGGTGTGTGTGCGGCTGTGCATGTGTGTCTATAATATATGAGGTGTTTGTGGAGATGAGCCTTGCGTGCCAGAGGCCACAGCAGGTGCAGCACATCTCTGGAGTGCCGTGTCCTAGTATGTGTTGGGTGGGTGGCTGGGTGGGAGGTATCCTTCCCCCTCATCATCTCAGCTTTCTCCACCTCTCCTAGCTGTCGATATAAATAAAAACAGACAACTCACCACAAAGCAGCAGGAGTCCTCCGCAGAAGAGGAGGCAAGTTTTTTGGGTGAGGGGCATTGAAGGGCCGGACAGGCTGTGGTTTGACATTATCCAAGGACACTTGAACCCGGCAGATGATCAGATATTTTAGAAGTTGTTTAGATTCTCTGTTGGTTGGATTTTGCAGTGTGGGAGAGACGTTGTCATGCTGAATAAGTAGTTATCTAGTTTTCATATTAGTTTCCTATGGTTTCCTAAAAGAAACCAGCATTGTCTGTTGCATTTCATTTGGCATTCCCCTCCCCTTGCCCTATCTGTGTGTCACTGTTTTCAAAATCTCTTTTGCTGCTGAAAACCACAACAAAAATTCCAAGCAACAATCTGCACACTGTTTTGATCAAGATTTCTATTGCGCCTGCTTAGTCCATTACGTAGGTTAACCATTTTCAAGACATTGTTCGCCTGTTTACATGGAAACGTTCGACCGAAACAGTTCCAACAAACTCTCTTGTGCAGGTACACGTCCCAGCATTCTAGGCTTAGCGCTGCCCAAGACATTTGATATTTGATTATCAAATTATGTTTGTCAAAGTTTAAACACAAGGTCAACAGATGTGTTTTATTAGTTTTTATGGTGTTTTGTTTTTGAGACAACAAAGTTTTTGTCTCAGCACATAAAACTGCTTCACCAAAAGAAGTTTCCCTCCTTCACCATTTTGCAGAGACACAGTTTCTGCATCCAGGACTTTGTTGTGCCCACAATGACAATGATTGGTTTAAGGAAACAAAAGCAAGCTAAAACCTTTACTATATAATGTAATTAAAGAGAGAACCTTGAAGTTTTAAAACTGTTTCAAAATATAAACAATGTCTGTTCAGATGAGCATTTTAGAAACGTTTAGAATCTCTGTCTGTACTAACACACCTGAAAATGTGTGTCACAGGAACATTATTGCATACAGGACATGCGAGTGCTGGTTTAAACAGGAATCAGAAGGTTGCTCAGTTGTAGAGTCATGTGATATGGAAGAAGTGATGATCAAGGGATGGACACGCAGTAACTGATAAAACACAATCAGCTAGTGAAAATGGGTGTTTGCATCACTGTTTGCAGAAATCATTTTTGCAAAGGGAGTTTCTGAAAAATGTTGCTATAAGAGGACTTTTGCAAAGGGTTTGTTTTTAGTGACCTAAAATGCACAAAAACAGCTACATTTAAAAATACACCTGTGGACATGTGGATAAGACATTGATCTCACTGTGTCTTCACCTACAGAGGGAGGCAGGAGACATCACGATAGGTTGGGTAATAGTTTGTGTTTATAGTTAAATCTCCTGAGGACACCAAGAGGTCCTGTTCATTGACAAATGAAGGCCCCTGCTGTCCTTGTGTTTTTTCATGGTGACATTAAATTAACCCCCAATTGTACATACAGTAGAAGAGGATCCTGTTTTGTAATGCAACATCACCTTAACAGGCTAGAATCATAAGACACAGAGAGTGAAGTGTCAAGGGTCCTAATACCACATGTGTGTGTTTTAAACCACATTCGCTCTACATTTATTTCTTTTTGGGAGGCGGGATGGTTTTAATATTACCTTCTGGTGCTCCCTTCTAAATAATAATTGCAGCCAAAATTACCTGCTGTTTATGAGCAAACCCATCCAAGACAACCTCCTTGTATTTTAAAGTGGATCAGAGCTTTTCTGGAGGAAGATCGTCTTTCCTTCTTCTGCTTTTTCCTGCACAGTGTGAAATTTGAGAAGAGATGTTTTTTGCCAGGCTGATAGATGGAAGCATGTCAGCATTTTGGCCTCTTTGGGAAGCAGCACATTGACTATGACAGGAGAGCAACACTCCATTACACATTTCTGAATTTCTGGTGTCTTGTATCTGTTTTTCTAGCTCTGTTGTCTCATCAGTTGTGTAACCACACCTGATAATGCAAGATGAGGTTTTTATAGAAAACTTGTCAGAAATATCACAGAAACTACTTAGGGAGAGGGCATACTTTCTCTTAGTAAACTTCAGATCACTGACTTCAGCTGGTTGAATAGAGTTATGCACTTTTTTGTGTATTAAGAAATGAAACCTTTGAAGAAATGAAGACATCCCACTTTGCCTGTGGGAGTCCCGTTATGAACTGTTGGAGACTTGCAAAATCCCCTTCCTCCAGTCCTCCGGCCCACATATATCTCCCGCCATCTCCATTCCTTCTGTCCGCTCCTCTTCCACCCCCACACTTTCTTTTCCCTCGTCTTCCTCCCCACTGCAACCTCCTCAGACTCCTGCAGTAATGGATTACATGTCTCCACTCAGCCTTTCCTGTCCTCAGTGAATCATGGGGCTGAAGCCAAGGGTGGACTTCAGGGGTAGGTGGGAACTCCAGCAAACCGAGGGGAAACTCCAGATATTGGGTTACTGTGTTCTTAGCTCCAGATATGATGTAGTGAGTGCGAGCATGGGTGCATAGTGGGGCCTTTCAGTGTCCCACACATTCATCGCAGGGTGAGGCTGATGTGGAAATATGGGATGAATCTGTGGTGTGAGGGGAGGAAGAGGCGAGAGGGTGATGCTGGAGGGATTTGAGAGGGAGACACTAGCACTGTTGCTATATACCGGGATGCACACATAAGGTACAAGTGTGTACACAACCTTTGTGTTAACTTCCACCCCATTTTCCACAATACAAGTCGGTTTTACCAAAGTTGAAGAATCCATTATTAACTATTGGACAGTACTGTTTTAGCTGTATACACCCTCTATAGATGGCTAATTCAGAATGTAAGTATCTTATTTCTTGATGATATTTCACTCTAGTACAGCAAGAAAACAAAAACACAGACATGGATTGAAGCAATTAAGATCTAAAACACTAAACAGTGAACATCAGCATCCGCAACATAAAATTAATTCTGATAACTGATTCACTGCAGTGTAACTAACTTCAGATCTCCTTGTCATGCCAGATGATATTTATTTGCTTTGTGCACTGCTACTTGTGTCTGCAGCGGCTGTCTGTAGTCGTCTGGGACGGCAGGACTTTGTTGGCTTTGTTCCGTCTTTTGGCTTCGGCTCCTGTGCATGTCAAGCCCCAAAGCTTAGATGCAGCAGTAGATTTGTTGGGCGGCTGTAAAATACTATTACGGTGGAGTGAGGACAGCGCTGAAAGCATAGCATAGCTGTAGTTCATCGACTAACATCTTAACTCCCCTTTTTCATCCCTGTAAATCAGGCTAGTCAGGGGCTTAAGTGCCTGACACAGCCAAGGGACACACCATTCAGACGTTGTTGAAGAGGTGGGGGGATGACTGAGCGAGTTCAGAAGACAGAGTTGTTCCATTGCACAAAATACCCACACCGAGCGAGCGCTGAGGTACAGTGCAATATGAAAACTCTCTGGTTTTCCAATGGAACACTGCAGTAATTTCGCTTTAACATCATCAACAATATGGCAGCATCCCATGACCTTTGAGAGGGAGCCAGCAGTACAATTGATTCAATATAAACTATACTTCCTTTCATGTCAATGTTTGGAGTGTGAAAACCTCTAGGGTTTATATTACAAAATTAAAAATTATATTACTAAACTTAGTTTAAAGGCAATTTGCATTTGGGCCAAGCAATGTATTCTAATAGCTTAAAACAATATTTTGGTTTTTTTGCTCCTTTTCAGAAGTAGTGTGTGTACCGTACAATTACATTAGGACTGTCATGCCATATAAAAATGTGCCACCCATGTGATGCTGATGTTTAACTGAGCTGACTCACCAGATGTAGACTTCGAGTGTATGCCAGACATTTCTGCTGTCTTTCCCATCTACTATAGGCATGTTACTGTTGTCAGAATCCCTTTTACGACTGGAAACAACAACAACCTCTTAACAACAACCCACCCTCTAATAATAGTAAGTTTTGAAGAAGATTTACATTGTGCAATATAGTTTGTTCAGTGAATTATCCGTTTTATTAACCCTCCTCGCCTCCCTATTGACAATAACAATAATGCATTGGTTTTATAAAGTGCTTTTCTAGGCACTCAAAGACGCTTTACATTGCACTATTCATTCACTCCATACTTGATGGTGGTAAGCTATGTATGTAGCAACAGCTGCTCTTGGGTAGACTTATGGAGGCGAGGCTGCCAGTTGCGCCATCAGCCCCTCTGACCACCACCAACCACTCACTTTCACACTGCATTCACCCAACTGTTGTTAGTAATTGTTTCACCAAAACAACTCCTTTATCACAACATTGCAGGGGCACCATCACTGCATCCTGGGCTTAGCACCACCCAGAGACGATTGTAATGAAGTGAAGCACTGAAACAGCACTGTGGAGTTAGGTGTGGCTAGACTATTGCAGAATGTTAGCTGGCCTAAAACGAGCTAACTTTGCCCCAGCAACAGCAGCATACAACTAACAACAGTGCTAAGTGACTCCTAGTTAGTAATCTTGTTAATACATATGTCACATTTAGCTTTATTCACTCCAAAAGACAGAAACATTATTTGAGCTACTGCTTTATTGTGTCAGTTATTGTTTTAATCAGTTGATTAATTCATGAAATGTCAGTAACAATAGGGAAACTGATGTTTTCAAAGATGATGTGACTTAAAAGCATCTATAAATATTATTGTACAGTGCACACTACCAATACGCTTGTACACCTACGTATGTCAAAAGAGATAAACAGTGTATATAAGCTTTTGAATCCATCTTTTGCAGGAAGGTTACCCGTAGAAGTAATATACAGTAAAGTATATTGTGCTGAGTCTTATGTAGAGTGACTTTGCGACAGTAAAATTCAATTTTTTACAGTGTCTTTCCTCCCAAACTCCATAAATCTTCTATTTCACCAACATATTTTGTGTTTTGCAACCTTTCCCACCATATCGTTATGCGTGTAATTCAAAAAACCTCAATTACATGCTGTACTTAAATATGAAAGCCTCTGGATATCTGAGGAGTCAGCCAAAGGTTCTATCAGTAAAATAACACAAACTTTATGAATATTACACTATTCCTCAATCAGACACCAGCCCACTCCCTAAAATGATAATCCATCTATTACAGCTGTTGAAATATGGTTTTGGCAGATCTGCAGCTCATATTGATGAACAAGAGAGGAGTTTCTTTTTCTCAGCGTAGTATGTATTTTAAGGTAAAAGCCAAAATAATTTCTTTAATGTTATTGTTAATGTTCTTCGAGCAATGCACTGGGTTACAGTTACATAGACATCCGGCAGCTAAAGCTTGTGAGTCATAACTTTAGACCCTGATCCAACTTTTCATCTGTACTAATTCTTTCCTTCAGACAGCAAAAGAACAAAATATTCGCCTTTGTAGTGTGAAGAATTGAGTTGTGGGGTCAATTATTTTTTATAATTTTTCTTTTCCTTTTTAATAAAATGGAAAAAAAGGGTTAGTGTGTTTTCATTGCACTTTTTTGAATACTGAAAGCTAAAATCCATACAGAAAGCTGGTTAGTTTTGCGCCACAAGTTTTTCTCACCCAAATCATGTTCTTGCACGCTATCCTCATGCATGTACTAAGACCTATCCTGCAGCTAACATGCTCATTTTAATTTGGTTTCCTGTCATGCGTGATTCCACTTCAGTTTGCCTCTGACTCCTCCACCTCTACGAGCACCGTCTGTTTTCCTGCTTAGAATTAATCAAGCTCACCATGTTCAACTTCAAATGGACAGAAACCGTCTGAAGTGCCAAAATCTCTGTAACACCGAGTCCCTAATGAGCTCAGAGTTGCCGTTTTCACCTGACTCCCCACTATTTATTATCTGCGCAACATATGAAATACTTTCACAGTGGGAGGGAGCTGCAGTCTTTTCATCAGAGAGGTACGATGGGTTGCATCATCTGATTGCGCCCTGCGGCCACGGTAAACCTCCACCAGTCTTTAAAGATGGTAGATTCTGCTAAAAGAACATGCTCTTCGATATGAGCAGTGGCCGTCATTACATAATATAGTTCTCTCTTACTTTTACTATAGAAGGGCACTTATGTACTCTGCACATGTGATGCAGTCTCACACCTATGTAAGAGCTGCGTTGGACCACGAGTGAAAAAATGTATTAGTTTAACCATAGAGGCTGTAAAATCAAGAGCTGTTTCACCTCACAGGACTAATGGGTGTCCTTTAGTTCGCATATAAAAAGAGCAAAAAAGTCCAGAGGATGGAGATGGCATGAACCTAGAAAACTGGGGTTCAATTCCAATATTGGACTCTCTGGTTAATTTTGTTTTCATTTGCTGTTTTCAGTCTTTTTTCACTCATTTGTTCACTCTCTCATTTTGTTTAAGCTACGAAAATGCCTGGTTAAGTTTCAACTACAAAACCACCCAGTTCTAGGAAAAGATGGTTTTGTTTGAAACACTCGTGCAAAGGCTAAGCACAAAGCTCCAGAGTCCCGCCCCAAGAAAACCCCTTTAAAAATGTTTGTATCTCTCAAATAAACAGCCAAAAAATAATGTTTTGGACTGTGGACATGCTGCAGTACTTCTGGCTTCACTGTCAGCAGTTTCTATGCTGCAAATTACTTTTACAGGACGCTTTTTAGAGGCCAAAACCACCCAAAAACAATTGTCAGTACAGTGCGAAATTCATGTATTGCAGTTGTTCCCGTAATTACTACTTTTATGAGCCCTCTAGCCTTCTCAAGCTGCAACATATCTTGTACTGTATGTAAACTCTTGTTACCAATGAATTAAATCTGATTCAGTCATTATACAGTATTGAAATATTGATATTTTTCTGAGCATTTAAGTAAGAATAAATAGACTTTGATGCACAGAAGTTAATATAATCTTTATCCCTCTTATGTTTTCTTTTGTTTTTCCACGTATTTTGTGTAATTTCCAGTACTCCTTTATAAAAACAGTAGTGGAAACAGCAAAGGAGAGACACAGGACAGAAATCAGGTGGAGTTACTCTAGCAGCTTGTGTAGTTCAAAACTTTACAAACAACATTTAGAGAGATCATCAGACTGAAACCAAAAGCTTTTCCAGTTACTTTGGAAAGCCATAAAATGGATAATGGTAATGAATTGTGTTCTCCAACTTTACTTTCTTTTGCAAAGGCATGCTGCACCTTTATGAGGCAAAGACTCCCTTTCTCTCCTTCATTTTCCAGATTAACTGGCCCGCGTATTAAAGTCTTGGCTGGATGTCAGTGACTCAGTAAAATAAATGAAATCAACTAAATTGAGCTGGATTTGCAACATCTGTCCTCTACAAAATGAGCAAATAAAAAAGTCGGGAGTAAATTTTGCATTTCTACAAATTGTTCAGGGCACTCTTTGAGATTAAATGTTAGTATCTTGGAAATGCATTCGAAGAACTTGAATGCATTTACATTTTAGGCAGCTAATACCTTTGGGGAGAGTGACCTACAGTGAGTGCAATGCAACCACATTTATAGTTTTCAAACTAACATAATGGAATGCTTGTAGGACAGAAAATACACAGCTAAGTTTTGAATACTGTAGAACAACTTTTGTTACTGTGAGTTTTGCATCAAACATCTACAAAATCCTGTGTATCAACAGACCTTTGAGAGACTTAATGAATCATCCCAGTTCAAGTTTTGGGATTCCCCCTCAACCACCATGGCCTTCATACAGTTTAATTGTGAAGAATGGGCAGTATGTGAAGCCCTGATGTTTCCTGGTTAAACAGACAGATGTGTTGCTGCAGTAAATGAGGTGTTGAAAGAAGAAACCCTGCATGTCGCTCTCTCCCCTACCTTTCACCGCTGACATGCTCGATTCTTCTTCACTTGCCTCCAACCCCTATTGCATTCGACCATCTCGCAGTTATGCTCAACCTTAAATATCTTTTCACTTTTGCTGTTATTATCTGTTCACATTTGGAGCTGCTTTGTTCATGTGTTTTATGGCAAAAACACTAATTTGACGTAATTGAAATGATCCAGAAAATTACAAGAAAATTAAGGGTTTACTGAGTTTTATTACTCCCCGAGTCTATAAAATACATGTTTTTGACACCTGGAAGGCTATGAATGCCTGGAATAAACACCTCATTCAATGTGAAGTTGCTAAGGAAAAATTTTCTTCGTTAAACAGAGTTTTATTGTTAAAGAAACAGGACGTGGAAACGTGAATGGCACATTCTAGGCAGACAAGACTAGTTTTCCGAAAGTTTCCGAAACTGTCTTCATTCTTAAATATAAATGATTATCCCTTCACCCACCATGTATGTGACTATTTCTTTACATATTTTGTCTTGGGTCACTTATTTCTACTTGTAATGTAATATTAGAGAGCCAAGAGTTGACATTTATTACACTGTAATTAACTAAAATCATAAATGTGAACAGCTACCAGGTACAGATACTGTTTTCCTGAACTCTGCCGTTTGCTCCACTAAATACATTATAGAAAAAAACTCGTCCGATATGTTTAAAACCAGCTTTTTCTCATCAACCCTCTCTTTACCGGCCAAAAGTGTACTTAAGAACTTCGAGTTCTAATACAGAGAGGAGGATAAATGTTCCCTGTGTTCTGGCATGAGTGTGAATACTGTTTGATTGAAACAAGGTGGCATGCACTTGATTTAACCCCTGAAAGGCATGTCTGCCCAAATTCTCTCCTAATTTGACTAATCAGAGTCTGGCCTGTCACAATGGCCTCCAAAGCCAGAACAGCCTGAGAAATATGTGCCTTGACTGGCCTAATGACATTTTACACGTAATAAACTTACTCTTGGACACCATTTACCACTACAGGGAGCCGGTCTGAGAATTTGACACGACTTTTACAAGGCCCAGGGTGGCTGCCTTTCTCTAAACTGCTTTCGCCTGGGGTGAAAATTATTGTGAAGTTGGTGATTAAACTGAATGCGGATTATCAATACAGGATGGAAGGCTGATGGCTAGTTGCTGATTAAGAAATGTACTGATACAGTGCTGTATGCTGTTTTATTGAGAAACTATGGTTCAAAATTTCTAAGATAATTGATATTTTACCAGTTTTATCTCATATTGCATCTGGAAATGTGTGGAGAGACACAGCAATTGCCTTTTTTTATAGCATTATCATACAATTGAATATGATTCTGGAGGTGTCTGCATGATTTTATGGGATTTTATAACTTCATTGGACAGTTTGTGTTTTATATCTGTCTATTGTGCAATAAAATTTGCACTTTTTTCCTAAATTCAATCCCTTCCTGGAGGTGGCGTCCATATCTCTGACAAGGGGGTTAGGCAAATAATGTTGCTTATTACCTCCGTGTTAGAAGCCGGAGGAACAGTCTCATTTTGTGATTAAGTCTCATAATACAGGTGTACACATCGAAATTTTGCCTGTTGCGGCATTAACTGTAATAATGATGGCAACAACTGTAATAAGGACCTTAATGACAAACAGCGTGAAAACTGCAGACGGAGGAGGAGAGAAAGAGTGAAAGTGACAGAGGGAAAGAAACGAGTGCACAGGAAAATTGACCCCCCAAAAAGCTGCCATTGTAGATGATGGATTTCTCCCTAATCGAAACAGTTTGCCCAGTCGCCCAGCTGGGCTTCATGTGCTTTTGATTACTCTCCGCCATTTAGTTCCACAAAATTACATGCTGCCTAATGGCCTTTTAATGGTTATAGGTTTCTCTGCTCTTTAATGAGCCTGCACCAGTTGGTTGCTAATGCCCTATGGAAATTTGGCAAACGTCCAGTGTGGTTAAGTATATTTCCCTCCAGTTTACAACTTTGTTGTGTGAAATCACAAACAAGGAGGCTGGTGTGAGATGTGGAAATGCAGCTCCTACTTCTCCTGTTGGCTTGTTTTGTTTTACTGTGGAGCAGCTCCATAATTGTGCTATTAGGCGTTTGATTGTTTGCACTCTTGTGCTCCCTGTAATTTTTCTGAGGTGATAATGTGGCAACTATTCTGTCTTTTGCACACATTTGCAACACACGCGTTCACTTAACTCACACGGCACAGCATGCTGAGATGATGCAGTGGTAAACAACACACTAAGACACACGGGAATGCTGAGTGTTTCTTGTGCCTCAACTTTTGTAACTAGACGTGTAAACAGAAGGCGGCTCTGAACGCGGGTCAAGTGGTCAAGGTGACAGAGTTCACTCCCCGCACTGACCTTAATCATCGCCACGGCCATTACTGATGTGTTTGTGTGATTCCATCTCAACAGCACGTCTGTTTGTGTGTCCTCGTGTGCGTGTACATGTATCTATGTGTGTGTTTGTGTCTTAATGGGGACGTTAGCAGCTGCTTTTTGATGAGTGCCTGTTTACTGGACCTAATTAAGCAGAAAACGGCCACACATATCCCCTGCTAAAGTAGGACCCCAAACAGATGGCCTGAGGACCCATGAGGCCGTCTGACACCTTGCCCGCCCTGGATGGCCACTCAGCAGCCACACACACACAAACACACACACACAAAAAGCAGGCCAGTCTGCAATGTCACTGTCAACACCATTCCACTTGAAACACAATTATCATCATAACAAAAGTTCCATTTGATAAAAAAAAAAAAAAGTGCTTGGCCAGATCAGTAGAAACACCGACACGAAAATAAATGGATGTGTTTTTCAATTTTTCAGCTCATCTCATTGCCGCAAACATACTGTGAGCACTGTGGGGCAGAAAGCATTGTGCATATTTTCACAGAAAAGTTGTGTGACTAAACTTCTGTTTTTTGTCTCACCTCTCGGGGTTATTCCCCTCCTTTAAGCCCTTCTTCAGAATTTGACAGGTCTTGGGCAAAAACAAACTGCCTGATCGCCCCGAGGAGAAACTCTGGGATACGTCTTCCGCTTTGTTATTCCTAATATTGCTTTACCTGTCTGGAGTCTGACAGAAGCTTACCTGGGGGAACGTGCAGGACTTCTGCCGACACTAAACGGATCACGGAAGCAGCTCGCTACACGCCTTGTTGATGAAGACATCACCACATAGCTATGCAAAGGGAGAGATGAATCCCCAGACCGCAGGCACTGTCATGTTTTAAGGAGTTTTAACAGTTACAAATGTGAGCTGAAGAGGCACTCATGTAGTTAACCCTTATGGTTCTCTTTTGAGGACAATACAAGTAGCTTTAATACTTTTATTTAAGCATCTACACTGTGGTTACCACTGCTACTATTCTACCTAATATTACCACCTTTATGAGGCTACTACTGCTAGTACAGACACAAATATCACCCCTGACAGAACATAGGTGCTGCTAACGTCAAAAATATACTCCTTATCTGCTAGTTTGAATATCCTCAAAAGGGATCATTTATGTTTTTTAATATATATGACACTTTAATTTGGTGTTATTAATAATTTTCTCCTCGAAATGTCCTCCAGAGGTTGCACGTCATGACTTATTTGGACCGTCCTTCTTGCACTGCTTTTAAGGACGATGTGCTCTGGACCCCCGCTGTGACTGGGAATATACAGTATATGTGTGAGTGTGAGTGCATGTATGTGTGTGTGTGTGTGTGTGTGTGTTAGAGGGAGGTAAAGTAGTACTCTAGAGGGCAGCAAGAGACCATGCAGGACGATGAGTGGCGGCTCCATGATATTTCCAATGTGGTGGCCAAGGGGTGGTGGAGTGTTGGTAGCAGCTTATTTTAGTGTGATGCACATGGCATCTCAGCTTTTCTACCAACTATGGGTATCTCCGTGCAAAGACAGAGGTAAAAACAGCTTGTGGACCAAACACCTGTAGTTGAGGGAGACTGCAGCTGAATATATGGGGTGGCCAGTCATATTCTAGTCATGGATCTACCTGCTCTGACGTTTATGTGACAGTTTATTGTTTGAAAAAAGGCTCAGCCACAACTTTACTCTGAGTTAAGATGGAAATACATGACAGACAAACCAGGTGAATTATTTTGAATGATTGGCATCGTCTGTTAATGACCGAAATCCTTTTAATGACTGTCATAGCAGACTTATGTATTAAAACTGGACATTACTGTGGCCACCAAGACTAAGACTAAAACAGCAACGAGTCTGGTGATCAGTCCATACATCATCCGTGATAAATAGGCCAACATTCCATGTTAGTCCATGAAAATCACCTTCATACAGTTTTACAGCATGTTGATAATAAGAGCTGAACTCTATTACAGGATTGTCCGCTGTCATCACAGTCCCAGAGTAGACTGAGGAGGGCGAGAAACCTGACTCTGCTGTTTGTGAGTCCAGGGACGAACAAGCAGGATTAGTCTAGGAATGAAAAGGCCGCAGAACATTGTGAACCCGCACCAACAGTCTTTGAGTCTGTATCCCCTGCCGACAACATGCTATGTTTTAACATTATGTTCCTGCACTGTGCGTACGCCATAAATCACTGTATCAAAGAGGCATGGAATGGCATTGGGTGATATGAGGCCTTGTCAGTAGCCTTGTCTCAGACTCTCAGTAAGTTAGGGGACAGATGAAGCTAATGGCACATGGCCACATGCTTGTTTTAATGGAATATTGCAATATTGGAAGCTCGCAGCGCTACTGGACAGCTATTGTTGTAGTGGAATTTGAAAGAAAGCATATTTTTAATGTCTGTTTAATTACTTTTCATGGCGAGAGATGGGACGTTCCTGATTGCAAATAAGAAGTTGAAGTTGGTGTGCTATAAACTGGATAAATACTGGATGTAAGCAATTAAAAACATTCCCTGATCTCATTACTTACCAGTTGTGTATTTTCAAAGAGATAATTTCAAGTATACACCTGACCTTTCCTGATGTAAATTCAGCCACTGTTGTACCAGACCTCTCAAGTGCAAAGATGCCCACATAACTGACTATATTTGGGAGAAAAATAGGTCAATGACACATGAAGAGACAAGGGCCGGAGTTTGGCAAACGCTGTTGCCATAAACCGGGTGATCAGTGTGTAAATGCCACCAGTCTTGGGAGCTACACAGGGCTTTTAATTTGTTAGCTTTTATTACCTATCATAGAGACAAAATGCCTGTTATGTGCTGCCAAATCCACTCTACATGCCCAAACGGCCCTTGACCTTTTATACTTGAGTTTACAGCATGGAAAACCTAGCCACGCCGCCCATACAGAGGCAGTATACAGTAGCTCATAACTTAGCGTATAATAAATGTGTGCCCTGTCAAAGGCCAATCTGGGGCCCCGTTAAACATCTCAATTTGAGGTTCACAGCCAAAATAAAATGTTATTTGACTAACAGTGTCAAAGCAAACAAGTTTGTGCTAATATCTTGATATTAAATGTCTTCTTTCATCCTCTCTACGCACACACATACTGTATATTTGCACACTGACATATTGTCTGTAGCTAAAATAAATGGAAAGGGTGAATTAACACTGTGGAAATGGACACAGGCCCTGCTGAGAACCTATTACAGTCACACAGAGTCAAGCACGCGCACAATCTTCATTTCATTTTACAGGCACAAATTGAGCAGAGTCAAGCAGAACAATGAAATTATGTCATATATTTATTCACACACATGCACGTTAGGCATATGAATAAAAAGCAAATAAGACAGATTTAATTTCAGGAACATCAGTGCACAGCGGCAAATTTCTTGGATACACTTTAGATTACGTCGGGGCTCTCTTATTGAATAATAGATCTTAGCAGCCCCAAACTCTGATTGTACATTTTTTTCCTATTTGATTTGATAAGTTGCCTTGCTAAATTTAGATTCCATGTAATCAAATCCCGCTAACCTTGTTACATACTTGCAGATGAGCCAAGGTACGGCTTTCATCTTATGACCATCAAGGCAAGTCTTAATGCTAATATTAGTTTACTTGACTTGATGGCTTACTTTCGGCTGAAGCAAATGAAGGTGTCGGTTTGATGGCTTTAGATTATCATTTGAAATAAGCTTAAAAATGACATAGTTTTGCTAAAATTTTGCAGATATTTATTAATCTAGACAGAATAATGATGTACTAACCCCATAATTTGAACATTAGCTTAAAATCATCAAGTAGGTTTATTGTTTTTATACATTTTTCTGTGTGTGTGCATTTTACCCTTATATTCTTGCATCTTATCAAGCAAAATATAACTTTTCAGCAAAATATTAATAACTTCTTGTACCATTAATGTCATTAAACATGTATGTGTGCTGAAAGTGGACACATAGAGTGTTGAAAACGACACCTTGTGTTTTAAGAGTGTACCCTTATTTAGCAAGATGCTTTCCATGGTGGCTTTATGGGGCTGAATGCTGTCTGTCTGAATCACCCCTTTTAGTTAGAGAGGGGCCATTAACAGCTAATGCTATCCAGTGCTAAACTGTGCAGGAGGTAATGAAACCTCGGGCTCACGACACTTATCCTCCTCTGCAGTTACAGCTGCAACATGGCTGCCAGCCCAGCATCGTAGAGCCGGGGAGGAAATCAAGACAGTGTGAAATATCAGCGTCTCGGTCTGTGCTCGCACATAGCAGTGGGTTTAAACGCCACCGTCTTGTAGTTCGGGGAGAGATGGTCCAGTCGGTATGCTGGGCGCTGGGTGCTGTCATGCCACGGAGTGCAGCGCTGCTCCCATTTGTCTTCCAGCGTATGGAGCTATAAAGCTGACATAGTGACAGTAACGTCACAGCGGTCTAATAAAACTTTACAGAGCACATATCTAAAGCAGGAAAGGAGAACAACAAGAATAGTAATTATGTAACCGAAGCATACATGTCTCGAATCTTAGACTAACGATGCCTGGTCCTGCCTGGACTGGCTTTAACTGGCCAGTACTCTAATGAATCAATTTGTAAATGATGCTGCTAGACTAAACAAGACCAGCATGTGCTCAGATATATACTTAGCTTGCTAATTCAGCATTTCCATTATGATAAGTTTCACCTCATGATGTCTCACTACTAAGGCTGGTCAAATAATATTTTCCATGATTGGCTGATGATGTGCACTTGAGCTAATTTTGGTCAGTGTTTATAGCTTCTTCCCTGAAAAAGCAGACAAACTACCAGCGTGTAGTTTAACTTTTAAAGACTAGTTAGATAAACCCACCAGCTGGTGTAAGATGGTCTATATAGAGAGACAAACATAATGTTGTATATAACTGTTATTATAAGAAATGAATATGCAAAGGATGCAAAAATAGCAGACAATCTGATTAAAGTTTTGGATACTTTGAAGAATATTGGTGGGAAAAAAGTTGCTGCTCTCTGACCCCCAAGACCTCCAGTGGGTTTGAAAGGCCTAATATAAAAAATGCTAAAATTAATCCATTTATCAGAAGCAGAAACTGAAAATACAGAAAGAATTGTTTGATTTTCAACTTTCCTGAAACTACTGATCCATCATGTGTCGTTATCTTGGAAAATCTAAGTCTGAAACTGTGACATTTCATCAAAATTAGTGTTTCTACTTATCTGAAAATAAGACAATTGGTCTAACCAGACCATGTCAAGCCATTAGTGACTCAGCTGTAATCAATAGTCACAGGACAATAATTCAGAGACATTTCGGCTGAACTGCAGGCAGTGCTTAAACAGCAAGTACAGAAACAAATGAATAATAATCTAACCTTTTTTGATCCCCTTGGGGAAGTTCCTTCTCTGCATTTGACCCATCCTATTCATAGTTAGCCTTAACTACACATACCAGGAGCAGTGGGCAGCCGCGGTGCCCGGGGAGCACTGAGGGGTTAAGGGCCACAGTGGTGGTGACTGGGACAATTTGTCGCTCTCACTTTCCCATCTCAACCTTTTGCAAGTCTGGGGACTCAAACTGGCAACCCACAAGTTCACTTCACAAACCACTAGGCCATCTTTGCCCTAAATTTAAAATGTATGTAGTAGAATATGTTGATTCCAGGTATGTTCAATGTTTGTGAAAGTAATAATAAAACAAATTAGTTTTTTTACATGATTCACTGATGACAAAAGACATTTCTAAGTTGTGACAGGAGCAATAGAGGGTTTAGTCTTATTGATTGTGTATTTTTGAAGTGCTTTGCTTACTCTACTATGAAAAGGCCTCTGCAGATGAATTAAAACATTTGAAGACAAGGAAATTGTCCTCTGAAACTCAAACATTTTTAATTTTTGGCCCTCCAGGCAGCGTGATATATACAGTAGTATCTATCCAGTGGTGGAGTAAACTTCTTGTGGAGCCGATTATGCAAATGATGTGTAGATTGAGAGTACCTGTGTTGAGGAAGGACAGAATTACTATTGCTTATTTTCTAATATTTAATAAAACTCCACACGGTGACGATACATCAACCCGCCAGCACAATTTGACGGATTAAAAGCATAACATTTAAAAGCGGTTTCATTTCAGCACAGGCCTGCTGGCTCAGCACTCTGACTGGACAGAAGAGGTGTTAAAGAGGCAAGGCCGATCCACGCTGGCGTGAGTTACATGAGCTCCGGTACTTAGTGCGGCTGAGGATTTGGATGTAAGTAGGAGCAGAGTGATCCGGAGCAAGGGTGATGACTCAAGATGGATTTGTGACACAGCAAATAGTTTGTGTCTTCTTCGGATGTTAGTTCAGGAAGTCCGACTTTCAGGGACTGTATTTGAAATCTAACATCACTGCATATTCTCGCTAGTTGTTTTATCACTGCTCGAATTCAAAGAAAGGGCCACCGTTTATTGCACCAGATAAGATTTAGAACTGGAGTAAAACATGCCAGAGGTGACACTGACTTATTAAAAAGCAGGTTTTGTACATTTTATCATAGAAAATGACCTTTAAGTGACATTTTTCAGATAATTTATGAAAGCAAACTCCTACAACAGTAAATATATTGAATCGCTATTGTGTTTGTGCAATTCTAAAAGTCTAATAATATAAGTGTTGCAAAATTCTTTTAATGCACAATTTTATTGTAAGCATTAGACGACACCCCAGTGTGTGAGTTTGCAACATCAGCTGTCAGCTTTTCCAAAGCGCCTCCAACAGTTTCATCACTATGTTCTGTACTTTGGCACGAGGCAGCAACAAGACAGGTGGCAGGAAGTTATTTCAATAATTAGTAGTAATATCATCAGCTCCCACCCCTGCCCAGAACACTCACACACACACACACACACACAACACTCTCACACACACTTTTTCACGGCAGCACATGCTGATCACTGCTCACAGGGTGTCAGTGTATCCCAGCATGCAGTTTGGACGTCTAAAATAGCCCCCCGCACAGCTGGGGCTGCAGGAGTCGGGGTGGTTGAGGGAGGAGCAGATTTACCAGCTAGTTCCTGTTTGCAAACACTCATACCGAAGCTGGCTCGTGTGGTTTGTCATGCTTCATGTGCTGTCTTCCCCCCTCCCCCCCACCCAGACTGATTCATGCAGAACCATGCTTTAAGCTCCCTGGCAGCCATCAAGGACAGACGTTGGCGCGCAGATCAAGGCCAGGAGTTGGCCTTCGTCGTGTGCTTGAGAATGTTGCACCTGTCTAAAAGTTATGTGCGTACGATCCATTTTATCTGCGTGTGCTATTGTTACAAGTTGCTGAAACTGAGTAATTAATTTGCTTGTCGTCTAATGAAGGACATGGAGGTGGCTCTTAGGCAGCACGAGTGTGCCACTGGGAGGGAATAGTAGTTTAACTAAGTGGAATAACTAATTTTTCTTACTTTAAACATCGAAACACCTTTATTTTTAACCTTTGAAAGACCTTTTTACTACAAACTAAAGCCACAGCAGTGTATTGCTTTCAAAATGCATAGATAAATTATTGAGAAAAGTAACAAAAAAATAATAAAATGTGTTGCTAAACCTAAAAGAAATGCTTGTCCTCTCCCTCTGCTGTCACATTTCCTCATTTCCTTCTGAGAATTCCAGTATTTCCCCTCTGCCTCTTGAAAGCAGCTTTTAATCACTGAGCTAAACATCGTATCACTTTATTAATTTAACCCAGAGAGAGCAGAGGGGGGAAAGGTTTTTTGACACTTTACATTTTCCACTACAGATGTGTTATATTTTAGCGAGTGGCTTCAACAAAGGAGACATTTTGTTTGAGTTCGAGAAATTACAATGGAGCAATTAAAATAAATCTTGAGGTGAACTTCCATTAACCTCGGCTTGGTTTGGGTTTCAGCTCGCTGGGCCCTGAGGATGGAGGCCCTTCATTTGATTTATATCATCCTCCTCTTTGCCTAAACTAAAAGTAGGGGAAAATAGTTCCACTAAAAATACCGTAGATTAAATCCCCTCCTCTTTTCTGATGGAAAGGCTTGTTTTTTTCCCCTTAGAGCTTCAAAATTTCCATTAGTTTGTGCTGTAAATCTCCCAACAACAGATTGGTTCAGTAGCAGCTGCAGGGATAGATGCTTTGGGTGGATATTTTTCACTTTTTCAATTGACAAAACTAAATGTATTAACTCAGTCCAGATCTTATACTGTATATCATACTCGAGTTATAAAGAACCAAGTGTTCAGCGCTCGACATGTGCTTGTTTTGTTCCTTTTGCTCAGAAGTAGGAGACGTCATGTACTTGTTTTTAAAGCTGCAATAAATTTTCATTCCATAATCCTGTGCAATGACAATATAGTGGATATGAGAGCTGTAATTCTAAGCTGAACTAGCTTTATTTTTATATAAGAATACAGACTTATCAAAACAGATAAGAGGCATGATAAGAATTTTTGAAACATTTACTGTTATTTTACAGATTTTCCCAGCTGTAGTAAAGTCACAGATCACTCTTACTTCTCAGATGATAATCTGTTATCTTCCACTATATGCCTGTCATTTAGAGGTGGTTACTATTTTATAAGTTTTACATTTATTTTTCATTATGTTACAATCAGTACTTTGGTAGAGAATAGCTCTAACTGCTAAAGAAACAGCTGTATACTCTAGTTGTGGTACACACAGTAACTGTTGTTTTTTAATGTAGCATTTTTCACATCTTTTTGCGTGGCTGCTTCGCTGCCAAATGTTTAGCATTTGTATTTATTTTTTATTTTATTTTATTTTATTTATTCATTTATTTATACATTTTTTGGATGTTGTAGTATTTTACAGTTTTAAAAAAAACACATTATGCTTTCTCCCTGACTCCAAATTGTCATTTTTTTTTCATTTTTAATTCTAAACTATTGTACCATTTTTTTTTTTTTAAGATTTATTTTTGGCCTTTATTGGAGAGGACAGGACAGTGGATAGAGTCAGAAACGGGAGAGAGCGGGGAAAGACATGCGGTAAATGGCCGAGGTCGGACTCGAACCCTGCCCAGCCACTACGCCTCTGCATGTGGGTCACGCGACATAAGCACTAGGCTATTGGGGCGCCCCTATTCTACCATTTTTTAAACATATTTTTCTGGCTCCCTTTCTGCCAAAATTTTTTATTTTTTTTACATACTGTTTTTAACTGTTTGAGTGTTTTACTTTTTTGACATATTTTGTTTGGCTTTGTTACTCCACATTTAATTTTCCTTTTATGTATTTTTTATTTAATTTTATTATTTTATTATTTTACAGTTTTTGAATGCTTCTATTCTACCATATTTTTTAACCTTTTTTGGGATCCTTTGCTGAACGTTAAAGTATTCTATCATTATTATCAGTATGTTTTTTTCTGACACAATTTTTTTACAATTTTTAAATTGTATAATATTCTACCATTTTAATTTTTCTCTGTTGCTGTGAAATTTTCAGTGTTTTTTACAATTCTTTTTGCAGTGATAATTTGGTTTGCACAAAGATAGCCGTTAGAAAACCAACAAAACTCTCAGATTAATCACCATGAGAGACTGAGGATCCTAAATGTAGATCTAAGCATACCATAGATCACATGGCATAATTTAAGAGTCATAAAGTGCTTTAAACACACAACAGTTCAAACGGTTATTTCCTGCCGCTGTCAGAGTACAAAGTTGCTTGGTTCAAATTTAGAGCAAAAAGTATAAAAACATGACGGCTATTATTAAGAGAAATTCATAACAAACGTCACTTTGGATAAGACGTCAAATGTCTAAAGGGCAAATGTAAAATGTAGTTCATCCACCTTTTTATACGTCTGTATCAACGCCTAAATCAACTGTGTTTATGTTTCGAAGGCCACACTGATGCGGTCAGAGCCGAGTCTTTTGGGAAGTCGGCTCCTGGTGATTGCTGTGTGCTGATGTAAACTCCGCTCTGTTGGTTCATGTTTCAGCCCCGAAGGCCAAAGTGGCAGGTCTGTGTCGGAACATATAAACACTGGCTCGCCGACACACAATATGAAGGAGCGCTCATCTTCAAAACACAAACACCGAACGGTACGCACGAATGTCCTTGAGCGCACAGAATCTCATAAGTTCATATGAAGAATCACAAACTGATCACGGGGGGAGAAAGAGGGAAGACGACGTGGATCAAGTATAGGCTTGGTCACTTATTTCATAAATTTGAGTAAATGAGTTTGTTTAGTGGTCGGTCGCTGCAAACAACTGCTGATGGTTTCACATATGCACTTACTGTTTATCTATATTTGCTCTTACTGCATATTGTAAATCTTGCTCTTTGTTGTCTCTCCTGACTGGATGCGGAATAGATGAGGAAGTAAAATTGTGCATAAATATCAGTGTAGTTAGTTCAGTTTGACTATGCTGAATATGAAGTTTGTCTGATAATCTTAAATCACAGTGTGAAGCTGCAAAAGCAACATCTTATCCCCACAGACTAAGACACTGAGAAATAATCTATTTACATGATTATATTTAAATGTCTACCATATGTCATGTCAGTGCTCATATCACGTAACCTGTTTAGCAATTAATACCAAGTCATTTTTTTACAGACCCACCGCCTCAGTTAATTAAAACTGACCTTAAAAGAAACATTTCACTTACAATCTAACTGTACCTTTAAGATCACTTCTTTATTTATTGATTCAACAGATCTTTTCATGTTTAATGTTTGTCAGAGCTGTTTCCGTGCACCTTTGTTCCATCAAACTGTCGACAACTTTTTTCATTATTTTCTGACTCCAACTTGACACTTGGTTCAACTTTCAGCAAACATTCTTAATGTTAATCTCTTACATAATAGTGTTGGTCCGGTGCCATTGTTTACTTTAGAAACTGTTGCCTACACCGAGCTGACTCACAATTTATCATGATGATTCCTCCGGCTGCCAAGCACAGCTCCGCTCACCTCAGCCTGACTGTCATGTTGTGATGTGTAGAACTTTTTCTTTTCAAGTTAATGTTTGGGCATGTTTCTCCGTCACTCCATCTCCATCTATGGCTTTAATCTCTCTCCCCCTTCCTCGCGGTGTGTGAATGAGTGTGGCACAGGTGCAGCTGAAGAATAAAGTGTAGTGTGGAGCCCCACAGGCAGAGCGATGGGGTTGTGTTTCAACGCACTTTGTCAAAGATGCAAATAAAGCAGTGAATCAACATTTCCTGCAGTGCATCTCCCCTATCTTTGATCACCCACCTGTCTTTTCCTCTCGCTGACATATTTAAATGTACACCAGTGCTGCAAGCATTAATAACACGTAGTAATACAGATGTAGTCTGACTTAATGGATGTAGTTAGCAGGTGTAAGCATGCCATAGTCTTCACCTTACACAGAGATTTTTCTACACTGTTTGCTACCAGTTTCAAAACCACCTTCACTATTCAATACAACAACAGAGGATTTGAATGGTGCAATATTTTTTTCCGTGAATTAGCCATTTTAAGGACAGTGCTCACCTCTTGATGGTAAATGTTCAACCAAAACAACTCCCTCAACACTATTTGAGCTGCCACAGCCTTCGTTTAGCTCCATGAAATTTAATAGATGTAAAGAAATACAGACAAGTTAGAGGGTTTTCCCCCTGTAACAAAATAATAATGAGGTGCAGACAGACTATTCTGTTCTGCAGAATTGTCTGACAATGCCAGACTAATACTGATGCAACTGGAGCCTCTGTTACTGTTAAAGTCTTAATAGTAGTCATTACTAATAGTCACAAATTATTCGTAGTTGTCATTTTGGACATTTTATTACTCAAACATGACAATAGTCTTTCTCTTTTACTTACCCTGTGAGGTCGACTGAGCTGCAGACACGATTATTTGATTATTCAGAGGAGGAATATGGATCAAATGTTACTGGATTCTGACTCTGCAACACGATAAAACAAGTTAAAAATTGCAAAATGACTCTTTAATCAGTGTTAACCAGCGTTAGTTATCTTAAATTATACAACTGTAACCTAAGTTAATGTTTGAGTAAACTCCTTTACCTGTAACCTAAGGCTATTTTATACCTGCAAAATGGTTGCGAACAGTGAATACAAGGTCTGTTACGGTCTGCAATGATTTGGGGAAAATATCTGAATGAGATTTCTGTGTTTCATTTTTAAACGTGTTGGAGCATTGCCACGTGACATGCTATCAAAGGCAAGACTGTCACGCAAGGAAGTCAACATGAATTTGTAAAACCGTTGACACAGCAGTTTAAACTCTGCATCAGACGCCCTGCATAATGTATATTCTAAATTGCAGCCTTTGCAATTTGCTAATCGAATCATTTCAAGTCATGGCTTTGATTTGATTAATTGTTCAACCCTACTGGCTAACTGACAGGTGACTCCATGTTAATGTGTGCAGGATCAAATTCAGACCAATTTTCACTGTATGCATTTGCATCTTTTCATTAGATTGATATTTTATGATACTGACAATTTGATTTTTCTTGACGCAATGCTGTGTATAAAGTTTGCAGTACTGTTGTGTAAATGCAGTGAACTCCTGTTTGATTTCTGAGTGAAATACTATCACTAACCAGTGTATCCTAAAATAATCTACTAAGGTTTCAGTCGCTGCCTCTTTACTATGTCTTTTGCGGCTACTGCTGCTGCTACTTGTGTGTCAAATGTAGTATATGTGTGGTAGTTTGTTTAATGACTTGTCATGTGAGAGGGAACACATGCAGATGTGATTTGGGTTTATGGTCTGCTCTTGGCTACTGAAGCATGTATCATGTAGGCTGCAACATACCAGCCACACACTAAAGTGTGGATATGTATATATATACATATATATAGGACATTTGATGGGAAAACATATTTGGACTCCATTATATTTTATGTGTGGTATGTCCTCATGCACAGTGAGAGGACACAAAACAGTTTAAGATGATGGTGAAGTTAGTTCTACTGTGTTTCATTTGTTTCTGTCAGCAGGGTTGAAGTAAAAGCAGCCCGTCCTGTTGTATCACTGTCACTGCCTTCATATTTCATCGATGTGCGCCCTAGAATACTCCACACAGCAGATGTGTACTCGCTCAGCTGCGAAAAAAAAAAGAACTTCATTTAAAGTGGGATTCATTTTTGCATATCAGTGCATTTATTTGATTTACAACTGATGCCTTGCTATGCCTCTGATGTTTTTTGGAGGGAAATAAGTGGTCAGAGAGCAGTGTGAAATTTAGTGGCTTCAGCTTGGGTGCTTTAGCACTTATCCGTCGTTTATCACAGATAGTCTGGGCGCGGCAGTCACAGAAACTGTCTCCACTCGCATTTAGCAACACAATTTACCTTTGCCACTTTGCATGCAGAGTCTATTTGTCACTTTAATCTGGGCGCTGTGCGTTTATCTTCCCTCAGTCAGTTTAATGCACACGGCGGTCGGCTGAGGCAGTCTGTCAACTCATGGCTGCATTAGGGTCCTAACGAGAATTAGAGGCACATTCTTCACCAAGATACATGAGAGCACGTTCACATTTGCCAGCACAAACACACATATTGACCATTTCACACATATTTGTGTGCTCTCACAGACACACAAGCATATACATAAACAGTGACACGCTCATGAGACGTAGTAATAACTCTTACCTAATGCATCCTCAGTGGCGAAGGACCGCACACTTACCATTACCATAATCTCCCAGAAAACTACATTCATATACGTAATTATCGATATGTTTTGCTGATTAGAAGTTCTGCATTATATCCATTACACTGGAAGAAACAGTGACCCTGTCTGTGAGTAGGAAGTTAATGCTTAATAAAGCCTACAAGTAAACAAGATTATATGGCCGAGATGCTGATCCTAGTTGCTAAATTTAGTTTATTAGAGAAGATGTATGACTTAAGGGGCGATAGCAGGGTTTTTGCAAGTTTTAAGCTAGTTATACAATTCATATGTTTAATTTATACATCTTCTTTTAAAGATTTTATTGTTGCTTTTTAACATTTATTGTTGCTCTCTTTTGTAAAGCCCCTTATAACTCCACTTTTGTTAAGTGTTATAGAAGTAAAATTTCTTCTTCTTCTTCTTCTTCTTCTTAAGAATAATAATAATAATAATAATATTAATAATAGTATTAGTGATAATAGTAGTATTTGGCTTTCAGCTGCACACATTCTTTTTTACCATAGAGTGTAACAAGGACAGTTAGACTGGTGCAACATCAGTAGTAGTAGTAGTTGAATTGGACTATTGTGGCAAAGAGGGAGCTGATCCAGAAGGCAGAGCTCTTGGTTTACTAGTAGATCTACGTTCCAGCTCTCACCTGTGGTCATTAGCTGTGGATAGTTACTGGTACAAGCGACTGAATTGATTTTTCTCCATTGCCTGGTGAGCCTTAGAGACAGTGTGACAAACTCAGATATTAGAAGGGAGCTCGGAGTAGAGCCGCTGCTTCTTTTGTATCAAAAGAAACCAGCTGAGAGGGTTTGCGGATCTGATTAGGATGCTTTTAGGGTGTCTGTGATTTGAAGCAACCATGCCCGAGTGGAAGGACAGCCCAGCATAGACCCAGAACTAGCTAGTTAGATTATATATTTCATCTGGCCTGGGAACACCTTGGGATTCCCTGGTGAAACTAGAAGGCATTGCTGGTCAGAGGGTTGTCTTTGATGTCCTGCTTAGCCTGCAAAAATGATAGATCCTTTACTAGTTTAAAGCTTAAAATTGTTTTCTTGATCAAAAGTGTGATGTTGTTACCTGGTAATGTTTCATATCTAATTAAAACATAGAAAAAAACACCAACATAGTTGAAAATGCAGCTGAACTAGCTAAAAGTTTACCACAACTACTCATGTGATCCTTCAAGACTCGTTGAAGTATGCTGACTGTATCAGCCAGCTTTTAAAATCATTCTGAAACACAATCCTGTATTTCGCATCTATAAATTTAAAACTCCAGTCAGTCCTTTTCTGATAATAGCTTATAATGGTCCTCTATGTTCCAGAAGGTTCTGAATGGTCTGAATCCAGGTCAGGCTGCTCCTCTGATAAAGCTGTCTCCTTCTCTTTGATTTCCTGTCTGGGACGAGGAGTCATTGATGATTTTCACCAGGCTTTCAGTCATATAAATCAACCAAGCCCAGACAGTGGGACTAGCATTAGACAACCCCTGTCCGGGAGTAGTTACAGCACAGGAAAATCATGTGACTCTGGGTTAAAGGATGATGCTGTAAATCTCCCTTCCTTGTTTGGTGAAAGTCAGGAGGAAGTTAAAAGCAAGGAAGGGATTTGACGGAGTGCTTTAATCATGGACAAGAAAACGCACTTAGGCCACTTTAACTCACCGTAATTTTGGCGTCAAATGCAACTCAGCTCAGTGCTTGATCCAGAATTCTTCAACTCTTTGTTTGTCGTAGTGGATTTGTGCATTAGTAGCATCAGTCTTGCTTTAAAAGTTTTGCTCTTGCTAGCTTATATCGAAGGCCTTTTTTTGTGCAGGTGTGGCAAGTAGGCCAGAGCTGCAGCAGCTGCGATGGGATCATGGGAGGGGAAGGACGACAAGAGATAGGCAAGAGAGGAGGAGAGACTGGAGTTTCTTCTGCCATGACATGTACATCTCCCATAAATCACCATCCCTTAGAGAGGGAGAGAGGCTAGCGTTTGCATTTCATGGCCTTCTCCCCATTTTGCCTTTCCTCTCCTCCCTTCCCCACGTGCTGTTTATTTCCAGCCCTCAACATACTCCGAAGGCCTGTGAAGTAATTATTTCATAAAGTTACACCTCTGCTGTCACAGATGACCACAGTTGGCCCACACTTAAAAAGCCCGAGCCAATGATTAACGTTTGAAGGCAGGCAGCCAGGGAAAATAGCACGGCTACCTCAATTTGTAGAACTACCTTGTGCATGACAAGTAGATAGAGAGGGGGCTGAGGGCATCAATGCGAAAAGATTTTACCCATCTTGCTATTTCTCCCAAGGAAAATCTCTGAATGTTCATTGATTTTTAAAAGTTAAATATGTGAGGTTAAGGCTTTTTTTTAACTTCTAAACATGAGTATGAATCTGCCTCAATGTATTGAACTAATAGCAACCAGTGAGGATGTTTTGGATGGGTTAATTTTTGATACTCAGGAGGCTGTCTAAGCCCAGGACTGCTTCAAATCTTCACTCCAATCTAAAACTACAGCAGTAATGACCTGCATAGAAATTAAAGGGTTGTGCTTCTTACTATTGCCAATTTATTGCTATGACAACTAGGACACACCAAATCAGAGCACCTGCTGTTGTGTTAAGCTTCTAGTGCATGATACAAATGCACTTTGAAGTTGTATTAAGTGTATTTTTACTATTCTCATAATTTAGAACACATCTTTGAAATTCCCACTTATTTTGAGTGCAACATTCAGGTTTTCTTCAGGTATGTGATGCTAGCACACCTGGTGCATTTGCATTTGAACAGGCTATTCTCTAGTACACTTAATGTTGAATGGTTTAGAATACAGCTTTTGAATAAACAAGGCAACTCTCCTCTTTTTTAATCCTCTTTTTTGTGTACTGTGAGGTCTTTTGGGTTTATGCACTTAAGCTAACTACGAGTAGCTACATTCAGATATAACTGAATAATAACAGTAAAAGTTCCTCCACAGCAAATATTAATATAAATTATGGTAATTCACACTGCTAAACAGAATATGGGGATAATTTTGATGGTATCTTGCTGCAGTAATCAGTGTAGATCATCAGGTACAGCATTACAAGCACATGCAAATGTATTATTTTTTAAAACATGTATAAACAGGAAAAGTCTCCTTGAGTTTACAAATCTCTTTTACGAAAGTGAGCAGGCAGCAGCAGAATTTAAAATATTACAGACGTAAATACATGTAAAAGTCTGAAAACGTATAAGAGTGTGTTACAGCATCAAAAAGCCGAAATTATATGTCACAAGTCATCAGTGTCAGTGATCATACTGAGGCAATGTGGGTCTGAATGTCAGTGTCAGTCGCATAAAGTTGCTTTGATTACATTCTGTAAATTCAGCATTTTGAGCTACAGGCAGTTTTGCTGATCACACCCAAGTGACTAGTCCCCTCTGTTTTTACTTTTCAGAATGAGTCTTGCAGTGGTTTTTAGGATGTTTTAGAGTACTGTATCTACTGTCCCCCTAATGTAAAGCTGTAGCCATCCATCTGAAAACACACATCTTTACAACAGCTGTATGTAGGATAGACAGCGAGAATGAGACAAAAGGTGTCTGATATAAAAGAATATACACATGAGTCCTGTGAAAATATCAGCACAAATATACTGTATGTGCATATAACTGTATATACATAAAACCACACATACACACACACACACACACACACACACACACACAAATTTCCGTCAGTGGCTCTCGTCAGGGTATTTTCACCCAGATCATAAAAGTGCAGAGACACAAGGGCGTAGTCAGGCCCATCATGATTTTCTGAAGTTATAAATAGAGGAAAAGCTAATAAACATTTATGGAGCGGCCGTAAATCGCCCGCAGTGTAAACGCTTCACAATAAGTTCTGTTATCCCCACAATGTCATTTGAATGACCTTTACTGGTGAGGCCATTACTCATCCGGCTCCCTCCGTGGATTCAACCGGCGCTCTCATTGGCCGCGACTCTGGGGTCCTCCAATCAGACGACCCGATGGGGCCGGGTGTGCCGTCCGCCGGGCCCTGGCTGTCCTCTTGATGACATCATGACGCCTGGCCATTAAATTAACTCTGTGAAGTGTGAAATGAAGGGGAAAGAAAATGTTATCATCTCTTAAATATGTCAGTGTTACGGGCGGATTGTTTGTGTGTTTGTAAAACAGGGAATATTGTTGTCGCCATTAGTCGCTTTGACAATATTCACAGTGTGGAATTTGTAGAAATGGAGCAAAGAGTTTAAATTGTGTCTTGCATCATATAGTACAGTAAATTTTTCTTTTTTTCCTTTCTTTCTTTAAAGTTTTAATATGAGAAAACACTTTATTTTTATTTTTAGGTGCACTTACAGATTGCAAATTAGTATGCAAGTTCAACGAATAGATTCTCTTATTCATATACATTGAATTTAATTGGTTTTTGTGTGGGTTTTATTTAGCCAGTGAGTGGTAGAATTACCTCAAACCAAACATGTGTCCTTCACTGTAAACTTAAACATTTTTAAAATCGCCAAAATTAGAATTTTTTCACCGGACAACATTAATACATATTACCCAGTTATTGATTGGAAAAGTGATCCTCTAGGACACAAAATAATGTCATTTACAGAACAGAAACATTTCTCAGGACCTTTAATATTTTCTTTTATTGCTACTAAATAATAATCTTGGAAGAATACCATAACATTTAGGAGTTAAATGTGCATACATATGCACAGTAAATACCACAGAATGTCCTCTCTAAATCCTATTTCCTCCAGTGTCCTCTATGTTCAGGCCAAAGCAAAGGATGATGGGATTGTTCTCCAGTTGCTGCACCGGTCCTGAGCAGTGATGGAGTGTGTTATGTTTTAAAAGCTAATTAGCGTCACTCGCAGTATCAGCAGCCATCAATCTCAGGCTCAGTAAATAACCAAAATGGACCAAATAACCAAGTTTGGCTGATGATGGTGGATGTAGCCTTTGTTACTAATGGTGGTCATTAACCTCTCAATGGCTAAATAATAGCATCTTAATTAATCTGTTTCAAAGGGAAAGTTTGTAATAGAATTTAATTATATTAATGGAGGGGGGCAGGCCACAAGGTGCACAACAAGAGGCGAACAAATACATGGATGTGAACTCAGATGTGATTACGATGTTCATGGTGTTTGCATGTGTGTGGCTACGTATGGATTCTACCTGCGCTCATGCTTACATGCAGACACACAGCTCACTTTAGATTAGTGTCAGGCTATGTTTGTATTCCTACAGGCTTTAAAGGAACATTATAACTTTTACATTATTCTAAAATATGATAAACTACATCCAACAACCTCACGAGGCAGATTGTTGTGTATTTTCAACTTCCTTTGCTGCTTATTTCTGCCATCTCACACAGTGAACTCTGACTTCGAATAACTAACATTTCTGAAGGTGTTTGCAAATGCAGCTGTACAAATTTGCCATGCAAGTGGGATTTCCTCTCTCTATATCTTTCTGTTTCTAGCTCAAGGGCGTCTTGGGAGGAAGAGTGTTTAGCATCTTTAACATGACACAGTTGATGCTTTTCTGCTTCATAAAGAAGACTTTGCCATGCATACTAAATCACGTTACACATTGGTAAATGAGATAGGCAGCTTAAATTCAAGTCTACCACAGATTCAGTTCAAGTATAACAGCAAATGCTTCTGTGACATTGATCAACTGGAGAACATTGTAGAGTGAAAGACTGAAGGCTAATTCTGCAGTGAGGTAAATTTCATCATCTATCCAAGTTTACATGCACCAGAAAAATAAATGCAGCCTGAAATTAATTGAGAAAAGCCTGTGCGAGGATCCGTATCTTTTTCATTTATCATGAAAAGAGACGTAAGTGAAGTAGTCACTGCTGGGCTTACATGCATGAACTACCGGTATTCCATCCGTAACTCCTGTGCTATGTCTGCCCACTATGTTCGCCACACCTTTTACTGACAGTGCTACAGCCAATATGAGAGGCAAGCTACTATCTGCGTGAAGGCCAACAAGTAGCTATTATAGTATAAATTTCATAATCTGCGTTTGTCCATTTCCAAAGTCTGCACTGGACAGTACACAGATATGCAGAAACCATGAATTGGCCTTCATGGGACGCTTAAGGACAAACAGCTCATTCAGTCGTCTTGGTGCAAGATGCATCTTTGGTCGTTTTTCTTTCTTTTTTTTTAGGCTTTTCCGAGCACAAGACAGCCAGCATCATTCGTTTCATTGTTTGTTTACATTCCCACCATTTCCAGCATAATGCAGATGTTGAAAGACGGCAGACTGTGAATGGCCCGTGTCACTGTGTAGTCTGTGATGTGTCACGTCAAGGATTTATGACTGAATCAGACCAAAAGAAAAAATTCTGTAGTCTGAACACAACATAATCTTCCCTCATGTTCCATTTTGTTTTGCTTGATTTAATTTCATTGCCCTTAAGTGTGTTTTTGAGGCATCTAGGGTTGTGTTTGTAAGCAACTGAAGGCTCATATTGTAAAACAGCATCCATATTGGGCCTTTTTGCTGTTCAGAAATTCTACATATGGCCTCTTGTGGGTCACTTGTAAGTTTAACTGAGGGACTTACTGATCTTGCATAATAACAAGAAGGAAATTATGAAAGTATAATGAATATATCTGATTCTGTGGTGTGAAAACTTGAACCAGTGCAACTAAAAATGAGCTCTCACACTTGTCTTAACATTAAACTGTCTACATTCCTACATCTTCATTCCTGTTCCTGAGGTATTTAGGTGGTGCTTCTCTTCACAGTGATTTGCAATGAGAGTCGCTGCGGATTAAAGCCTATCTTAGAGCAGAAAATTTTATGACCACCGTCTGCTGTGGTTTACTATTCCTGTCGCTCTGCTGCCGACCAGATAAAGATGTCCTAATTCAGTGAATTCAGCCCCAGTCCACACATCCTGAACCCCACACATCCTGATTAACTTTCTATATCTGCTGCTCTTGTGCTCTCCATTTTACTCTTCTTTATATCCTCTTCATCTTCTTCCCCTTAATTCTACTTTTCCCTCAGCTTATAGTCCTCTCCTCTCTTTTATCCTCCTCTTTTTCCTCCTCATCCTCTCCTCCTCCTCCTCCTCCTGATATAAGTACAGCCAGATCTATTACCAGGCCCTGCGGATATACTGAGACAAAATGAGAGACTTTGATTTTCTAATACCATTAGACTATATATAAGTGAGTGTGTGTCTCTGTGTGTGTGTGTGGATGTGCACGGTTGTGTGCGTTTGGGCGGGGGAGTGTGGAGATCCGATGGAGGACTCAATAAGAGAAGAAGAGCTGAGATTTATTAGTGGGACACAAGTCCAAAATCAATCAGGTGATTGAATCAGGATATTATTGGTCGTAAATTAGAGTTGTTTATGTCAGAAAGGGGAAGGAGGAGAGTGGAGGAAGAGGCTGAGTGCAGAACAAGCAACAGCAAGGTAAGCTAGTTGGTGAGCTTATCTGATTCTTTATGTCATGACCAATACATGCCCCCAGTAGTTAGCCTCCCTGGAAAGCCTTTTTCAGCAACACAGGCCATCTTTTATATTGTATAAGTAGTGCAGCGTGCACTCTCTTATCCTGAGTCATTTCATTTTTTGATGTTAGATCCCTATTTGTCAGGGGAAATTCTTAGAGGCCTAATAGAATCTGTAATGCGAACAAATGCTAACAACAATGGATCGCTAAATACAAATATAAGAATACAGTGGGAGAGTGAGCCTACATATGTAAACAAATCCATGTATCTTATCAGAAGGAGCAAGAAACAGGCAGAGTATTATATTTTTTATCAGTAACCATGTTTATGTCATATTCTGGACACTTTAAACCATCACAGGCTGCTGTAGGTCTTTTTTGGAATAACATGTTGAGATAATATTAGTATATATATCAATATTCTTGTTATTCTGTGTGCCATGTACCACAAAAGCCTCATTTGAATCTTGTTTTCCAGATACAAATCTTTACAGTCCAAAAATACAAATGGTGTAAAAGATTCTCTGATTCATTCAACTTGTAGTATTTGTGGTTTTGCCCATATTATTTTATATATTGTAACTTTGTGCTGTAAAGGTATTTGCAGCATAGCAACAACACATATTTTTATAGCATGAAATCATCCCTCAGGTGTAGTGTTATTTTAAGTGATATACCTGATAAATGTGGTACCTGATTAAAGCATGTCTAAGAAGCTGCTCGCCCGCTCAGTTGATAGAGACTCTATTCCCATGAAAAAAGAGAAATGTCCAGGACTCCCAACACAGTTCACAGTTGAAACAACATCTAATAAAAAAGAAGAGCGGCGATATAAAGATAAGGCCTCGTAAATATAAGCGGGCCAAGGGGCTGATAAAGAGGGAGTGAGAGAGAGGAATACGATGGAGGGTGAGCCTGAGAGGAGTACATAATAACATGGTGGACCGTTAGGTAGATGAACTGCCGACAACACGGATGCTACCCTCCCACCTGGATTTAACATGAATCCAGATTGCGTCTGGATCTGATGTACTGTAGGTGGACTATATTTATACCTGGCAGCATAGCATATACACTGACACATGATTTTGTTTCCCTCACCCAAACACAGATTGTGCCATCACTTCCCCACACAGTACTGAACATACAAGCTTCAGGATCAGATAATCATGATGTGTGATACATAATCATGTCAACATGTTGTGTTGCTTCTGGAACATACTGATCTACCTATACACACATGGTATTTATTTGATGATTGCACGTTTTTCTCAGTGAAATAGAGGCTTCTATACATGATCACAATTTAGTGGTAACATACATTATTTGGCTTGATAAAAAGAATAATCCACATTTCTGATGGGAGTTCTGTAAGAAACTTAGACTAAAAGGGTTATTGATTCAGAATTAGCCTCTGGTAATATCAACGCTGATATGCCGGTTGCAGTTTGTTCAAAATGCTGCAGCAGGGCTCCTATATTTTTATTGTTGTATCTGTCAGACTTGCTGTACTCTTATGTCCAGGCCATTAGACCAGAATCACTTAGCAGTTCCTAGATCTAGACCAGCACTGAAGGCCAACAAGGCTTTCTAGTTCCTAGATCCAGACCAAGATCTAGTTCCTAGATCCAGACCTAGATCTAGACCTGTACTTGGAGAACTTGGTTGGCCTAAAGTGCCAGTCTAGATCGAGAAACTAGAATGCTTGGTTGGTTTTAAGTCCAGGACTAAATCTAGGTACTGCTAATTCATTCTGGTCTTATGAGACTTTTATCTAAAGACTTGTTCCTAGATCTAAGGAGTTTTCTAGGTCTCGGAGCTGGAGAAGACTTGGTTAGCTTTTAGTACCAGTCTAGATTTAGAAACTACATCTAGGAACTAGCGTTTAGTAGCGGTCTTGATGTAGGAACTCCGTGGTAACTTTGATATAATGGCCCTATTATCAAAAGACTAGCTCTTAGATCTACTTCTTAGATCTAGACTGGCACTTAAGGTCAACCAAGTTTTCTCAGTGGCAGTTTCACTTTCAATTTTCGTATGGGTGTAAAGTCCCAATGAAGTTTCCATTTCAAAATATCCATAGATCACCACGTGTCTTTGTCAAGAAATGCTTGCAATGCTAAGGATGTAAACCATGTATATCTGAGTATTTACAACTACAGTAACAATCTATGTACAGTATGTGCACAGTAATCACAGGTTAGTGCAATATCTAAATTAAAAACACTATGATAATTCATTTTCCTAGAAATTTCTGTGAAGAAGAGGACTGATCACATACTGACTTCAGATTATGCATAGTTTGAGAGCACAAAGCCTCACAATTCAAAAAGTGAAAACTAATTTCAGATACCCTAACCATAAGTCTTCCAAGCTTTAAGTCTGTTTTCGTAAAAATTAAAGTAAATTTGAATGGGTTACCCTGCCCTCTAGTAGAAACCGTCTTATATAACGCATCAGCTATAACTTTCTGACACTTTTTAACTGTCAGATGTGGTAACCTCCACCATCTGGCACTCACGGTCAGTTAAAACAAACCATCAATAGTGTTTGCAAATACTATTTGAACCGGGTCTGGGTCTCATTTGGAAAACCCCATGTCAGATGTTGGGAAGAACGTCATCTTTCTCCCCATCAGTAAAGCACAAAGCCGATTATTATTGTAGCAACAACTATTCAATGGCTTTTGAACCCTTCCCTGTTCTCTTTTCTCTTTTTCACTGTCTGTCTTCAAGTTAATGCACTTTCTCTGTTTTTCCACAGACTTCCTGTTTATGTTTTCTTCACTCTGCCTGTAAATCTTTCTTTCCTCCATTTCTCTCGCGCATTGACATCATCACTTTTTCATCTTTGCAAACCACTATTCCCAGCCCTCCTGGGTTTCGTCTTTTGTACACATGGCTAGTTATTTGAGGGTCCAGATGTTTCAATGAAAATATCATGTCAGATTGTCAAAAACAAGCTGGTCAGCTATTGTTTTCCATTACAGATTATAAAGTACATTTTCGTTCTCAAGGACATTGTGTGTGTTGCAGTAGTGCCAGCTTTGTGGACATATTGGTTTGGACAGGTTATCTGGACTTTTTTAACATAATCAGTCACAGTTCTGCTGTGACTTAAGACGATATAACGTCTTCATATTTTTACAGCAACAGTCTTTCACTATGAAGGGCAAAGGATCAAGCAGCTCTGTCAAATTACACGATGCAACAAACAATTCACTAGTTTTGACCAATTTCATTGCCAATCGCAGACAATAATGATATTCTGTTCTATTCTATTCATTCACAGCAAGTACATTCTATCAAAACATGTATTGATATTTGTCGTTTAGTAGCACAACACAATTTGGTTATGCAGAAGATGGCAAAGTAAACTTTGAATAGTGTTTTTTCCAAACTTACAGTGTGTATTGAAGGATTCTCATGTGTATATATAGGGCTCCTGACTAACTAGTTACATTGGTTGCACCACTGTCACTAAATAATCCATATTAAGTGTACCCTTTTTCAGTCTATTCCCAAACACATTTCTTAACACATTATATACATGGCTGGAATAAAGGTGCAGGTAGATGTTTTTTACTTTCAACCCAACACAAGGAAGGTGTGGAACATGACGTTCGTAAAAGGTAGCTCTTTTCTGGCTATATTAAAAGCAGCGGTAAATAGTATTATCATTTCTGACTATTTAGTGCTTCAGTTTTCCGCTGCCTGACGCAGAAACGTCAGAAGGACGGGGCTTGCCTGCCAACGTTTTTTAACATTTTGATTCGGAACCCTGATTCTCAGACAACAGCCTCCGTTTCCAGCCATGTTTGGCTGCTGTCTTTTTAAAAGAAATGCGTAATGTTGCCAGTTTTTATCATATCTCAGTATTTTGCACATGTTGAGAATTTATTTTGTTGGTGGTCATGATATGGCTGATATGCATGCAGAGACTCATGCAGTTTAGAGGGGTAAGAGCATAACCAAGGTGGTTTTCTGAAGCTACAGTTTACAGATGTCCCCTAAACGCCTCGCATGTAGACTGTCAGTAGACGCTCCAATTTACTGATGCTCCCTGAAAGTCTCAGATACAGTGGTACACACTAGAGTTTATCTAGGTTCCCTAAATGCCTCACATGTATTGGAAGATGCCACAATCTAACAGTGTTCCACAAATGCCTCACACACATTAGCAGATGCTAGCTAGTTAGCTGTGCACAGACAAGCCTCTAGTCTCCATACAGCTATTTTGGTGTGGCAACTTAGGCCAAGTGTGTGGCCAAAAAATAGTGTGAGATAAGGTGTTGTAATCTAAGATATGCTTTTGCCAAGTAAGCATTTGCCACCAGAGACACACACAGAAAGAACTGATTAATGTCAGGTTCACCAGTACAACCAATGTAATTGTTTATGTTGAACTTCACGGATATTTGGTCGCAAAATAGCCACACTCTGGTGCTCTGATAAAGTTATGTTACTGGATGTTTGTGCCTCTGTGTTTATACTTTGTGTTTGCTAATAGCCTTCTTCCCTTGTACAGAATTTATTAGAGAAAATAACTATTTATGGACTGAGATCTCATTCTTTCCAGTGATTCTCATCCTGAATGAATAACATCTGTATGGCTCTATCATTCCATGTTTTCTCTCCTTACTTTCTTCTGTCTCCCTCTTTCTGCATCACCCCTTCCCACCCCTGGTCCTTACTGCCTTCCACACTCCCACGATCTCTCCTCCCTCCTGCCCTCCCTCTGCCCATCCTCATCTCCTCCCTTCATCTCTTCTCTATCTCTTTTCTTTCCCCATCTGTTTTTTCTCTCTCCCCCTTCCTTCTTCATTTCCCCTTTCTTCATCCTCCCTCTCTCTTTCCATCTGTAACCAGGCTTTATCAGTCACAGTAGGGTTATTTGTCTATCAGTTACAAGGGCATGTCTTTGCCAAGAATGAGATAACAGAGGATGAAACCATGTGGTGGTCCTCTTTCTCCCGGACTCTCTTGTCTTCCACTCTCCTTTGTCCATTCTCTCTCCTTATCTTCCCCCCCATTTCCTCTGTCTTCATTTTTTTTGCTCCCTTTCTCCCTCTTTGCAGCAACATGCACACACACACATTCAAATTCTCCCCTTTTTTTCTCCGTCCTCTGTCTTCTGTTTTTGTTCATTAGCCCAGTGCAGCAGGCATGGATCTGGTCGGGGTCTGAATAGATGAACGCTGGTCTGGCATAGAGCCTGGCACTGACCCTGATCCTCTAACACACTCGCACAAAAGCACATATGCACAAGACATGCACACACACACACGCACACACACACACACACACACACGCAAAGAGAAAGCAGTAGACACGCCAGAAGAAACATGTAAAAGAAACTCACACAAACATGCGTGTAAGTACAGACACATGCATATGCACAGACCTTTCACAAACTCTCGTTGTGTGCACACACTCACACACATGCAGGCCTCCCATCCATCCATCTTAGCTCCTTGATTAGATTAGGCATTATTAATGGAGGGCCTGTGAGCCGAGCAGACAGCGGGGTCACACTGAGTTTAATTCCATTCTCAGATAACTTCATTTGGCCTGATGCGATTGTTATTGCCCCGGTGCTAGATGTTTATAGGAAACAATAGCCCCCATAACACATCCAGACATCCTATTTAAAGAGGGTCAGCCAGGGGCACTGGATACAGCAGCTCCTCTTCCTGCCGCACTGAGTCCGGTGTTGTGGCTGATTTAAGGGGCTGGCCATTTCCCATGCCGGGGAAAAGAGGATTAACAGGCATATTGAAATGTATTACCTTCGCCGAGCAAGCATGTGCACCATAAATGCGTGCTCCTCCTGTATGGCACACGGATAGTGCGGGCGAAAGCAAAGGAAGCAGTGCTGGAATTTTGTGATAATCCTCCGTGTGGCTTTCAGCGAGCAGTAAATCTAGTTTTTTATTGGTTTGTCACAGGGAGTTCTCTTACAAAGAATAAACATTAAGCATAGATGGCACAAATTTATTATGTGCGGTCGTCGACAAGACGAATAAAGCTGTCGAAGGGGGAGTGACAAAGAGGAAAAGGGGAGATTGATATGCACATCGCGTCAGAGAAGAGAATGCAATTAAACTGGAAGAGTGTAGGATTTGGGCTCTGAGCAACACAGACATAGATAGATTTATTAAGTATAATTCAAAAAGCCATGCTCATTAAATTTAGGAAAAGATGACAAACCGCAGTCCCTTTTTTTGAAATCCATCATCAGCGACCACACTATTCGCTGTGACTTCGACCACAGTTTGGTAGAAATGGTGCCCTCAGAAACATCCAAAGGCTAAACCAACTTGTCTACCTTACTGCCCGAAATTGATTTCCACCCGTTTAAAGTGAACGAGGGAAAGAACTAGACATCAAATGAACCGCTCTTCTCGTTTCAAAACACAGACCACATTAATGGGAGCCGGGTTTCATGTTGAAACATTACAGCCCACGGAGCGGCATTCCTTGGTTTTCATTTAGAAATTTTTACGCCATGTCACGTTAATGTTACAGCCACTGACATTTCAGTCATCACCTCATCGGAGCTGAGGTAATTCCTTTTAGTATGAAACCAGGGGGTTGCAGAAAAAGAGCGAAAACAATGAAAAAGGATTGGAGCCGGTCCAAGAGCTGTTAGAAGAAAGCTTATCATGTATCGTATTGCTGCTCCATAGTCTTGTTAGTGTTAGTGTGCTGCTGATGGACCGTTCTGTGCGGGTGGGTTGGTCAGTGCTGAAGCCAGAATGGAGGCCCCCGCAGATCCAGTTTCCCCGTGATGGATGAGTTTGGCTGGAAACTGTCGGTGGAGCTATGACCCTGTTGATTGCATGCATGTTTCATGGGGTGATGCTGTGGATTGAGGCTACGGCTCCACTCTCACCCGAAACCTACGGTGTCCTCCGCAGGCTTCCTCTCTTTCACTGATACAATCATGACTACTTTAATGGCCAAGTGTAATAAATGTGCAGGAATTCTGACTAACACTTACAGCTTACACAGCACATGCATAAAACACGGTCAGTGGGGTGATTGCATTGTAAATGAGGTGGTGTTAAGTTCACCAGTGAAATCAAGTCAATTCATTAAATTACATTTTGTTGCTTGGACCATGTATAAAATAAAAAGGTCTTAAGGCTTTGATATTACCAAGATTTTGCACTTTTTCTAATTTATATTTTGGCTCCTTAATGTGTGCAGCGTACAAAATGACCTACAGCCTAACCAAAAAGCCAGTTTCATTTCCTCTGTGATCAACACAAGTGACCAAGAAATGCAATCATCAAAACCACAGCTCCCTTTGGAGTGTCAGTATTTCCTCTCTCTCCTTCAAAGCCATGTAAGATGGAATTTTTAAGCAGTGCATTAAATACTGCAGCAGGGAGGCTAAGAGAGGAGAGAGGCTGGAAAACTTTCTGTTCTTATAACCTACACAGGTGCAAGCAAATAAGCCCACTTCAGCTCCTTGCGCGTTTGTACCTGATGAAAATAAAGCGATTCTGGCTCGGAAATCCATGTGGTGCTACAAGACGGGGGAAAGGGAGTTCTAGTTTCTGCTCACACCTGGTGCTAGCTAGCAGCAGTGCCCAACCCTTCAAGCGCTACAGGAGAGCAGACTCACTGCGGACCGTACAAGCTGTTGGAAAACCCTAGGTGGCCATAATGAGAACGCGGTGTAATGTATCACACTGCCGGTGCTATTGGAACTAGAGGCATGCTGGGCCTGCAGCAGACGGGAAGAAAGTTAATCACTGACTTAAGGGCTATTCTCAAAAGTTTTTGTCCTCTTTGAAAATGGAGGGAAACTTAATAAGGGTTGAGCATTTTTTTCAAGTCTTTTCAGACGAAATATTTTGCATGACTCAACCGCCTTTCCCAAAGTAAATTCTGATATTGTGAGAGTTCAGTGAATATATTACAATAATAAATACTACAAAACTCTTCCCTGTTGCAGCAAGAGTCTTTGTTGTGTCTGAATAAGTTTTTGATAAACAGTATTACCCTTATGTTCGTGCTGTAGCTCCATATTTAAAAAGCAGATGGTTCCCCTGGTATGTTTTTGTAATAGCTCTTATTATGCATTGTTAGTGTATTGTTGACATGTTCTTCATATGATTTTACTTTCATACCAGCAATCACTTTGTAAAACTAGGGGCTATTATCAAATCTCATGCTAAAGTTCATTGTATTCTTGACTTGAATGTGTAATTTGGGGTTTGTTTTTTCAGTACTTTAGAAAAAGGATGTTGCAATTTATGCTAGGCCAAATAAATACACCATGCTTGCAGTAGCAATAAAAAGACAATAATGTTAGAGTTCACACAGCGTAATATCACACACAAGCTATTCTCTTTAGTTGTTTGCCAGGGTGTTGGCTAGTTGGCAGTTTGATCATAAGCGAGTTTGATATTGTCTACTTTTTTACGTGCGCTGTGCCATAATTGATGGTTGTATCCCAATCATGGGCCGTAAAGCTGTCATCATCAGTCTGGGCTGCCAGAGGTCGCTTCCTCACTTCTCCCTCTGTTCTGCCTGCGGTTTGTGTGCAAAACAAACAGCTGATAACAACTAAGCCCAGATAAAGGAGTGGTGTTTTAAACTGAGAGGGAAGTCGATAATGACACTCGGGGTTTCGAGAATGATAGGTTACAGTGTGTACACTGTTGGGAGTGGAGGTGATCTCAACATGGCACTGATTAGCAGGCAGGAGAAAGAGGACAGTGTTTGGTTTGTGTGTGTGAATGTGTGTATGTGTGAGAAATATCTCCACTCTCATGGTAGGTTTTATTGAATCCCTTGGCATGCATGCATGTCTTCCGATACTGTATTCATATTTGTATTTACGTGCTATATAAATATAAATGAACTTTATTATGCGCTTGCTGCAGTGCATGTCGATGCCTGTGCACGCATGTAATGGTGCGTGTTTGCGTGCATGTGCGTTAGAGTGAAAGGCCTAATGTCTCTGTATTCATAGATCAAGGAGGAGCATCAGCCTAAGTGGCAGGCACAGTACATAATAGAGTAGCCACACTGAGGTGAATAATTCATATGTGGATGGGAGCTCAGATGGGGAAATCAAACATTTTCGTATATTAATTTATTGCATAGCAGATGAAGGCTAGAATATGCCAGAGAGTGCTTTATTACCTGCACGTGCATGTCGCTAAAAGGCCTTTGTTTCTGCGAGGTTACAGGAGACTTAGGCACGTTTTCTCCTTTGTCTTCTTGGAACAGAATCAATGTATATATGTCATTTATTTCTCTTTTGCCCAGTCGTGCTCTGAGTGACCATGTTAATTGTGATACTTTTGTATGGTCTGTTGTAGTGTTTTCTGTTCCTGTTGTTGTCTTGTTTTCCACTTTTTTCTTAAATTCCTTACATTTGGGTTGTATTTTTTAGGAATATGAGCTTCAGCTAGGTTTCAGACAGGTGTTTCAAGTACGGTCTATTTATAAAATGCAGATTGAAATCCTGACAATAACCCACATAATTTATTATTTTGAGTTGAAATTCTACAATTTTGGAGAGATACTGGCAGCCTGATATGACATTAAGATACATGGCTACAGGCTGCAGAAAGTTATGATGCCATGTGATTAGTTTTTCCAACATTGAGGCTCAGGTTTAGAAAACAGTTACAAATGAGTATCTTACTGTTCTAAATACATTGTAAGGACTGAATTTTGTCAAATTGCGTTACAGCTCGTGCATGTTTAGGCCATTGTTTGAGCTAATAATGCAGGTTTTGTGTTATTTACCAAGACATTCAAGCGAGTAAAATTACTTTCTCAAGTCTTGCTCCAGTGTTGATTTGCATGCGCTCACTTAAATGCTAAAATGAATGGAGTTTAGGCGAACTGATGAGATGGACATAGATGACATTTTGATGAAAGACCCAAAACAGCTATTAGGGAAGCTTGCTGTCCTGTCTGATTCCGCCATTATGCTGATTGCAGGCTATTTTGATTGCTTAACTTAAACCTACCAGAAAGCACTGAAGATCATTTTTTTAAAGCTCGACTCCCAGCGTGTCCATATCTGTGCCGTGCCCTTGGGTAAGACAACCAAACACTTAACTCGCTCTCTGCAGCTCTGACCTCTCTTGTTTAATGCGTTCATGTCTATCTGATGGGTATGAGAAAACAAATTCCTAATTACCCTCTGCGGAATAAGGTGATCAAGCGCTCTAAGAAAATCTCCTCCACGTACACTTTAAGACTCTTTATAGAGACATGTTATGTGCAAATCCATTGCTTTGGAATGGAGGAAAACAGCATTAGCCCAGAATGAGAAGGCATGAATATTGCATCAGAGCTTTGTTATGCTCAGGCTCTTGACTCTCTTAATGGTGCACTTTACCAACTAGCTATATCCATTAAATGAGTGCGCTTAATGTGAGTGTATGTGCGCGGAGATAATGTGTGTGTGTATGTGTGTGTGCGCGCGTACGTGGAGGCAGCGACTGGGCCTTTACTTATGTGGATACGTGATGTGCTCGGCTTTCGCTGTGCTGAACACATTTGTGTACTTTTGCTTGTGTGAAACTGATGCAATGCGTCCGAAAAAGTGAGGCAATGGCAAATTGTTAAACCTTAAACAAATGATGTAAAAAAAAAAAACTTTATGGCCTCGGTGAGACAGTTAATGGATGGAGACAAAAAAAGCTGAGGAGGAGATGTTCTATTTCATGTCACCTATGTGGGACGTCGCACAGTGAGCTCAGCATCGACTGGACCTGTGAACAATCAACAAGATAATTCCCAGTGCTTATCTTCACAGATAACAGTGATGGCTGTTTGTTTAACTTCTACAGTGACCTCTCCGTTGTTGCTTCTCCTTTTTTTTTTTTTCTCTTCCAAGCTCTTCCCCTGTGATCAAGGTTGGGAAACTCAATACCCCCAATGCACTCTATTTTCACCTGGTCGTCACGGTAACCCAAAAACACGGGGCGGTCGTGAATGAAATTCCTGTGTGTCATCAATCACTGGCCGACAAAGGCGGGATTGTTGTGGTCTTTGAGTGACGCGGGGGGAATGTGCTGGCTGAGGTTGAAGCTGGGGGCCTTGTGCAGTCTGGACCGGCAGGCCCTGAGCTGAGACCTGGATGTTTACACTGCTCTCCTGACCCTGGCACAGATTCAGGCCCAGCTCAGAGAGAGAGACTGTAGACCAGAGGATTTGGACATGAAATAAATTAAATTAGCAAGTCTGGGTATTGAGTAGTTGAAACTCTGTGTGAAGCTGTAAGGACCAGTTTGATTTTGAGATGACAGCCTGAACATTTTGGCCTGTTTGAGGGTTAAATCTTGGTTTTTCGGATTAGCTTTACAAATAAGTTTAGAATCAAGGTAAGAATTGTGGTTAGGTATTTAACCATGATGTTTAGGGTTAGTTTAAGTATTATGTCACTGAATGTACTCACAAAGATAGCCATACAAACATGTTTATTTTGTGCATTTACTGTAGGAACATTTAATTTCACTATAGCAGCATATTTCAACAGCAGGACGAAGCAATATAAGAGAACATTTATTTTTATTTTTGTGTTAGTGTTGAATAATTAATATGGCATCTAGTTGGATTTTTTGCATATGATGCGACATCGATGGCATCGAGGACATTTGCAATTAGGTTTTGAATATATATAGAAATAAGGTAAGAATTGTGGTCAGGTATTTAGCTTTGATATTTCAGGTTAAGCTAAAAGTTATGTCAGTGAATTTACTCACAAAGATAGCCATGCAAGGGTGTTTATTTTGTGCATTTACTGCAGGAACATTTGAATTCAGTGTAGCCGCATATTTCAACATTAGGACACATAGGTGATGATAAATAGCTGATAGAATCCATAAAAGAGGACATTTGTTTTCGAGTTGTGCTGAAAAGTAAGAATAGCCTTATGCTGTTTATGCATCCAAAACTCTTGTGTCTTAACTGCCTCTGTATTAGTAGTTTTTGGGGGAGGTTTTTGCATATTTTTGCAGCCGACAAAAGGCTGTAAAACAGGTCAAGTCTGTATTTATGAATGAACTTTGCCTGAGTGACATACAGATCACAGCCCACAAAACGGCAATAGGTCTGATTCTGTTTGACATATCAAACTGGGCTCCTGCTACTTTTGGCAAGGAAGACAATAGCAAAAACAAAGGATCGTGCTCAGTGTGCATGGTTTCTGTATGGTTTTTGACATATTTTAAAAAGAGCTGAATGTCTGTTAACGCCTCAGTGGAGTAGTTTGATATTTGAGGAACAGGCTTATTTGCTCTCTTTCTGAGAGTTAGATGAGAAGATTGTTAACACCCTCATATCTGTGTGTAACTTTAAAGTAAAAACCAGCGGGCTTTTCAATACCACACTAGCTGCTAAGCTAACAAACCGACTGGCCACTTTAAAGATTTCAAGATAAATTAAAGTTGCAGTTGGCATCAATCTGGTAAAGGAAAAGATAAATAAATTAGCTCTTCCTCGTCTCTTTTCAGGGTCTTTCCCACCAGCACACGCAAGCAGAGCCGAGCTGAGAGTTAACATTCATTTGTGGCTTCACGTGGGATTTGAAATCCGCAATCCCGGGTGAAAGATGGACGCCTAACCCATTACGCCACCACATCTTGTTCTCCCGCTGGGGTTCGTTTAGGAGGAGGTGCAAAAGCCTATTTTCCCTTTCAGACCACTTTAATTACAATATGCTGGAAGGTTATTATGAAATTGTTGCTTCGTGGTACCACAACAACTTTGCCTACTCCAGCTTTAAGGCCTGCCCGCTCACCATTTTGCCTAATAGTTGCTTTTCAACAATGCGTTTTTATGACGTTTTTAAATGAGAACATCTGATTACTTATTTTGTTAGCTAGATCACCATAGTTTGTGCCTCTAAAACAATAATGTTAGAGTTCACACAGTGTAATATCACACGCCAGCTATTGTCTTTAGTTGTTTGCCAGTGTGTTGTTTCTAACGCAAATCTATAATGATTTTGGGTAAAACAGCAGCATTAACTACGATCTAAGAAATAAGGTTTAACAAACAAAAAAAAAAATGCAACTGTTTGCATTAATCTTGTCATCAAACAAAAACTACTTTGAGTTATGGGAATTAGCTTTTCCTCTACAGTCAAAGTATTTTTAATTACCAGTTTTAACTGTTTGAAATTGTCCAGACATGAAGGGAACTTCTTCAAATTAAGCTATCAAGCCATTTTCATTCACTTTCATCCACTTAAATTAAACTTTAAACTAACTAATGCAAAAAGTTTAGTTTAAATTGCACACAATATCAAGTTGATGCAATTGTCAACATTATTATGTCAACACAACTCATCTAACATAATGTGTTCAACTTAAAAGGTTGATCTAGATCAGTAAATAAGATGTTTCTTTTTTTTATCTCGCAATTATGCAATTAGTTAAGTGGTGAGAGTGAAAGAAAGAATAAACACAGCAGCATGCAAACAACCGTCCTTATCCAAAATTACTTTTAATTATAGACTAAGTGCTATCTTTCTGAATACAGTGCACAGTACACTATGTACAGTCTTCTAAATCTTTGCACCCAGGCTGAGATTTCATGTAGCAGCAGGTGTGATCGCCTGCATTGCAATGAAACTACTAAGCCTATAGGCTTCTCCTTTGCTCCAAACAACCTCCAATCTCCAAATCTCCTTTCTCAGCCCACAGACTCATTACATTGTCAACACTCAGCCTGCTTGTCTTTGCCTAATCATCCATGCATCCTAAACCCAGTCATTAACATGTATGAATGCTAACAAGGCTATCAGGAAGGACGGCCATGTGCCATAATCCCCCTCAGCATTCCCACTCGGTAACACTGGGAATCTGGTTCGCATTTCTGCTGCTCACTGATCCGTCGTGGCGCGTTTGGGTTCAAACATGGGAGGAAAGAGGAGTTTTAGAGATCAAAAGGACACTTCCCTAAAACAAAGTTGGTGTAGCTTCACAGTGAAAACAGTATTTGTATGAGAAAGAGGTTACTTCTCCGATTTCTGTTCACTTTACCCTCGTGGCAGGTCGTGAAAAAGTCTGAACTTGACATTTATCATTCTAGGCCTATAAATAATAACGTGCAGTGTGATCGTGTCATTTTAACAACCAACCAAGGACTGGTTACCTGCTATGCTGACCGGTACATTTGGCTATCACATTCTTTTTCTTCTGTCTCTGACTTCCACTTTGCTTTTCTTTAACTTCCAATTCAATATTTTGTATATTTGTACTGTTTTTTTCTAAAGTTCACCAAAAAATACTCCAATTTCTATATGAGCATTAATCAAAACTATTTAATTGGAGGACTTCAAATGTGCTTGTAGCTGAGTTTTGTAACTTTGGATGGAGCTGGCTGGCCAGGTCTTTATAAGAGAAGCTAATTAACTCCCTCAAGATTGATATCGATCTTGTCATATGACTCTTGGCAAGAGGGTGAACACCAGTCAACACATTGCTGGAAATGCTGAAATACTTCTTTGGCTGCAACTTTGGTGACAATGGCAAGGAATCTTCTATCTTTTTTCTGTTCTGTCACTCAGTGCTAATCGCTACACAGAACAAGTTATGCCTGCTGCATTAATGAAAACACACACATACATTCCCAGAAATTCAGAGAAAACTTTACTTGTTTGCAGCGTTTTTTTGTGTTGCGGTAACAGCGACCTTTCCTCTCACAGTGGGTTGTTTTTCTAAAGTTTGTGGTCAATTTAAAGGTTCCTTCAAAATGCCACGACAAAGAATAGAGGTCAACACCTGCACTGTTTTTGTTCCAATACCTGCTTAGCTGAACTTTGACACAAATGCTGCACTGCACAAACTCACACTGATGCTGCTCAGCCTTATTGTCAACAGCAACCAAAACCAGGACCTCCTCTTTCTTCCTCTCCTCCTGATTTACAGAAGCCAGCCAATATGTTCAAGCCTCCTTGTTTTCTCCAGCGGGACGTCTAGCCCCCGACAGTAAATCTCTATCACCAATACTCCTCCATATGGCTGCATGAAAATTTCATTGTGGAGAGCCCGAGGCTAAAGGGCCTAGCTGGTGGAGAACAAGTGTGTGTGTCTGTAAGTGTGAGAGAGGAGTTTCTGAGATGCAGTCATTTGGCGTTGGTTGGCATTTGTGGAGGTGGGGAGTTTATTGTATACTGTATATGCGCAGGTGCCTGCGGTGTGTTTGCATGCATGTGTATATGTGTTAAAACCAGGCTGCAAGATTTATGATTTACTGCAAAGCCATTTACTGCCTTGAGGGAAATTCAGTGTGCAAAATTTACTCTGAATGCTGTCCATTACACAGAAAGTCTTTATATTACAGGGTTCGACAGTATTTATCTGTTTGTGTGTGCAGTACTAGATGACATTTCAATTTTCTAAATTTTAGGGGAGACTTCCATCTCATCTGTTTTGAGTCGAAAAAGAACATTACGTTGCAATCTGTGTCACTTGTCAAGTATTTTAACATATAATTGCTCTGTTGTAGTCGGTGTGAATAAAGAGCCTTCAAGAAGTAACAAATGACTTTAACTGCACGACACTCTAGATGATGTTTTTTTTAGTTTTCAGTCACTGAAAACGGGGGTTGTTATTTTTTTGAAAACATTCCAAACATTGTCTAAACGTCCTGGTATTTGTTGCCTGCGTTTAACTCCACCCATCTGGTTTTGCAAGCCGAGCAAAACAAAGATTATTTGGAAATCCTATCCTGACTCGTGGGGCTGCGACAGAATCACCTGCAGCTACTGAAGAAGGGTTTCAACACGGAGCTCTGCAATCACTCAAACCGTGTCTCATTCAACAAAACAGAATGGAAAGAAGTCGAGTGAATTTTCTTACATTGAGGCACTCGTGACTCACTCAGCTGTAATAAAATTTCAGGCTTGCATTGCTGCGGCGTGAGGCTTGTTCTCAGGTCTTCGGGGAAGCAGCCACACTAGAGGTCACTGTTGTAGTTCCAGAGGAAAAAGAGGGATCAGTGAAGGGAGGATGTGAATCATTAATTAAATTCATCCCCCTGAAAAAGTTTCAAGTTATAAATTGGAAGTGTCACGTTATATTTGTCTGCATGTCATCAAATATACTATGTGGATGTGATGTGACTCTTCTCTACCTTTTGATTTTCATTTATCAGCACTGATGCACTTGGACACAGACGATCATAGTGCTGAGTAAACCTGCAACTAGACTTTACATTTGATGTTTTAACTGTTATATTTTTATTCTACATCATGCATGACGTTCCATTTTTTTTCTGTCTTCACTCCAAAAAACTTGTGCTCTTGTATTGTGTGTGGTTTCCTGCCAGAGAGAGGAGAGGAGGCTCTTCAATATTTTAAAAGAATATGGAGTAAATGTGATGCCAAATGTGATGCCACGTGGCCTCATAAATATACAATACACTGCTAATATGTCCTTTCTCCATCAGGCTGTGTGTTGATGTGTGTGTGTGTGCACGTGTGTTTGTCTGTGTGTGGTTTCTCTTTAATCTGTGTCAAAATGTACACAATACCTTTTCTGTACTAGACTACAGAGTGTGTGTGATACCTTTAACCATGTTGGGGAAATTCTCATTGATCGGAGACAAGGAGAAGTTATGTTTTATTGTGAAAACTGATAATTCTGTGTAATGTAATTCTCACATATTTGGAGTTCTGCTCCTCAAAAAGACAAAGACATAAAGGTAATTTATTATTCACATGTTACACACCTTGGAGTTGTGACTAGCTGCATGTGAACTGCATCACCTGTGATTAATCATTCATAAGCTCCATCTGTGTCCTGGACATTTCAGTTACCAGCAGACTCCAGCACTCTGTAATGCACTGGAAAACAGAGACGGAGGGATACACTCTTTACTTTATTCATTAGAGCTGCAACAAATAATCAGTTATTTGTCAACTATTAAATTAACCACCAACTATTTGGATGATCATTTAATAGGTTTAAGTCATTTTTTAATGACAAAAAGTACAAATTTCTTTGATTCCAGCTTCTTAAAATTGAATATTTTCTGGTTGTTTCCTCGTCTTTGACAGTAAACTGAATATCTCTGGGTTGAGGACAAAACAAGACATTTAAGGATGTCATTTTGGGCTTTGAAAAACACTGATTGACATTTTTCTGATGTTGTAGACCAAACAACTAATCAACTATTTGAGAAAATTATCAACAGACTAATCAGTAATGAAAATAATCATTGGTTGTCAGCCCTACCATAAATAAAGAACATGCAGGATGGAAATAATTACATTTTGGTATGGAAAAACTAATTATGTTTTACCAACCAGCAACAGATGCAAAACCAGAAAATTTCTTAATTTTGCAATTTGACACAGGTTACTTGTTCACGTTTACCGTATAGTTTGACTCAAATGATAATTTGCACTGTAAAACAAAAGATTTGAGCTATAGTTAAAGTAAATTACTGTTTCGGATATACTTCACGTATGTTTCTGCTTTGGTGATGGCAGTGTACTTGTGTGGATTCTATCATCTTGACATGACATTAGGTCCCTTTCAATTGGTTTTCTGATTTAAGATAAAGTGTCAAAATTATGTTTACTACTAATTTTAGCACTCTATTTCACGTCATGAGGTCCACGTTTTTTCCAAAGATTTCCACTACAACACAACCGCCATTTTCTTCAAGTACGGTTTCAGATTAAATAAAGGAACGAATAGTAAGTTTAATGACAAATCATGTTCAAGTTTAAAAACTGGAAACTTCAAGTTGACTTTTCTTCAAATTCAGTGGCAGCAATGCTCATTTTAACCAAAATCGGATGATTTAAGTACATCTAAGTTAAACCAGTGGCACTAATTTTACTTGTTACCTTAATTAGGATAAATCTAAAGAAGTTGAAGCAATTCACTTAAGTTGGTCCAACAACTGTAAGTGTTTTTTCTGATATGATACTCAGGAAAAAACATGATTGAGAAATACCTTTTGTTTTCCAAACTATGGGAGCAACTGTACAACAATAAAACAGTAATGCTTGCATTATTTATTTAGGAGTCATTTTATATTTGTGGACTAGTCAACACAAACTGTTTTCACATGGAGACAGTCCCAGTGTAACGCAGCTTTCTATAGAGAGTGTTGCATAATAATGTTGCTAGGCTACTGAGTGTTTACCAAGTGTTTCCAAAAGTCTTGAATTCAGTCCAACATAGCATCTGTTAAATGTCAAACTCGGACCATTGCCTCAGAACCTAATATGACTACCTTTCTTTAATCTTTAACCATCGTCGTCAGTTGCTGCTGTCGCTATTTTAATGTGTTTCATTGGAAAAGCTCACACATCCATGTGCATCCAGGAAGATGCGTCAGCTTACATTAACGTTGCGACATAGCTTCATGTTGCAATTTAGGTATTTTTCACATCTTGCAAAAGCAAAATTTTAATTCTCAGGGGTATTTGGTAAATAGCCAATCAGATTGTAAGGAGGCAACAGGCAGCTAGCCCCACTTGAGGTCAAATGTGTGCCATCTGCTTCCATTGCCAAAGGCTCTGGGTGCATGTATTTCCCATACTCAAGGCAAACATGAAGCTGTTACTACATAGCAACTTCTGGAGCCAAGAGCTGTTAAAACATCATTTTAGAACTACGCTATTCAACTCCTGGCATCAAACTGTAGAATAATGACGAAATAATAGCATAGTAGTAGTTTTTTCATACATTAATCCTGAATTATATTCATTTCAAAGTCACTAAGAACCACTAAAACCAAACTTTTCCTGCTGCCAGTAGGTGAGACTTTGCCCGACTTACCCCGCATAACCCCATCGCCTCTAAATGAAACTGTGCTTCACATATTGCACAAAAACCGCAGTGGAGTTGCATTGTTTACTTTATAGCACTCGTCTGGATGTAATGGTTAAGACAATTTATGTCAGTGCTCCACAAATGTTCGCATTTTATACTTTTACTGCTATTTTATACCGTTCAGTCCAAGTCGGTTCAAGGCAAGCTGTGGGATCTGGTTTGGGTTTTTGTGAGGACCGTCTCTCAGCATTAGATCAGCTGCGCTTCATCGCAATGTTTCATGACAGCAGTGGTCAGGGTTTGTTTTGGTTGTGGTTTCCTTCATTGTTTTTTTGGTCTGATTTTGGAGATTTCTGGCACACAACCAGTGAACTACAAGTAATCGAAGGGGAACCCCCGAGGAGGATCTGGGAGTCAAGCGCTGGATTTATTTAGTTTTTTGCTAAGAAAACTCAGAGTTTGGTTTCTGTGTTCAGTAATTCCTGTATAACAATGGTGGAAATTTCCTCACTGACCTGACAAAGCTGAATGAAAGCAGAATATGGGAAAAAATCAAGAGCACAAATCACATTGAAAACACAGATGCCTGCATGCACAAACACACACACACAAGCATGCACAAAAAAGTTTACAGATGCAGGCTTGCACACATACAAACATGGTCGCGCATGGATGAATGGACACACACACACACACACACACACACACACACCAAGCTGCAGTCCTGTGCTTGATTGTCTTACCATCAGTCATTCTACCAAGTGGTAATTGAAAACACATCTCCCTCAGCCCCTGGCACCCATTACAAATAAGACACACTGGGGCTTTTCTCCACACAACACAAAGCATAATAACAAATAGAGTCAGAACCGACCAACAGAGAAAGAGAAGCATGCTGTAGTTTTTGGCACGACATGAAGCGAACGCGCTCCCAGTGATTGGTGGAGGGCCAGATCCATTTTTCCAAAAAGGGAAAAGAAGAAATATATGTTTCCCTGACAAACAGACAAAGCGCTCGTCCCTGGCCGATTCATAAATCGTTATATTCTGAGCTTGAGTCTTTGGAAAGTCTATTAGTTCCGGATGTCTTCTTATCCTCCGGTTTCTCTGAAATTTTGGAAGCAAACAAAAAGTCAGATGGACAACGAGGTGGACAAATGTAAAGAAACAGCCGCAGATAGATGTATTGTGCATTTTAGAAAATATATTAGTACTAAGCTCATAAATAAGCGCGCTTTTATATCACTGAGCTCCAAATTTCAGGCTTTTTCAACAAAATTATTGCATCCTGTTGAAGGATATTTATGTATAGACTCATGATAAGCCATTTTATAATAGATATTTGGTTCGTGTGCTGTCTTTTTTATGTTACACGTTAATTCTCCTTTCCAAAGCCTGATGCCTACATCACCCACAATGCATCCTAACCATTAATCGTGCATTAAAAGAAACCAAGCCTGATTCATAATAATAAGAAAGACCAGTGTTGCTTTTTTTGCAATACCTACTGCAAATTATCTGAACACGCAGGTACAGAAATGCACGTCTTCTACATGTGCACACACACACACAAACTTTAATGCACTCTAATGCCTATCACATGCAACACTTATTAAAATGCATGTCTGTCATGACCCGGAGGTACGAGAGTAAACGAAACAAGATTTAATTGGCGGCCGAGAAACGAAAACACCTGCAAAAACTGCCTCCGTCTCGTCCATGTGGTCAGACTGCATTCTCCACACACACACACACACACACACACACACACACACACACGCACTTGCACAACCATTCAAAACAAAGGCTGATCAGTGATGCAGAAAAAAAAAGTGAGAGGAGGTGGAGGAGGGGTTGGTGTGGAGGAAAAAAAGGCGAGGCTGACAAGCAATGATTGATGTTCGGCCATCACGCGAGGCCTGACACTCATCCCTCTCCCTCCCTCCATTTGCAACAAAGTCACCAGCATGTGTGTACGTGGACGGGTGGATGTTTTCCAGTGTGTGTGTTCCAAACTAAAACCCATTCAATCAATAAGAGCGAGGCTTTCTGAATCACGGGGCAATAGCCAGATTGCTGACTAGACAGAAGAAGAGGCGTACGAGAGCACATTTCACATGTAGATTAAAATCCCAGCATGGTAACCTTTAGCGTGGGTTGTGTGTGGGCGGTTGAGTGGTGGTGGTGGTGGTGAGGTGGTGGTGGTGTACTGGGGGGTTAGCAGCATGTAAACAGGCCTTATATGTCAAGGTGGCATACGTGACATGGGACAGCCATATTGTTGACAAAGAAAAGGTAAGCTGGTCACACGTTGGGGAAATCTTTTTGATGTAGTAACAAATGGAGCTCAGTGTAAGTAACGGAAAAACAGAAATATAAGCGATCTTTGACATACACTGTAAAAAATTAGCTTTAAAAACAGTTTTAAGTTTGATTGCTTGACCAGTTTAGGGATTTTTACAGATTTTCCCTGTTTTGTTAAATTACAGATAATATCTAATAAAATTTTAAGAACTTATAAATGTCTGTATGTTAATTTGTTAGAGTAATTTAATCAACGAAACATATCATTACTTCACAGATACTAGCTGTCATTTGAAAGAAGCGGATATTAAGCATAAAAAATGGTACAACAATTTTTTTTAATTGTTACTTTACATTTCTGTACTGTTTGGGTAAATTACAGATAATATCTAGTAAAATCACAGAAAAATGCACATGTCTATAAAAATCAAACAGACAGGCAAAAAAAATAAGCCAAAATCGTACATATTGATTAGTCTTCATCAAAATTTCATATTTTTACAAGTAGTCATTTGTTCTTTTCCCAATGTGTGACCATAAAATTATACAGTTTTATTATATTTAAATCTACAAAAAATATTATTTTACAGATATTTGCCATCAATAAAAAGACAAATGTTATACATTTGTCTTTTTAAAAAACAGTATTTTTTTGTTATTTTACGAAGTTACAAATAATATCTAGTAAATTTACAGACAAAAAGTTACTATTTATGTGTTCATGCCAAATTGTAAACACCGTCTACATCAAAAATTTCACAAATCAGAATTTGTTCTTTTAATTAAGTTATACAATTTATTAAGTGTTATATTTATATCAGCAAAACATTTTATTACTTTATGAATATTTGACATTATTTAAAGGAAAGGTCGCATATATTAAGGGCTGAAAAATTGTGGATATTTTTTACAAATTTTAATTTTAAAAATAATAAAAAAAACCTTTTTTTCCAGTTTTGTTAAATTACAGATAATATTTAGTAAAATCTCACAAAAATGTTAAATATAAATAAACAAAGTTCTGTCAAATTTGTTCCAAATATCGGTCTCTTTGATTACTCATAATTGGTATCGGCCCTGAAAAACCATACTAGACTCCTTTTACAGCATATTGGATGGTCCAATTCTTCGACTGTGTGATGGAGTTTTTCTACTTGATGCTTTTGTCCTAAATTTGATTTTGTGTCCTTCCTTTTCTGCAAAGACACAACTGATACAGTTGGTGTTGCTTCTCTCTGTTTCTTAGTGACGCACTAAACATTCGGTCTGTGATCTGTCTTGGGAAAACTTGCACGTGAAACGACGTCTGCAGCGGTACCAGCAGCTTGTTTGGGATCAATAAAGGTGGGAAGCTAATATCCACAACACTTGTGTTGAGCAGTAAAAGAATAAAGCTCCACTTATTAACACTTCTTAAGCATTAATCCACCGACAAGATGCCCAGTGCAGAAACATCACAGCTGTGAGGATTAGCAGCAGAGACGCGGCCAAAATACAAATAAGCCCAAATCTCATGGATTACTTTGAAAGCACACACATTAGCGCATAAACAATCTTGACTTGTTATAAGACTCTGGTGGGTTTGGGACCTTGTGGGTCTGCAGTGCTGTAGGGCCATGTGTGATTTATGACTTTTGTTGGATTTCTTTTGCACAACTTTGGCTTCCCCATCACCCCCCACATTATGCAGTCTGCTCGAGGAGAAATAAACCCCAAAATGACCCGATGACACCGTGGTAAACCCCAGAATACTGGTTTGTCTGTTGAACAGTGTTTTACTTTTTTTCCCAATAAGATGAAATGGTTCATAAATCAAGCATCACTCTTTGTACAGCAGTTCCCTCACACAAACACAGTGAGTGTGAGTAAGGGAATGATAAATTTAACAAATGCAGAATTCAAAGTCTGAGGCTAACTCACCCTGGACATTTAACTCCAGCCTCCATTGTGGGGCAGAGTGTATATTAGCTGCAGGGATGAGCCCTTCATCTTGGCTCTGACGTCTCCCCTGTTTCCAGCTCCTCTTTACATACTGCAAGCTTGGCGACTAGCTAACCCAACAAAAATGGGATCGTTTCCGTAACTGCTCACATGGTGAATTCCCACGCTGACAGGAAGGGCCCCGGCTCCTTGTGAAGACTTGCAAAAACCCGAATCTTCAAACAAAAACATACAAATCTGCGTCTCGCTCTCGGAGGAGAAAACACGGGGCAAAGCGTTGATGGAAATGTTTCATTTCTTTTCCTCCCAACAGATGCTAAACGAGCAGCACGGATCTCTCGATTTGCATCTTTAGTTGCTTTGTTGATTTGATAACACATATTTGCATTTGGAAACAGCTCGAGTAATTTGACTGGGGACTCCCAATTTGCCTTTGAGGAGAAGTCTGTGCTGCAAACATTGCTGCGTGCTGGCATTCCTTTCTTTTCCTTCCTTCTTGGCATGTAGTGTGTTTGTGTGCGAGACAGAAAAAGTGTGTATATTAGTGAACGCAACCGTGTAATCGTCTTATAACTGTGTGAGAATGTTGATCTTCTCCATATGAGCCTCTTTACAGCCATTCTATCTGTCATACTTTATCAGAGTGAGGAAATGGAATTACTGACGATGAACAGAAAACGGTGAGCTCTGGACTTGGACCAACCTTTAGCTCTAAACTGGGGTTTCTGTGTTGGTGTGTGTTCTCGTATTTCTATACTTACAAAGAGACAATGGCCTCACAAGGAAAGACAGATAAGGAAGATATTTCAAAGTAAAGA